>JALBCR010002428.1:0-162592 GCA_030710515.1 Abscondita cerata | reverse complement strand
GCCCTGTTAGCACAACATCGATAACAGTTAATTATTTTTCTATTTGTAATAATTTGAAATGTTTCTGTTGCAACCCCTTGTCTTGATTTAAACAGATTTAAATTCTGACCAAACCTAATTTTCAAAATAAATACGAAGTAAGGTATATATGTAGTTTGTGCTCATTCTAAAAGTGACGGAACATGTTTACTATGTTCACTTTTTAAAAAAGCGGTTTCTGTCAGGTTTTTTTGCTCTCACTGCACTTTTCTTGGTTTCATACTTTTTTATTTTTTTAATGCACGCTTTTTCAATTTTCTTAGTTTAATGATTAGTTTGTTTAATTTTCCTTCTCAAATACGCTGTTGCATTCTTGTTATCATATGACAATGACATTTTATCTTTGAATTTTTCGTAAACTGATTGATTTACTTGCGGGTTACATTGTTCTTTATTCTTGTTTAAGTTCTCTATCTCTCAATATTCAATTTTCTCTGATTCCAAACATAAAATTTGAAATAATCGAATTTCCTCTAGAGAATTTTTGCTAATGTTCATATCTGACTAAATGTTACACCAAATGCTTTAGGTTTAGTGAAAAGGAGTCGGGCCTACATATTTGATTAACTTGATAGACTAATATTTTTAATACAGCTCTCTTCTGTTTTAGATAGTGGTCAGATTCTTTATGCAGGTAACGATTCATTTGCGTTGGTTAACCCAACTCATTTCCACAAAGAGTAAATCATCTGGATATGGAGTTGCAAGCAAATGGTTACAGCAAACTTATAGTTCATCCAAAGAAACAGAATACCAACATTAATGCACCAGTTAAAACACCTGTCACCATGTGGAGAATGTTACCGACCGTATAAGCAGAATACTAATCACGGGTAATGTGGATATTGTTTACAAGCCTACACAGCAAGTGCGAAATCAATTACGTTCAGTGAATGACCACAATTATTATCAGCTGGAGTTCACTGCATACCCTGATTGTATGGTTGAGTGTATGTGGAGACAACCGACAGAACCATTGATACCCGTTTAAAAGAGCACGACCATGTTCGGTTAAACATGAAAGCGATGGAGGTTTATTTACAACAAAAAAGAGGAGGGTATCCGAATTAATAACGTTTGGTGTTGAACACTTAAAAATACTAAGACTAAATCATTACCTAACATGCTAGATCAGCTAACCATTTGTACATGAGCACTCAAGTGTTACTACTAACACAACAAAGTGTCGTAGTGTAGTAGATCCAGAAGAAATGAATTCTACGATCACGCGACTAAAGATGTTTCAGTAGCACACAAAACGTCTGGAAGAAGAAAAACATGTTCCAATAGACCACGGCTCAATAACTCGATAAATAATAGTATAAAAATTTAATAAAACAATTTATTAAAATTACTTGTAGCTCAGATATTTTCTTTTTCATAATTCCCAACTTTATAATATCTTCAAATTCTGAGTTTGATCGTAACACTAAAATACGCTAAAACCATTAATTTACTATATTATCCTTCAACTTGACTATAACTCCAACTACAACCAGGTAGGTCGTCCGTAGATTTTGGTTATAATCCATAATATTGATCATTATCATCATAACTTACACTTTACGCTACTTAGCAGCGGTGTTGAATGTGAAGTAAATCAACCGATATAACTAAACTGGAGGGGCAAGTAATGGTTCGGTTGACTTATTTATGTTAATCTAGAGTTAACGGCGTTTGTTGAGAGGTTACAATTACTATAGCTCTTTCAATAGTGCTTCATAAGGACGTTGGATGCAAGAGAAGTCAACCGATCATAAACAAAATTGACGGACAAGCAATGTTAAAACTTACCTAGCGTGGGATTAATAAAAAAGAAGCTTAGTTTTCAGTTGGGATAACAACAGTAAGTATTGTACATTTATGTATGTATATGAATAAAAAATTTCTAAGCAACGATCAGTTTTTGTAAGATACGTACTTTATTATGATTATTATCGTCGTGATCCCAATAGTTTTATTATCCTCACCAACAAAATTTTATCAATAACGTTAATAAAGCTAATCAAACTATATAATCAAAATATATAAAATTATTACTAAACTTGTTAAATTTTTGGTAATACAATTAATAATTTATTCTCAGCCTGCTTGAACATATACATATGAAATTTCTACAGTTTTAAAATTTAACAAAAGAATCAAAACAATTTCATTATTAATTTTTCTGTGAGAATTTTTAGAATATTAAATTTTTCGTAATGGTTAAGTTCGGTTTATTGATTACACTTGAAAATAGTATTTTATGTTACAAGCACGATTTGTTATTATTGCAACAAAAGCAAAGAGTCTGTAATATTTTTTTCGTCCATGTATTACACCTACATTATTTTTTATTCGATTGTATAATAATATTAAATCATGCTCCAAATGAATCAAGTTGCTATTAAAATTTTATAGTTATTGAGATGCCATGAAAATTTCATTGTTTTATTAACGTGTCGTTTAATCATTTCACATTTAATTAAAATCTTTTTAAAATGCGCGAAATCGCCGATGAGGTTTCATTAAAATTACTTAACGTTTCAAACACTATAAAAATAAACAAATTTAGTTATTTTAATAATTGTTTGTCGACCGAAAAATATTTTTCGGTTTAGGACAAAAATTGCGTTGCCCTAGTTACCACAATGTTTGATGAAAAGATCAAGTTTTCGTCCGGAGATTCAAACCGAGAATAAAAATAATATTATGTACAGCGCACAGAAGCAAACATCGGACCCGGAAAATATGCTAAATAAATTAAAAAATTGATAGCGGGAATGCAATCCACCAATCACAATACAAATTGGCGTAGCGGTATACTCGCCGACGTAAGTTTGTTTGTTGCTGTTTTCGCTGCTCACGAGCTTGTTATTTTGTTCGTTTTCTTCTTATTTGTTTCTCTGAGTGTACTAACTTAGAGCACAGCGACATTGTACCCACCCACCAGGTCGCATATTTGCTTCTGTCAACTGTAACAATGTTAACACTCAAAAGAATTTTTTTTTAATAGAAAATATTTTTACTATATATTCAAATTTAATAGATACAACTTTTAACAAAATTAAAAAATGAGTAAACATTTTTTTCTAATTTTGACATGTAAAGTGACATTTTTCATAATCAATGTAGGTTTTGAATCAGTAACCTACTTACGAAAAGTACACTTTTTATAACTACTTATTTTTTTATTTCTTATGTCACAAGTTGCAAAAAAACTCTATTCAAACAAGATTTATACGAGGAAAGCAGTTGGTATTTTTCAAACCATGTTTAGCATGTTTAATTTTATTATGTACTGCATATTGTACGTTCAATTTAACGTTTACTCTGTTTTTGTCAAAATTAGAAAAATTCTTGTATGTAATACGTAACAAAACATGATAGCATGATGCGTTTCTTCACTGATTACATAAATAGCTATTTTAGTTAAAAATGTTAAATAAATGGTAAAAAATTATTTTTTTTTCTATTTTGCAATTTTTATAGCTTCGTCTCCGTATTGTGGATAATAGGGAAAGAGAACTTCTTTCCATACTGTTTGGATATTGTATAAATTTTAATAATCAATATAAACAGATTTAGAGTAAATATTGACAAAAATTTAAAATAGTGCACAAACAGTATGTCAACTTTTTTTTGTCGAACTTTTTCTTCGCGCAACAAAAGTGCGACACTCAATTTTCAATATACTGTAGTACAATGTATGGAAACTGTTCATTGAAACTAATAAATGCTTCTTTACAGTTTACGTCAAATATCATTAACTTATTAGGCATTAAAAATTATTTTCAGTAAGAAGCTTTAAGCGCACAATAAAATAAAAAATAATAAATTGTTAAGTTAAGTAATTTTTTTATTAAACTCATTCAAGCGTTTACCTTTTAAACAACAAAATTCATCAGACAATTTACTTTGATATTGAACAAAAATGAAATTGATTGCTTGTAAGAGCTATTTGTTGTATTAATGGAAGTTGAAGTTTTTTCTTGCAATTCTGCATTGAAGAGTTATTGGAGGACTTTTCAGAAATTTAATCCGGTTGTGAAAAGCTGGAGTAATTGCTTCTGGATTTTATTTAAACAAATTAATAATATAATAAACTTTAATAAATTGCCATAAAACAAAATAACGCGTTTGATTCAAAATGTAATTAAATAATTTCAAATGAAGTATTTTCTGTTATGTTTCTTAATTATTACATACTGTGTTTTAAGATACATCACCTCTTTCAACTATTCTGTGTACTGTTTTTTGATATCTTGTATAATTATTCTACTGCTCCAAATGATTAAATTTTCTTTTTAGGTTAGTCAGATATAATGATGGAGGCGCAAACTAAAGCGTAAAACTTCGAATAATTACATTTTTTTATACTCTGAATATAAGCAAATAACTTAGTGCATCTTTGTACTGTACGATACATTCCGATCAAATTTAAAACTACTTTCACACGCAGTTCTTTAAGATTCTTTACCTATTGCTTAAAATTACATTCTTCAGTAGGACTGTAGGAGAAAATCAAAACTATAAAAAGAGATAAAAATTAAAATATAAAGTCTGATAAACATCCCGACTCCTACAAATATCTTTTAGAAATGTTTTTTCTAAACTCTCTATGCGCATGTTTTGTGAAATGACAAAACTGTTAAAGTGAAACCAAGCCTCATCAATAAGGAATCTTAAGCTAATATGTTTCCGATAAAAGTGTGCAAAGCCATTGACAGTATTGAACACGTGCAATATAATCAGACTCAATAAATTGGTGAACTGCTTGTACAATAAATATTTTATTTTGGTATGATGTGACAAGTCATTGTAAAAAGTTCAACTTGTTATAGCCACCGTAGAGATGTGCTTGGGTTTCAACCATTATTTACACAACATTGTTAACCACTTCTAGTGTTCTCTTTGTAGGTAAAAATATTTATTAAACCCCATTCTCACAAAAACATGTATTACACCTTGTTTTGCAGTGAGGAATACTATTGTATTTTGACGTAACATTTGGAATTCAGTATTTTAATTCTCCATCAACTTAGTGACTTTATATTAAAATATTGTTGGTAAATATCTATACAAAAACACACAAAAAGTAAAGAATCATCAAAGGTTAAGCTCGTAAAAACGTAGAAACGACAAAGTTATTATATTTCAAAAATTGTAGTAAGTTCCCAAAATAGTGCTTTCAAAAAATGCGTCACAATAGCATATCTTCTCTAAATTGATTAGAGTATAATTTTATCACAATTACAAATTACGACCGACAGAAACATTAACGTGCTCGCTTCGCTCATGCTTAAATACTTCGATTTTTAATCCGTTTATTAATACACTTGTTCGTTAAATTACATTGATATAATAAACAATCAGTTTAGATGGCCTCTTCAGTTAATTTAAAAAAAAAGTAGTTAAAATCTTAAAATTCAAAAATGATCTTTTTCCGAAAAAATAATTAAACGGAAAAACTTACCTCGTCAAAGTTTTGATGTTGAAGTGGCGTTTCCAGAATTCGTTGCTGAAAGAAACCATATATTAGATGAAAAATCTTCAGCCGATATCGGGTTAAACAAACAAAATTTTTGGTCCTGCACTGAATCTAAATTGTCACCAATTTACAATTTAAATTACAATTTAAATTACAAAAATCCACACATATAAATTAAGCTGTCCATTTATTTTCCGTAATTTTTCCGTAAAAACGTGCTCGCACAAGAGCTTAAGTAAAACCACTTGCGTTCAAAATTGAGTACAAGCCAATTAGAATTTGACATTAGATGTTCACAAATTTTTATGCAGACAAAAAGGTTAAAATTCACGTTGCTGATAACTTAGAGCTAAAAGATCGTGAAAAATTGAAAATTTATATTTTATAATATTGTATACAACAATTAACTCAAAATGTTATTACCTGAACAAGCAATAATTTAATTAGAAGAAGCTCTCTTAAATAAAATTCCACTATAAAGTTCCCACAAATTAATATACTCAACTTTACAGGAAATTTGTGCAAATGGAAGCCTTTTTATATATCTTTGACATTTATTAACAAACAATACACTATTCTCAGTTATAGAACGTTTTTGTCATTTAAAAATATTGGTGAAAGGTGAACCACTTAATTTAATTAAATCATTGAATAATTACTTATTTTTTTACCAAAACCTAGATTTTGATTCTAAAAAATTGTAAGAAGAAAGCCATTCTCGAAGATCATTTTTTTTCCTCAAAGTTCCTTCAACTTCCTGAGAAATAATTTTCAAATGATCTTAATAAGAGAAAACAAAATTGGCGTAACAGTTTTCATGTTTTGATTCAAAATTTGAATGAAAGATGCAGAAAAGCAGGTCAGAGAAAAACAAAAAAAATTCGGCTAGTAAAGATCTTACAAAACGTTCAAAATTTTTTCTACATCGTAAAACTTATTGACAGTACAACAACATTAATATGACATTTGATACCTTCTCTTTTCTAGCTGTGGTGATACCTACGTCTATTTTCATTGGTTAAAAACAATGTGCAATACGTAACTTTTTCGTGAAATTCAATTTCGACTCCTACTCACTTGCATTCAAGAATACTAGTTTTTTGAACTAGAAGAAAGTGAAGGAAATTTTCCTTTCGTCAAGAATAGGAGTCCAATGAATAAAATACACATTAACTCAAGATGTAGTAAAATAACTCGAAAACTTAATGTAAAAATGTGCTTAACCTGTTCCTGAAAATTATACATTTCAACAATTTATATCAACATCTTAATCTCATTATTCTACAAACCCCTCAAATGATACATAAGTTAGAAAAACTCTTAACTCTATTCTGAAGGTCAAAGAGTCCTTCGAATCTCCTATTCTTTCTCCAAGTGATAAGAAACAAAATTTCAATACTACTTCTTAAATCCTTCAAAATGGACATTATTGAATAGGAATTTCTCTGAAATCTGCAAATAAACGTCACAAACTCGGTGACATAAATTGATAAATACCAATAGATCATAAAGTTTTTATGTAAGAGGGTGTGGTTATGATTTTGAAATTAGCACATTTTTCATGTTTTTTGATAACAAGATGCATATTATTGTTTGATATACCATACATCTAAATCCTTCCCTACACTCGACCAAACAAACAACAAAACTCTATGTCCATAGTTCTAACGAAAACACCATTTTTTCATAAAAATTTGATGAACACTGACAATCAATTGACTTTTATTAGCTAAAAACAAAGACATGAAAAATTTGCTAATGTTAAAGCCATAGCCACCCCTTATCTAAAAACTCGCTCGGTATATGCCATTAGGTCATGGAAAACATATCTCGCTATACCCTACTAATACTAAGTTACAAAAAATATTTTATTTCTCATTTCTGCGTAATCAGAAATGGAAGTGTCACTACCAAGTTGCGTGTGGCTTTTGACGCGTCTTGTAAAAATTCTTTAGGACTCTCAGTAAACGATATTTTTTAGCAAAATTCATTATCTAAAATGTTTGGAATTTCAACTTATTACATATAGAACAAACTTTGCTTCTTATGTTGCTACGATGGCTTTAAATAGTATTGTTCTTAATAATTTTGATTATTTGTTAGCATCAGATTTTCCTCTTACCCAAACATAGTTGATAACATTTTGTCAGAATGTAAATCGGAAAAAGAGTTACACAAACTCTATTCTCAATTAACCTTTTCTCTCTCTAGGACCGGATTTTACTTACACAAATGCCGTTTAAACTCAAACAAATTAAAAAAAATATATGTCACACTCAAACCACAGAAGTTAACTTCAATTTAGAGAATTCACTATTCTCGACCTGAAATAGAACTCCCTATCAAACAATTTTCAGACATTTTACTTATATCGTTCAATGGTATTATAGTTAAATAAAAAAGTTTTATGCAAACAATTGGGGTTACATAAGATTGCCTGAAATCAAGAAATATACAACACTTCGATTTTTAGTGAAAACTGTTCTCGGTTAAAAGGTTTTACAATTCCTTGTTGTTTTCAAGTAAAATCATTACGCGTCTAGAATTTTATAGTTTTTGGTGCAAGCAATTGTGCTTATGGAATTTATAGAACCATTTATTCAGACAACTGCAAGTGATGGCGACGAATGCACAGGTGTGCGCTTGTTTCTCCGATAATTTTGTCGTTTCTACTAAGCTAGTTTAATGCAAGTTTTGCAATGAATGTTATCATCCTCAGTGTGTAAAGTTAAAAGATGTCGTATTTAAATCGATAATCAAAATTAAGAATGTGTTCTGGTATGCGATGAGTGTGTTTAAATTCAAGAGCGTCTAATTATCGCGAAAAGACTGAGAAGTCTTGAACAACATGTGGCAGAGTGCAAGTGAAATACAGGGTTACTATAAAAGAATCATCGGGTTTAACAAAGTTATAATTCGGAAAGTATGATAGATACTATATACCAACAAGATGGCGCTCCACCTCACTTGCATAATGAAGTGCGTTGTTATTTAAACGAGGAATTCCCTCATCGTTAGATAGGCCGTTGTGCTGAACAAGATATGGCAATGTTTGGGTGGCCTCCCAACCCTCCTGATATTACACCGTGCGATTTTTATTTTTGGGGGTGCATTAAAAACACGGTTTTCGTACCACCTCTACTTACAACACTGGCGGAGCTCAGAAGATGCATTACCGCTGCTGTCAACAGTATCGACCGTGATACATTGCAACGTGTATGGACTGAACTGGACTATAGTTTGGACATCTGTCGTGTGACTCGAGGAGCCCACATTGAACATTTGTAACGCGCTAAAAATTTAATGTTTTCTCTGACTACCGACATATCATTTATTATTGTATCTATCATACTTTCCGAATTATAGCTTTGTCAAACCTGATGATTCTTTTATAGTAACCCTGTACTTATAAAACTGGAAAGCAAGTCAAATTCACAAATTCTAACAACTAACAAATTCAACTAATGTAACTATAAGAGATGTGATCATACTACATGCAAATGCTCAGGGACTGCTGTCACATATGGAAGAAATAAAACAAATAATGTACGAGAGAAATCTAGGAACTGTTTGTGTTAGTCACGCAGAGGTTCCCATACTTTTTTTTCTCATAGACCACTTTAAACATTTTGCTGGATCTGGTGGACCCCCTGCAGCTATTAAATTTACTAACTTACTTCCAAAACCCGAAAAAATATATGTCTATGTAAATCTGTGTTGTGGCTATTTTTCAATCAACTATGAGTTGAAAGTTTTTGAAAAAAAGGTGAGAATTTATATTGCTTTGATTATGCTGTGAGTATTGTCATTCAAGCTAAGTTTCAAAGCCAGTCTAAAAGCGTCTTCATCCAACAGTTGGATTCCTACTTTACTTTTTGTATTCTTAGATTGACTCACAGTACAAGAAACCAATAATCTCCCACTTCGGAGTGGTAAAAAGTAAAATAAATATTTTCTTGTTTTGTAGCTATTTATTCAAACACAAAAATTACTACACTTTTAATTATGTTGTTATAACAGTCTTAGTAGAATCAAAATTTAACATCAAAACTAATACTAAGTTTTGATTATATTACGACTGTTTTTAAAATAATAATCATTATTAGTTTTGATGTTAACTTTTATCTCAGATTACCATTGTAATTGTAAACTAACAAGATGTTATATGAGGAACAATCCGGATTTAGAAACAAACATTCATGTGAGTCAGTTCTACAGTATGTGAGTGCTAAACGAAGAAGTGACATAAATGAAGAAAAAAGTGATTTTATTTTTTGTTGACTTGCAAAGAGCTTTCGAGACTATCGATCTTGATATTCTAATGACGAAACTAAAATTGTATAGTGTGACAGGCATAATAAAACTAAAATAGATTTCAACATATCAAATAAACTTGTAAGTAGGTTAGGCGTTTCTCAGGGTAGTGTCCTGAGGCCGTTATTGTTTGTCATCGTAGTGAAAAGGTCATTTGTAAATATATCTGCAGATGATACGATTGTGTGTGTATCTGGGAAAAACTTTAAAAATCTGTAAAAATAGGTTAAAGTTAAATGCCTCAAAGACAAAATGTTTGGTATTAGGGTCAAAAACAAATTGTAGAAAGAGTAACAAATTAAGTTAATCTCTAAAGAGTTGATTATATTTGCAAAAAATTAGACAAAAAATTGAATTCCTTTGACGTATTGTTATCAATTTGTCACAGTGGGCCAAAATGTTAATCTATAATACAATAACCTTGCTGCATTTTAAGTACTGTTGTTTGCTGTTGGTTTATTGTACCAAAGAAAAGATGAATATACTGCAAATTTAGCAAAATAAAATAATGAGAAAGTATTAACCAATTCTAGTAAATATTCATCAATAAACTATATGTTAGATATGCAGAATTGGCTGCCTGTTAGACAATTAGTGCAGAAAGCAAATTTGGTATTGTTATGTAAGATAGAACATAGACAAATGTCCACCTATTCGAGTCAGTTTCTAGAAAAAAAGAAAAACTTTTTTGATTATAACATTAAGTCAAGTACAACCTCTCGCAAACTTACAGCAAGCGATTTAAGATTGTCATTTATGCCAACACCTAGTTGGTGATAATTAAAGGATCGACTATGTAACTGCTTATACATCTGTCGACATAGTTGCCTTTAATGCAAATTGCATTTTCGTACGTGTTTGTTACACGAGTCGACACTTAGGTGTCGCAATACTTATTATTTAGTCAAGACTGAACTATAATGTTCAATATGTAACAAAACGTTTTTACAAGGAACATTGTTATATGAAGGTAATTATATTATATTTATGTAATAAGTAGCCAAGTGCTAAATAAATCAAATGTTCTGTTCTGTTCTGCCTTGTAATTTGCTTTCACCCAAATCACGTGCAGGTCCAATCAAAGGAGTAACAATTCCTAGACTTTAACTTTGTGTTGGTGTGTTGTTGTTGTTGTGGTCAAAATGGATTCTGAGTAAAATCATGTTCCAAATATTTGCTCAACTTGGAATTTGTTTTAGTAAAAAAATTCTATCAAACAAGCAGCTTCGCTTATTAGAACCTTTTTATGGATAATTTTTACTGTCCCAGATCCATACCAGACGTTGGAATCGATTTTGGTGGACCGTTTTACATAAAATCGTCTCGTCTGCGTAAAGCTCCTGGCATAAAATGTTACATATCTACGTTCTACAAAATCAGTTTACGTCGTTCTAGTGTCAAGTTGGTCAAGCGAGGATTTTTTAATCACACTTTTACAAAATGAAATGCAACTAGCGTTTATTTCCCCGAGATCTCCTTATTGGAGTAGAACATGGGAAACTAATCTAAAGCGCCAAATACCACAATTTGTGTGCTGCAGGCACTACTTCACTCACTTTTGAAAAATTTGCGATTATATTGCTCTCTCAAAGAACCTTGCAGACTTAAAACTTTCACTCCTGGACCTTTGTAAAAAGTGGTTAATTCATTATCTAAATCGATTACAAAATTGACCAAAATGGATAGTAATATTCGAAGTTTCCAAGAAAATAATTGAGTTTTGCTGAAAGAAGAAAACAGTCCCTTCTGTACTAGTTTTGGCATTGGAAAAGTTAGAATATTTTAAAAACAGAACTGGGAACATTCATTCTATCCATTACCAAATTTTGCCTGCTTCTCCGTACAGGTGTCTCAGGGAATGTTTATGAACTAAATAGTAACATTTATTCTTAATGTTTCATATTTTTATTTCAGAAGAAAAAAAATATAAAAATTTTTATTTTTACCTGTTTACTTATGTTTATGTTCGCGCACCCTCGTTCTCTAAGTTCAAATGTTCTCAGTTTCAATCACTTTAACTTTGTGTAAGTTCATCTTAAAAGCTCAGTTTTCGCTCAACTGACATTTCACTAGATTAATGCTAACCTACGTAAATCTTGATAAAATTTCTTAAACTTTATTTGTGCCCGTGTTCATTACCAAGAAGATGTCTCTTATTCAGTAAAACGCTGCATCCCTAGTTAATAATTTCGTTCACCGCAATAGTCAATCACAAATTATATACAATAAACATTCTACAAAGTCTTTAGTTCAATAAATAAATAACTACAATTATAACATTTTAGTTTGATTTAACATGCTCGCTTTTGCTTAAAATTTTTTGCTTTAGCTGGTTTATTCACCTTATTAATGTCGTTTGTTTACCAATTTGATTGGGAATATTTAGAAGACATATTTATTGATTGATTCCGTTGAATTTTTGTTTACATTGTCTTTAAGAAGCGTGATTTTAGCATTTTTCCAAATAAAATTAACACAAATCAGTGCAATTCATTCACAATTTTTTACATTACCCGTAGAATTCTATGAGCAGTACGTACGTTCCTCTTAAAAGAAAATTTTCTCACTGAAGCCAGTCGTCGCTAAACCCTCCAAGTGTAACGATGTGCATATAACACGTGGTTGTTGTCGGTAAATTTTCAATGTATTCTTATGGAAATGTATTTAAGTGGGTCGTTCACCGTAGTTCGCTTTTGCGCTTATTTTTTGATTTTCATTCTAAATACTATGTATCTTTGAGATAACTGAGTTTTTTGTTTGGTCACTTAGCACTTCGCTAGTAAAAGCGGTTTTTAATAAACTTTTTGACGCATAATGTTGCATAAATGCACCTAGGTATTTTATGTTCTATCAAGATGACAGCCAGTTAGGCAATTATTAACAAAAAGAAACTTTCGTGCCCTTTTAGGCACATTTTTTAAAAATAATTAATACGACTAGAGAACTTTGTTGAAATTAAAGTAACTTTGTTAATATACTGAAATGATTGTTTCGTGCGTAATCTTGTAACGAGAAGTGCCTTAGCGTTTAACTATTGAGTTGAACCTTTTTGTTTATTTTTTTGTGTGTGTTTGCCAAAAAATTACTTATTTACGATAAATCTGAGTTTGACTTTAGTAATTCGTGTAATGTCTTACAAGGTCAATGTGTTCTTATTGGATATGTAAAATTATAAACAATAATTTCTTTTGTGTTTTCTAGTTTAATTAACCGTTTTGTAAATTAGGAATCACGTAATCGGTAATAAGTAATTGTAGATTCTTGTGACAATCTTTATTACTGATGTTTAGATTGTAAGATTATTATTTTCTTTTATTATGTAAATACTACAAATGCAATAAACCATAATAAAATTTGCTGTAAGAAGTCTTTTAATACGTAATTGGTCGTGTTTGTGTGCGTTTTGATAATTTTACAGGTTTATTAAACTGTTTTCAAAAAGGTAGGTCTTAGAAAGTACCCCTCTTGGTCGATTTTTGGTAAACGGAGGCTAAAAGTTTTTCATCAGGTCATATCCGTTTGGCACCAACTGAATATTGACAAATTTCTTATTCTAGAACAACCCAACGATCTTTTGACACGACCTGTTAATTCACAAAAGCAGATTTCTGGCGGACCACGCCCTTTTTTTTCTGAGCTATGCCCATTTTTCAGATTATCTTGCGTTGTATTTATTAGCGACTTTGTGCACGTAACACGTTACACCAATTTTCATCTTGATGAATAATTAATGACCCTCAAGTACCTACTTAAATTGCATAATAAGTTTATACTAGTCTTATACAAAAGTGTAAAAGTATTCAATCCGTAAATAGATACAGTAGCACATTGATCTTGAGATGATTTAGACAAGAAGCAATTTAAAATAAGACTTCTTGTAAATTTTTTTATTTCCTAAATATTATTAAAAATTTAAATTAAAATATTGTCTATATTCACAGATCAATAAAAGAAACGTATTTACGATTTAACTCGAATGTGTTTAAAAGTTTTAAATCTTTAATTTAAAAATTTTCTTCTTGCTCAACTTGCTTAATTAATAAAATTAATCATGTGATAAGCAATATAACAGTTTCCAAACAATAAAATATCAGTTTTTGTTTGAAATTTTGTTAAATCCTTTGTATTAAATACAGACTTTAGTTTCCAATATGGGTTTATCAATTAATTTAGCATTTTTGTGTTCGGCGAATTATAATTACATATTTTTTTAAAGAAAGCTGATTTAGATCATTAAAATATAAATTTGTTTTCTACGCTTAAAAAATAAAAATTTTATTTTTAATTACAGATATTCTCAGGTTAAAATTATCCAGATCAATAAAACATAAATTTTACGCCTACGTCAGAAAAATACATTTCTCTTATTTTATGTAGCATACAAATGTGTTATCGTTCAGAGTTTAAAAACCCTTGCTTGTTTTTAGATAAAGTTTTCTATAAGTAGATTAATCAAGTATTGACTACATTTAAAAAAACCAAAAAGGAACACATTTTCTGAGTCATCGAAACCAAAAAAAAAAATAATTAAGTATTATATCAACGAAGGTTGCTATTGATACACACCATCACACATACATAATAAATCTATATGTTGTTTTTAACAGTAAGCTTAAGTAGAGTCATATTGTCAAATTTTTAAAATAAACACAACAAAAATTGAAATTACAAACGAAAAAGTTTAAAAAGTTGTTCTACAACAATATCTACAATAATAATTCATTTATTGGTGTTACTACTATAATATATTCTAGTTCTAATTCTAATGATAGAGTTCAAGATGCAAGATATCCGTTTCCATTTTTAAAATCTAGTTTAATTGCAAAAAGCGTTTTTGTTAAAGACTAAAAATTTATCCGAGAGAAAAGAAAGTGGTAAACAAGAAATAAATACTACCTAGTTTTTGGTTTTGAACTTAAATTATCATATTTTTTATAAATCTGTAATCATGTACCAGGTGTCCAAATAAGCGAGGTAAGCGGCTGTATCTCGGAAACCGTTAAACAAAATGACTCGGGGTAAAAAATTTTATAATAAAAGTGGCCAAGAGAAAATGATAGAAATTATTTTGAAGTTCTTAAAATGGCAGCTAGAGAGCGTATTGGTCACGACAAATAAATAATACGCGATTTTGTCTATAACTATACCGAAAATATCTAAACTCAAATTTTTGTCTTAAGGTTTTTTTTGTATCTCCTTAAATAAAGTGGTGGGGGGTAAAATAAATATCGATTTAGAAAAATGTAATATCTTGGAAACGCCTTAACATAAAATGCCCAACTTAGTTTTGTGTTAGAAAATTTTTCTTGTTTTATCAGATGCGTTAGAAGGAATCTACTTGTCGTTTTCACCACGCTCGCTACATTGCGCATTTAGAAAAATATATGTATTTTAGGATTTTTCTCAAAAAATCTAAATACAACGTTATACAGGGTGTTTCAGTGAAAGCGTGCAAAAATTAAACAGGGCATAGGGGATGCTCTACTGAACAATTTTAGGTAGGGAACTTGGAGTCTGATAATTCAGCTTAAACAGATATGGAACTAAACTTGTCTGGGGTCCGATAATTGAGCTTAAAGAGATATGGGACTAAACTTGTCTATCACATTACTGTCAACTTCTTTTATTTACATTAGTTACAGTTAACTTACAAATACCATCATTGATACAGTTAACGTAACTTACAAGAGTTGCTAAAAGTGACGGCCACCAACCTCAATGCAAGCTTGACATCGGCGTACAAAATTCTGCCGCACCCGCATAAATATGTGTTTCAAATTACATTGCAAGCAGCTACAACCTGACAGACAGACAATCTGATAGAGAAGTTTAGTTCCATATCTCTTTAAGCTGAATTATCGGACCCCAGGTTCCCTACCTCAAATTGTTCAGTAGAGCATCCCCTATGCCTTGTTTAACTTTTGCACGCTTTCATTGAAACTCTTTGTGTATATACTACAACGCTATTAGATAGAGAATTAACTGAATTAAACAGTGCAAACCGCAAGTCTCTATAGATAGGTTTTGATTAATATCTCTGGGAAAGAAAAAGATAGCGACTTGCGGTTTGCACAGTACGATTCAGTTTTTAATTCACTACATATTTTTTACTTTCTTTTAAAGATTGTATAAGGGATCAGTAATTTGAAATATTAGCGGAAGAAACAAATATTGATATCTTGAAATTGGATCGTTTAGCGGAAGAATATTTAAATTTGATAGGTGAATTTCTTTTTACCTATGTATTATTTTATTAAAATTACAATATTTTACCTACAATTTGTAAAAGTAAAATTAAAGATCACTACACTGGTTAATAAATATTAGAGGCAACAAAAATAAAACTACTAACGATATAGCCAATTACGAAACTAAGTATTGGAAATCTAAAAAAAACAATTAATTATGATACATTTATATATATATATATATATATTAAAATGTATAAAATGACTTTTGCATCTGTAACACCTATTGATTCAACTGTATCCCAATTTACAAATACATTTCTTACGCCATGCAACTCAAAACGCAACACGGCACCAAACTAACTCAAAGGCGAGGGGTGGTTCTAAAAAGATGTCTCTCACTTACCTTTGTAGATGACTAAAAATTTTTATCACGCGTCAGATTTGGGGTTTTATTGGGGCTACCCAGATCATTTCTAAATGAACAGAAATGCTTACTAAAAATCAGGGAAAACGTAAACACTTGGAAAGAAACGTTTTAAAAAAAAGCACAAGAATTACCTGTGGTTTTCCATTAAAATGCAAATTTATCTACAACTCTTTGATTACATTACGGAGTCGTGTTTTTTTACGTTAAACGCCTCCTAAAAGATAATAGCGGTACCGCGCGCCTTTAACCTCCTTAACAAGGATTATACCTAAGTACTATTTAAAGGTTTACAAGCTATATCATAACATTACTTTAGCTTTAACTTAAAATTTACTACCCCAGTTTCAATTTGTTTCCTCGGAACAACAAAACTAACAAACAAAAAAAACGCACGGATGTTAATTTGGCTTCTTCTTAAATGCGCACCAACACAATATACAATAATTTTTAATGTAAACAATTAAGTCGTTTAATAACAAAGCGTGGTTCAATATTTAGCAGTTTTGTAGTT
Source organism: Abscondita cerata (assembly GCA_030710515.1). NCBI lineage: Eukaryota > Metazoa > Arthropoda > Insecta > Coleoptera > Lampyridae > Abscondita > Abscondita cerata. The sequence goes on along the minus strand of JALBCR010002428.1, from coordinate 145,640 downwards.
AGTTACATAGCACCTTAAGTTTCGAATTTGTTTATCGACTCTCTCTAACTTACAGACTCATTTCTTAAATATAAACATACAAGCTGGGGGAATACAAAGAACTCCACAAAAAATTAACACGTTAACAGTTCTCAGAATTTAACCGGGGTGTAATTTTATTAATGAGTCTAGATCAAATAAAATTAGAGATTCTCCGTTTAAAGCAATGCGACTTTCGCGCTTGACATGGAACAAACAAAAAGTTTATTGATTTACCGAAGCAATGTGGCCAAGCCTTATAAGAGAGCCTTTTATAAAAACGATCAAAATAATCATTTCCCTTAAGCTTAAATGTGTACACGACGGAAAAAAATATCAAAGGACAAAGGAAATAAATATTGCGGCGACATACGTGCTTTTTAAAGCACACAAAATATACTTGAAAATACCCACTTACAAATACTTTAATGACGCCAAAATAATTTTCGCCTAAAAAAAATTATTGTCACCAAACAGGTGACACATTAAATGATCTATTAGCATCTTGTACGTTTACTGAAAAAATTAAAGTAATAAATCCGTGGATTACAAATAATATTTTAAAAAATATTGCGCTAGGGAATATACAGGGTGTATCATAAATAATTGGAAATATTTTAACTGTAGACCGTTCACCTGAAAATATTAGGATTTAATCCAAATCACCAAAATGTCCATCCTTACTGAGTTACAGGGTGTTTTTTACCCAATCAAAAGTTTTTGAAAAAATAATAACTCAACTGGTAAATGTCTTAACCAAATTTAGTATTTTTTCTTGACGTCAATTCGAATTTAGAAATGATAGGGACACGACAGATGCCTTGGCCTTTCTAACAAAAAAAATGTATAATGACATAGATAATTCTAGATGTTATATTTTTGGATTTAATCAAGCCATTTGACTGTGTCAACGATTGTATTATTTTTGATAAACTGAAACATTTCGGTGGTTTCTGTAGTTTATCTTTACATCTTTTTATTTTAGTGACAAGCATTAATATGTTAGAGTAAAATGAAATAAGTACACCACTAAAAATTAAATGCGGGGTTCCACAAGGAGGGGTTCTTGGACCCGTTTTGTTTAACATTCATATCAATGATTTATTGTTTCTTTTCAAGAATGCAGACATTTTAGCATATGATTTAACATATGCTGATATTTTCGCCGAACATCTATTGCTGGAATCTATTGCTAACTTCACATGTGTATTTATTCAGTCTTCATTTACTTATGGAATACTTATTTAGGGTGGTGTTTTGACTACTCACCTATTAAAGCTAGAAATAACTCAGAGTTTTGAAAATTATTTACAAAAAGAAATTACTTTTTTCTAGCGAGCTTTGTTTAGAGTAGCAAATGTTTTTGATATAAAACAATTGTATTTCGTATCCATATCGAAGTTTTTGCATACATTTTGAATTTGACGTTAGTTTACGTTGTGTACCAATAATCCCAACAATTTCTCTTTTTTTTTAAATTGAATTAGGAGTTGAGGAGTAGAGTATTAAAAAGAGTCGAATTATGACATTTTCTGGATTTATTTTCCTTTTAACTTTTCATCGCTTCAACCAAACGTCCGCTTTTTGAAATTGGATGATATTTCATCGAGAAAAAGCAAATTATAAAAAAACTGACAATACAATTGCCAATGCACATTGCAATGAGAATTGTATGGACCTAAACGTTTGGGTCTAGATAAAAACGTCAGCTTTTCTGGCTTTGGTAACTAAACCATACCTCAGAAACCTGTCTGCAAAAAAACTGACGTACAATTTAAAAATATATATTGCATCCAATACTGTATGGGGACAAACCTAACGGTGAACTTTCTTGGGTCTGATGTCGCGAATCTGCACGTTTCATAGCATTCTACACCTAAGATCTAAAAAACTGACATACAAGTTTCCCGACACATTATGTCAGGGGCCTACGGACTATTATGATTTTGGTTTTATAGCAAACTTGTCTATGTACAGCTATAACGTCTAATAGGCCACTCACCGTGAAGCACCCTGTATAACAAGGTATAAGAGACCGAGATCTTGCCAAATCACAATCTTTTTCCGCTAAGTTTTTTTTTAACTTAATCATTATCTTCATCTTATTGACCCGTAATCATTGTAAAGTTAATGTTGTCTCTGCTAATATGAATATTCGCATTAGACAACTAGAATGATGATTTTGTTTAAACATTTAAAACAAACTTAAATTACAAATTTTAGAAGATCAATAGATCTGAAATATTGTATGATTGCTGACTATTTAATATTAACCAAAACTGAACAAAAACTTTAGTTTAGCAACTTGCCTTTTGTTGGCTAGAGTCATTTGCAATAATGTTAACCAAAATTGAATTGTAATAAGTTGGTATTCTTTATAACCTTCTGGGTTGTACTAAATACTTGCGAAAAAAAACTTCTGGATACTTTTGTAAAAAGGAAGCATTGATAGATGAAACGAAAAACTAGCATTCTAGTTTTAGGCTCTCTTAATTAGTTAGCGAAACGTCGCCTAAAACATAAATAATTAATTAATAAACGTATTAATGTACGTAAAAAACATTTGCTAGTAATATTTTTTATTCTACCTTTTTTAAAACACTTTAATTTCTTATGATTTTGCCACCAAATAAAAATGATTTTTTAGCCTCCGATTAGTGCAAAAAAAAATTTTACTACAATGACTAGTAACGTTTTACAGTTTACTTCGAACTACTGCAATTCAAATTTAGAGATTTCAAATAATCGTGTGGAATGGGTGTGCCAGATTATTTATCATAGTTTATAATATATTAAATTCCTGCTCACCGAATAAAACAGTAGCAAGTGATAAATGATAAGGATTACAAACGGCACCTACATACATGTGTTTTGCCTTTTTTGTAGCTCATCAGTGTAGGGTAGCTCTTACGCAAGTCTATAAAAATCACTGGGAATAACTACAGTACTTCAAAGCATTGTGCTACTGCTTACAAGCATAAGTTACATTTAGTTGACATTTTATTTTACTTCTTTGGTCTTTTTGTATTCTATGTGTTGTTTCTAATATTTTCAAAGAAGTATAATTAAAAAAATAACGTACATTATAAGTCCAGAAATAAATTTCCGTGCTTGCATGACTTTCCGTATTCGGTTTCGCCTCACACAAAGAACAATTATTGAATTAAACGGTACCTTATAGTAACAAACTGAAATTCAGCAAAATAAAACAAATCTCAAAAATATTAATTGTATTTTAGGCGAAACTCAGTTAAAGTTATATGATTATTTAACAAAAAATTATAGAGGTAATTAGTCTAAATAATGTTTATTTCTTTGGTTAACAATTTCTGTTAAGATATGCAAACTAAATGTTGACATATTGAATTAGGATTGTCAATGTAAAATTTATGAATGTATCTGAATTATTCTATAAGTTTTATTTTAAAGCTTCTGGAAGTTTTGACAATATAAAATTTGTCAGGTGGACATGTTAATATATAAATACCATTTCTTTGAAATCTGGTGTAATATTAAGAGAGACAATATTTTTAAGATTGTATGTATTCGAAAAACTAATTTTATGTTCAATGAGTTTGTTTTTTTTTTCTTGATTAAATTATTTATTATTAATTGTTGATAAACTTTTAAATTATATCTATATAAATTTGATGTATTAATTTATACTAGTGCTTGTTATTAACATACCTTCAGATACTAAATATAACGTTTATACAGTGTGAGTGTAAAGTATGGAATAGAATTCATTAAATTTTTATTTTTATCCAATTTTCCTGGGACAGGTCAATTTTTCTTTTTAAATTCCCATCTTTTGGTTATAAATCAACCCTTTCTATCTCCACCAGTGGCGCCGCAACAAGGGGCAACTTTAAAATTTTAAATAGGAATGGGGGTCAAAAGTTACATTTTCGGAAAAACCATTTCATCCTCTATGCAGAAATGGCAATGTAAGCATCTTCAACATCGATCGATTAGAACAGTAACTAGTTACTTGTCAGATTGTTTTGCCATTTATTGTGAAAATGGTAAGTATGGTAACATCGGTCACAATCGCTTAGAATTTGAATTCGATGTAAGTTTAATTCCATAAAAATTTTTTTTTTAAATTGGAAAAAATATTGTGTGTTACACTTAACGAAATATGATTTTTTACGAATGTGATTTTGTTACAAAAATTATACGTTTTGTCATTGGTATCAAAAAGTAGCTATTATTCATATACTAAATTTGAATCAATGATGAAGTAATCATAAAAGCTCAACAACTCAAAATTACCCTCTTTTTGTTATAGAGAACTTCCTTGGATTGTATCTGTTTCTATCTAATAGGTTGGTTCCTTCTTCAGTGTCACGTTGACGTTGCGTGTGCAGGCATAGTAGTACAAACATAGTTCAGGGTATGATAAAATTCCTGCAAATATTATTAAAGCCCTTAAAAAACTGTTTGTTCTGCCGTTGTACCTACTGTTTAATTTATCATTTAGATCTAGTTGTTACCCAGAGGTTTGGAAAATAGCAATAATTTGTAAAATTCAAAAATCAGGTAACCCTTTAGATGTGTTGTGTCCAAAATTCCATTTCACCCTTTCAGCATGGGTTATTTGAAAAACGATCCATTTAAACTATATGGCATGTTTTGTTGACTTTACTGGTACATTTTTTAACATTTAAGGTCAAGTAAACGTCATCTAGTAAGAAATTTGACACGAATAGGATGTGTTTGGTCGGCGTGGATTTAAATAATCATGTAAACCATACTTTTTTATTCTATGTATTTTAATGACAGATTCAAAAATATTTTGGTATGAGGGCTTACAAAATCTATTGCGCATACCAGTTTTTACTAGATGGTTCAGATTTTTACCATCATACATTGCATTTCATTATACCAACTCGAAATCGGCCAAACAGCGATAGATTTTAGTCAGAACAAAAACAATCACCAAATTATTGCAATGCATACATTAGGTATATACAACCAGAAAATCTTGCTCAAGAATTTTAGCTTTTAACTCAGAAAAAAATCCAGCTAAATTATTTCATACTATTACTTGTAAAGCCGTTTCTGATGAAACTCTAGGATTTGTATTAAATGTAAGGAAAAAAGATAAATAAAAAAGACGTAAATTTATTCAAGATTGTGTCATAGATAAACGTAACTTTTAAAGACTTATTCAAAGAAATAAGATATTAAATTTTTCTAGCAAATTATTGAAAAATGATGACAATCGTACCACAGTCTAAATAAAAATGATATTTTCAGTGGAATGTTGTTTCGAAAAAGCATATATGTCATTAACCCTGCTTGAAACTGGGTCACACTGTATATCAAAGTGTATATTACTCGTTTGTTTGTCATCTAGAAAACTGTGTGTTAATTATTTATTTTTTTACTAACCTTTTATAACAATGTCGAACTTCTGTGTTAACTTTAATTTTACTTTATGTTGTTGTGTATTTTAACTAATTGTGCACCACTCCGTGAATATAAGCAACTCTGCGTCAGCAAATTTAATAATTAGAAGAGTGTTTTATTTCGCCTCACCTTCACTAAAGAAGTATTAACATTGGATGCTCAAAGTGTATAAGCACATTGGTGTAATAATAATAATCCTAATAATGCAAGTCAGGAGTAATACATGTGGTTTAGGCAAAACCTGCATAGCTAGTACTTTATTCACTGTGTCAACAAATAGAAATAAAATATACAACATTTCACTTTTCGTCCTGCCTTCTGATCCACCACTTTGGGCCTTAACACTTGTTACGGTGAGAAGGTAGAAATTGTACCCGTGAGGGGGTGAGTAGGGTCGGGGGTAGATTTAGATCAATAGAAACTGGTTCAGAAGTGGTAAATATTAAGGTCGCCAAGTTCTGATGGCTGAAAGAAGGAACTAACGACGAACTAATCGCTAGAGCAATTCTACATCGCACAAGAGAAGTAATCAAGATAGCTAAATCTATCAGAGGCTTACAAATAACAAGTTCTGTTTATTTAGATTTAAGATAAACAATTATGATGATCACAGTAGTAATATTACACAAAAATTCAAATTGATGGAGTACGCCACTGTTTTATTCAAGTAGTTCAAACGCACACGCAACGGTACGCCCCTGATTGTATGTTAACCTATAATTAGTGATATAAATGCTCGTGTTGAAGCCTGTTATATAATTTAATTTATTGCAAGCAGAAGATTCGCCACAATTTCAGAAATATCTTTTGTATAGAAGTGCTCGGGTATCGAGTTATGGTTTACCCCTTACTGGATGTTGACAATTTTAAAGAAATCAATAATTCTTGATGACACTGGAATAGACTGGCAAAACGCAGCGAGGCTTTGCACAAGAAATGGTGTCGCTCGCAAGAAAAGTAATGGAAGTCCGGATATCGGCAATCGATTAAAAAATAAAATCCCTAAATCAATTACCAATCCAAAATTTGAATTAGTGCGAAAAATAATTTTGAAAATTCTTCATGTAACTTATTTGCACCGAACAATGGAAGGTTGCCTATACGACTGGTGTACGAATTTTGCTTTTCAATGAAATTTGGAATCCTAACGTTACACACCTCAATACCAAAGTGGGGACCCGCAACGTTTCATTTGATGGGAAGATACACGTTTCCACCTTCTTACTTTGTTGCAATGTAAGCATCACATCGCTTTTGACAACTCAACAAAACCGTTTTATCAACTCTATTGCCTAAACAATCAGGCCAACCAACAAAAAACCACCAACCGCCACAATGACACTCCACTGCTACACCACCTTCCGAATCAACTCTGTTGCAGTCTCAGACGACATCACCAATCACAAAAAAAAATATACAGGATGTTCCATTTGATTTTATCAAGTCATTTTCGATTCGAAAATTTGATATTTTTTCTCATACCTTGTAAAATCGATGTCAACTTTTAAATCATAGGTAGTCAAAGTTACCATAATTTTTTAAGTAGATTCAGAATAAAAAATATATACAAACTGTGGCCACTGAAAAACGTAAAAGAATAATCTAAACCAATTTATTCTTAAATGTAATATCAAAAGTCTGCATACTACATAGACAGGCTGTATAAATCTCAAACGGCTTTGTTTTAATATACGAAACAAACTGCGGTTGTGATGGGCTCACGTCGAGATGAACTCACTCGAGATGAGCTTGTGCGAGATGATCTCGCTTCGTGATGATTTCAGACGAAGCAGCGGTGACGAGATAGCGGCGTCAAAATTGACGCGTCTATAGTTTCTATATTTCTTAATAAGAATGAAATGAATTTGATTTCGGACTGTGTCGTCCCTTGTAAGCTTTCGAGACAAACATATTTATAAAATTATTTTTCGTAACAATTCTTTTCGTAACTTGAAGCTTAGAATGAAATAAACCGTATATTTATTTGAAAAGAATATTTTTAATGTTCATAAAAGTAGCCAATATGTTTCAAAAAGATAACACTGAAGATGGCGGCCAGTAAACGCATTTGGGCTGGATTATTGAATAATAATATCGATCCAAACATGCTACTTAACGACTAAATTCAGCGTCTTATTTTCATTGTTTAATTACAATTATTGATTTCCCAATAATTCGCGCCTTCTGATCGTAGTGGCAGTGGAGTGAATTACTTAAAACTAATAAAACTCCATGTAAACTATTAAATACCTACATGTACCCAACGTAAATACTTAAAACAAATGTCGTGTGAGTCGTAGAAGAATCTACGTCCGAGAACCAAATTCGACGCAAATAGCCAATACTTTTTTGCTAAAAGTATTAGAAAAAAATTGATAATTACTCAAAATACTTAAATTTTATAAACTGTAAAATGGTAAAGGAAAACCGCACTTTGATTGTAATTTGGGTTGCCATCATTTTAGGGGTAATCAAACTTACACTAATTTTAGGTTGGTATTTACATTGAATTTGTAGTTGGATAACCTGTTAGCTTTTTGTTTTTCAAATTTTATAATGGTGGCAGTCGGCCATATAAGACCATAATGGTTGTGTGAATTTGGTAGGATAGATTTAATTATTCAAACAATATTTATTTCTTAATTGATATATTGTAGTACAGTTTAGAAGTAAGTTACAACAATGTATATTTGGTTAACTTATTTCTCTTTCTTACTATATGTACAATTGTTGCTGAAGTCCAAGGATTTATAAGGGTCGAAAACTGACTTCAACCACAGTCAGTATACATCTTAGACTGAATTTTTTTGCGAACAATTAAGGTAATATTTCAAAATATTTTGTTGTAAAAAGACTCCATCATTGCACATTTTAGTAAGAAAAATAAATGTACATAGTTCCAGAATTTGTTTTTACGTGCTGTTTTTATATATCCGATTTTAGGTTTTTTTAAGAGTCGGCAATGAGGAAATTAACAGATTCAATTATTAGTAGTGATAAGAATACTTTACTAAACTTTCTTTGGTAAAAGAAACAATTTTTACATACATGGTGTCTGTAAAAGGTCTTTACACAAGCCTACCGCATATTCCTTAGACTAAAATGAGCCGATTTAAGTAAACTTACCTTAGTCCAAAGTCGCTTAGTTTGGGCGCTATGCGACTTTGAAGTTAAAATTTTGAAATTGTTTTTTTATAAATTTAAAACGACTTATGTGATTTTAATAAGATATGGTATGATTAGTTAATATTATTGGAAAATTACAAAAATATACGAATACTGAAAGTGAATGAAACACGCATAACTATTATGAAAACTAACATAATTTTTTTGTTATCAGTAGAAGAAACACGAAATAATTTTTATTCGATAAAGTATTTAAAAACTATTAAATAATGTGTCTTGTAAAAAATTTTTATTTTTGTTTGTTTTCAAGAAAAACGAAAAAATAGTATATTATGATACGAGTTTCATAAGAAGCATTTTGGCGCACGCACGGGTTTAGGGCACGACGAGCGCAGCGAGGAGTGCCATAAAGAAGTAAGTGCGACAAAATGCCTTATAAACGAGATATCATATAGTATTTTTCTACTTTGCGTTTTTGGGCTTTGTAAAATATAAATAACTTTAAAAAAATTTTATCACTAAGGTTGTCACTGTTGGCAACACTTTTTTCAATTAAAGGCGGCTATGGTTATAAATATATTCGAAGCGTCAGTATAATTTTTCTGTAGAGTTAATTATAAATTTTATTCGTGTAAAGAAGTTGTTAAATATGGAAGATGATTTAGAAAGTACTCCTCCTGAAATACGAGAAATCGCACAAAACACAATGGAAAATTTGCTTCCAGTAAAGTCGCGCTCAACTTATGAAAAAATTTTACGGAATTTGAGAAATGGCGCAAAGAGAATAACATTTCGACGATTTCTGAAAACGTCATGCTGGCATATTTTGAGTTAAAACGGCAAAAATACAAAGCATCCAGCTTATGGAGTCTTTATTCTCAATTAAAGTCGTGTATAAACATCCATTTAAATCATGACATTTCGAATTATTACAAATTAAAAGCTCTTCTAAAACGGTGTTCAGAAGGATACACTCCGAAAAATCCAAAATTTTAGAAGAATTCGAAATTAGTAAATTTATTAACGAAGCAGAAGACAAAATTTATTTGGCAATGAAAGTAAGTATAATTGTATTATTAGAAAGTGTATAAATTATGACGATTTCAAATTAGTAAAAATAATAACTAAATGAATAACTACATACTACATAAATAACTATACTCTTAATAACTACTTCTAAAAACTACATAAATAACTATACTTCTAAAAACTACATAAATAACTATACTCCTATTTCTAAAAACTACATAAATAACTACTTCTATAACTACCGATATAAATAGTAAAGGCAGCAATTGCACCAAACTCAGTTAAATTTAACTGTGGTTTAAAACAATCATTACTCCCTTAAATGAATCGAGTTTGGTGCAACTGACCCTAAATAAAACGAATTTTATGAATTTTAGGTCATCTTGATAATGGGATACAGCGGGGCCTGTAGGCGTGATGAGCTCACAAACATGTCCACTGATGACGTTAAATTACAGTCCGACACCATTATAGTCTCCATACCAACAACAAAAACAACTTGTCCAGAGAATTTGTTATTACTGAAAAAAATGGATTACATTAATTAATGCTTATGTTGCTCTAAGACCCACCAACACCACACACAAGCGATTTTTTTGACATATAGAAATGGACGTTGCATTAATAACCCTATTGGAATTAACACAATGGGCAAAGTCTCAAAAGAAATTGCCATTTTTCTTAAACTGCCCCATCCACAACTTTATACGGGCCACTGTTTTAGGAGGTCGAGTGCCACTCAGTTGGCCAATAAGGGTGGAGACTTGCTGAGCCTCAAACGTCACGGTGGATGGAAATCGTCTGCTGTGGCTGAAGGGTATGTCGAGTCGACCCTAAGTAAGAAAATTGAAGTGGCAGAAATGCTTAGGCCTTGTGCAAACCCACCTTCTTGTTCCACTTCAGATAATAGTTTTAATTTGCCAAGTTCTTCGACACAGAATCCTCTTATTGACATCACCACAACTAATGCAAATACTCAAAACATTGTTACTGCCAATGAGAGTGTTCCGGGTGTTGTAATTCATGCAAAAGATTCTTCGTCAGTGACCGTTAACGTCTCCTATAATAATTGTAATTTTTATAGTCATAATAATTGAGTTCTAGTTTGTTGTTTACTTGTTTTAAAATAAAAAACTATATCTGAAATCTTCCTTTATGACAGAACAAAAATTAAGACCTACAGAATAATAAACATAATAGAATTTAGAACCATGTGAATGTGCACTTTGACAACGATACCCGGTATCCCCACCATTGTGTCGGCGCAGAATTCAAATTAGTCGTCTTTAAAAACACATTACTAATCCCTAATCAAATTATTAGACGCACCTTACTTTTGGAAACTTACTGATCTTGAACATACTTCTTTTATTCTTCACTTACAATATTATAATATTAAATTACATTACACAAATTTTCACAAAAGAATAATTTTAGATGTAATTAAATGTACATACTTGGAATCTTGAATTTACCAATCAAAACACCCATATTTGTATTAAAGTCATGCTTTCAATAATACATATATAAAATAATAATTACACAGAATTTGTTTCTTGTAAACGTGCCAATGGAGTTTCATGCCGTAAGGACAACAAGAGTTCAACTATTTCCAAAAACGTTGGCATTCTTTGAGCCCAAGATTCCAATAACCACCGAACTTATGGTATCTTTATTACAAACGTTAAAATGTTTCCAGAGCTTTGTTTTCTTTTGAATGTTAACCGAACAACAAAGTGGCCCGTAACAAGTAACAATCTTTGTAGGGTTACAAAGAATCTTTTGTTCGTGCCGAAGGTAACATCCACTTCAAAGTGTTGTGCTCTAGTTTTATGTACTGTAAAAGAAAACAAAATTACAATGTTATAGGGTGAGGCTCTTGAGTTTATTTATGTCAGTAACATAATATATTTAACTTCGCCAATTTTATCAAAAGCAAATCTGATATAACAAATAAAGGTAGTACTTACCGTCTATATACTTTGCTACGAAAATAATTAAACAATGTTTATAGTGTTGCTTAAAAATTGGAATTTCAACTTAGTTTTATTCCATTGAGGTTATGCTAAACATTTCTAAATATGCGATTAAAATTAAATGACATTAAGCCACTATTGCTAACTAAAAGAAAATTTTCACCGTTTTAGTGTAATTTTTATGAAACCGTATTTATTTTATGAAACGCGTTTGCGTATCATAAAAACTACAATATGAACGCAAAGTAGAAAAAAGAGTTTATGGTAGTGCGTTCTAAAAAAGCATAAGGTAATCCAGTCGCCTATGATTTCTATCACAAACATATGAATTTCGTATGGCTAAATAATAATAGTGTCAAATCTAAAATACCTGAATTGTCATTAGTGTTCAAAAGTTTGTTAAGTGCTCTAATAATAATTTACAAAGCTTAATTTTAGTGATTTATCATGGCGTTACAATACACCAATCAAGAATATACCAATATGCTATTGGTATTTGGATTTTGTGAAGGAAATACTCGAGAATGTGTTGGGATGTATTCTGAAAGGTTTCCAAATCGTCAAGTACCAAGTCACCCAACGTTTGCTGCCGTTGAGCGACGTCTTCGAGAGACCGGTCGCTTTGCTCCTGCAACCGCTGATTATGGAAGGCAGCGTTTTGTAAGGGTTCCTGAAGTTGAAGAAGAAATTTTAGAAAGTGTTGAAGAAGATCCAGAAATAAGTACTAGAGGAATAGGTAGGGAACTAGGAGTATGTAAAGATGTGGTCCACGCAATAATTAGAGAACAGTTGCTATATCCATATCATAAAATAACAGTTCAAGATCTTTTAGAACATAATTTTGAAATGCGTTTGGGTTTTTGTCGCTTTGTTAATAGGCAAAGAGAAGCAGATTTAAACTTTAACAACACTATTTTGTTTACGGATGAAGTTTGTTTTACAAGAATAGGGAAAACTAATTCCCATAACGAACACGTTTATGCCTTTGAAAACCCGTATGCCATAAAGATAAACCATTTTTAACGCAAATTTAAACTTAATGTGTGAATTGGAATAATTGACGATTTCATTGTTGGTCCTGTTATTCTTCCTCAAACATTAACGGGAGCTATCTATTTGCAGTTCTTACAAAACACATTGCCAGATTTGTTAGACGAGTTACCTCTACAACTTCGGAGAGATATGTGGTACATATGATCAGTAATTTTTTAAGTTATTAATATTTATTTGAGATGATTTAATTTTATAAATTTTGAAATGAATGTGTTTATTGATTTGTAAAAATAATTGTTCTAGAATGTTTCTCAAATGAGAATGACAGTTAGTTCTAAATTCTTAGGTACTACCTTGTATCGTATAACGTTAATAGATAAATAGGCAACAATTAGTGATTTTTCCTAAATACAACGACGGCGACGTTGCATTTTATTTCACAAATAATATTTGATAATTGGAATAAATTTGATTATAATCAGTTTACTGACTTTATTAAGTTGTTTATTCTTCTAATGTTATAAGTTATAATTGTTCAAACAGCTGTAAAAATCAGAAGAGTGATTTGAGGGCATTGTTTTGTGAAAAATAGGTTATATTTGAAATTATTACATTATTAAAAGGGCCCATTACTGTACATTATTCTGAACAGAATACATTATAGGTCTTTGGAAGTTTTTTTAATTGTTTTTGGGTTCAAAATTTAATCAAACAATGAAATTAACAAAGTAAAGAATTAGATGAGTTATTTTTCAAGTTTTTTCAAATTATTCGAAACGATTTATTTTTATAAATTTTTAAACAAAAGTAATTATTCAAAGTATGTAAGCACTAGAAATTTTGTGTAATGTCATTGTTTCAGATGTTCTCTATTACAGTGTTTTTATTGAATTCTATGGTATATGATTATACGCTCAACAATAATTATTTGGCTTTATTAATAGATAACAAGGTAACAATAGTTAAGATGAAAAACACTTTTTCAGTTTTTTTTTAGATTTTTTTAAGCTCAATTTTTATGGTTTAGTATTTTTATTATTTTAGGTGATACAAAAGAAAAACGCTTAAATTTTGTAGTAATCTTCTTTTTAGTTATGATTCTTTTGTCAAATTCTATCGGTAACAAAATTCAATGAGATTACATTTGACTTTTCTTTATTAATTTTATTTATAAAATATTCTATACATAATTTATTAAGTTAAAATCTTTCTATATGAATCTGGTTTTAAGATTTAAAAGTTTTGGGAAAATTGGGTTGCAAACATATTAGTCGTAATTAATTTAATTATCGCTTAGGTTGGTAGTTATGTTGGATAACCTGATAAAATAGCTTACTTTTCAAATGTTGTAATGGCAGCAGTCGCTCATAGTAACTATCGCATTTTTTTCAGATTTATTTAATTATCCAAGTTTATAATTAAAATGTGTTGGTTGAAAAGTCGGTTATTATATTGAAAGAATTTTTTACTAAATGGTACAGTTATTGCCGATTTCAAAAGGGTTATAAGGATCGGAAAGTAATTTTGATTGCATTGCTTTGTGAGGAATTTAAGAAACATTTCAATGACTACATTTTAAAAGTACTCTGTAATACAGAATGAAGAGAAATAGTATATTATGCTACTAGGAGTAGAACGCATTCTTTTTGTGTTGAGCGAAGGTATTGCGGCCGAAGCGCAGCTGAGGCCGCAAAATACTTTGCGAAACACAAAAAGGCGTTCGACTCCGTGTAGCATATACTATTTTTTCTTCAAGCGTAAAAAAACCAAATTCTTGAAGTAATTGAGGTGGTTTTAGAATGAATAGGCAACAGCGTTAACTCAACTTTACAACTGTCAAACATGACTGTCAAACAACATTATTTTTGTTGTGTGTATTAACACGGTTTGTAAAAGGAAGATTTTTGTATTAATTTGTAGAGTAAGAAAGAAAGCTATAATTATTTAACAATACAACAATAATAATAATTAACTCTTATTTCAGATGAAAACTTAAAACAAACATTCTTTTGTAGTAACTATATAGTGGAAAAATACCTATTTCTTATTTATAGTAATATTAAAGGTACAATTTTGTAATGTCGAGTTAATAATATTTAATCCACTACTTGCTGTTTTAGAACTGACATTGACGTCATTATAGTCGTGATGGATTTCATATTCACTTGACTGGGATATGCTCGATGTTGCGGTGGAAGTACTAGGCCTGTTAAGATCACCTGATGTTACGGTAGATGTGTTACCTTCATCGCACCCTAATATTCTATTGGCAATTTCACGTTTGTTTGAAAGGGAGTCTTCGATGTATCCCTCAGCTACATTGTTAGATTTCCATCCACCGTGTCTTTTTAGAGTGGTAATGTCTCCACCATTGTCAACTAACAATGTAGCTGAGGTTCGTCGCAGTGTATGACCAGTGTATTCCTCTGGATTAGGTAGTTTTAAAAAGTTGCCACTTGTTTTGGTATACCTGAAATTTTATGTATCCCCATAACGACACGGTGGCATCTACCATTTTGGTATTTTAAAAAGAATCTTGTTATGTTGATGTCATTAGGTCGAAGTGTCATATATTGTCTACATAAATTTAAATAAAAATCTCCAACTATGGTAAATGTCCGTGACTTATTCGTTTTAGTATTAGGAATTTTACTAGTATTATACGTTCCAGGTCTTCGATATCCTGTATTCTTAAATTGACTAGTTCGTCGCAACGACATGCCCCACTAACTCCGAATATTAATACGATCTAAGAAAATAGTATCTACTTTAGCGATTGAAAAAGTTATATTTGAAATTACCTTCATGGCCAAATATTCATTGTTTGGCGCATTTTGTAAAAAGTTATTAAAATGTTCTTTTGAGAAAACTTTTGCTTTTTTGGTTGATACCCATCAGCTTGGCGCTTCAAGAAGGAAATTAATTTTGCGTAATTTTTAAGTTTATGTCATGTTTAATATTTAATTGGCACTTTAGCATGGAATATTGTGCCCATAATGACGAACTTTTCATAGTTTCCGCCAAATGGGAAAAATACGCTAACATAACATTTTCTGTGTAATTGATTATATTATTTTCTTGCGCCCATTTCAAAAATTTATTGTAAGCAAAATCATATATTTTGCGCGACATTTTTAAAAGTTTAAATTTTAAATGGCGTTTCTGCTTAAAAAGTGCTAATACCTCTACCGGCAAACTAAGTTACTAATTGAGCGTAAAATAATAATATTATTGTACGCCGTAAAATAATGTAGTCGTTCTATATATTCAATGCGGTATAGTAAAATTCATATTTTAGCACGCTTGAAGAAAAAGTTTTTTTTACATATTTTATGTTAGATGTGGTTTTAGGTTTTTTAGGTTAAAATTAACTGAGACGCTTTTGAAAATTAAAGTAATGGTTAGTGGTGATAAGATAACTTTGCGATTAAATTAGTGCATAAAACGGACACATTTTTTACATGTGCAAAACGTGATGTAACAATATTTAGAAGAAAAGAACTATGTTTTTCTAAATTTCCATGTAAACCAAATGTCATATTTAACGTTTGTAGAAAAATAATTTATAAATTCTGACGATGACTCACAATAATTTTTGAGTTGAAACTAGTAATAAATAATAAATAAATAACTAATATTGATTGCTTAAAGCGTAAATAATTTATATCATAAATCAAAATTTTGTTTTCATTTTTGTTAATAATTTCACTGTAAATTTATCAATTTTTATCAAAATTGGCAGAAAGGCATAGCTTTAGACCAAGGACATTAATTTATGTACTATTTACATTTTGTTATAGAGGACGCCACGTAAATAATTCCGGTTGATGAAATCGACTTTTTTGACAAAACTTTTTATTGATTTTGATTAGAAAATATAACGTCAACAGCATTTCTACACAACATTGGTACTTTTATTAAAACATGATAATTTCATCCGTTTTTGACAAAAAACGCAGTTTAACTATTCATAGTCTCAGTTAATAATAACAATAATAATAACATTTTATTTTCTTAAAGACCTGATAACAGATATAGAAAACGTCAAACAAAGTACATTAGAATTGATATTGTAAGTATTCATTAACAGAATAGAATGCGCTATTTTGTAATGTGCTCTTGATTGATTTTAAAAACATTTTAGTAGGCAAAGTTTTTATATCTAAAGGTAATATGTTATAAAGAATACAACCTTTGTAGTATGGGTTTGATTCGTATAGGACAAGATTATGACTGCTATATTCGAGATCATGTCCATATCTGGTGTTATAGTCGTGGTAATTGTTTTGAAATTTGAAGTTCTCAATATTGGTTTTTACAAATTTTAGTATTTCATAAATATATATTGATGGAACTGTTAATATTTTATGTTTAATAAATACTGACTTACAAGAATTTTTAATGGTCATGTTAAAAATGCAACGTATTGCTCTTTTTTGTAATAAAAAACTCGACTGCTATTGTTTGACCTACCCCATAAAATAATAGCATATCGCATTATTGACTCCACATTGGCATGGTAGAACATTTTTGTTGCGTCAATATTTGATATATGTGAGAGACGTTTTAGCGCGTAGCAATATGATGAAATTTTTTTTGAGATATAAAAAATGTGGGTTTTCCAGTTTAGTGACATGTCGATATAGCAGCCAAGAAGTTTAAATGAAGGCACTTGATTTAATGTTTTATTATATATCCTGATTAGTTTACTATTATCATAAAAACTGTTTTTCGAGTAAAATTGCATTAAGGAAGTTTTAGATGCATTTAGAACGAGTGCATTGCAATTTAGAAAATTTAATAATGATTGTAACATGCTTTTCAATTTATCGCACATTGCTCTCTCCTCCTTTTCACAGGAAAGTAGCGTTAAATCGTCAGCAAACAGGAAATGGTGACAAGATAAATAATTACTTAGATCATTAACATAAATTAAAAATAGAAGAGGGCCTAACACACTTCCTTGTGGAACACCTACATGCACATCTAAAATGTTTGAGTTATGTTCCATATAATTAACATATTGAGTCCTATTTGTCAAGTAACTACTAAGTAGAAGTTTACAGTTTACTCTAATTCCCAGACAGTCTAATTTTTTTGAAACAGTTTATGATTCACTAAATCAAGCTGCAACAGAATTATTTTGATCTAGATTTTTGTATACGACATCTAGTATTGAGACTAGTGCAGTAATTGTTGATCGTTTCTCCCTAAAACCATGTTGAGTAGTTGTTATTAGTTTATGTGAATCCAAAAAGTTGATTATACGTTTAGCAAGTATTTTTTCAATTATTTTTGAAAAAACCGACAGCAGAGCAATAGGTCTATAGTTATGCACAAATTTAGGATCACCTTTTTATGTATACAAACTATCTTAGCAATTTTTAAAACATCAGGAAACTCACTATTCACAAAACAATTATTAATAATTAAATTCAGAGGTACCACAAGTTCATCAACACAGAATTTAATGACATTTGACGAAATGCCATCACTACCACACGAATTACTATTTCTTAATGCACATATTACGATTCTTATTTCTTCTTCACTGGTTGGGAACAAGTAGATAGTCTTATCACAAACTGAATTACTAGTTCTGTTTTCATTTGTGTAGTTTTGATACGGTAATATAGTAGGTGACTCAGTGAAGTACTTATTAAAAGTATTAGATATTATTGTTTTATCAGAACATTCAATATTGTTTAGTATCATGACTGGTGAATCCTGTGTAGTAGTGTTTTTGTATGTGATAGATTTGTTAATAAGTTCCCACACTTTTTTACTTTATTAGAAGAGCGATCAATAGCATTAATTACAGCATTTTGTTTGGCTTTTCTTAATGTTTGTTGGTAGTATTTTTTAAAGTCTTTGTAATTTGTGTCTGGTATTATTCCCGATTTGTACAAAAAAAATAATTCTCTTAATTTTACAGATAACTTTTCGATTTCTGGTGTACACCAGGATTTTTCTTATCAGTATTTATTTTAACAAAGTTGAAGCTAGTTTCAAAGTGATACTTAATGGTGTTAATAAAATTATAAAACTGTTTATTAACATTATTTGTGACAAACGTATCATTCCAAGATTCTTTAACTAATTTATTTTTGAACATCAGTAGGTTCTTTTCGAAAAGGATCGTACATTAACGGAATCTGACTTTTTAGATAAAGACAAAGGAAAGAATATTATTTGAGAACTGTGATCAGAAATCCCACAATGTATAATCTTCCTATCTACTATAGTGTTGTTGAAATTAGTAAATATATAGTCAATTGCTGATTCGGATGTTGGCGTTATTCTCGTAGCTTCATTAAACACACTTGACAAACAAAAGGAATTTGTAAGGTCATGTAATTTAATACTATTTCCATATTTAGCAAACCAGTTTATATTAAAGTCACCACATATAATGATTTTCGATACTCTTCTTCTACTACTTAATATCAAAAGACATTCTTCAAGTTTTGCAAAAATACATTTGCATCAGATATTGGTGCTCTGTAAATACATATAACAAATAAATCCTCATTAGAAATAGAAAGTTTGATAGCTGAGCATTCAAAATCTTTTTCTGATGACAGATCAACAAGTTCCGGTAAATTTACTGCAGTATAGCAATTTTTTACTAATATGAGGACACCCCCTTGTCGATAATTACTTCGGGAGTAGTAACTAGAAATTTTAAAGTATGGTATTACTAAATTATTGACTTCATCATTTGTAATCCAAGTTTCGGTAATGCACAAAATATCTATTTCTTGAGTTTCAAGAAAAACTTCAATGACGTCTAGTTTATTTTTGATGCATTGCGCATTTAAGTGGGCAATTTTTGTTAATTTATCGATTTTTGTATCGCAAGACGAAATAAAAATTATTCATTCGCGCACCTTTAGGCCAAATCTCAGGATTTTTAATTCATCAAATTGTTCAGTTTGTACTGAAACTTTAAAGGAACTATATTCATCTGGTCGTCTAGACTTTAGGCTTTCACATTTAACGTCATTAAAATTTTTGTTTTGTAAGTATAATTTTATTTGTTCCGGTGTTACCTCAGGATCTAAATTATAGACATGTAAATGTGAATATCTTTTAGCTGCTTTTATGTTAAGATTATCGCCTGATCCTTCAATTGATTTTACTCTTAGTGATTTTTTTTGGTAACCACAAATCCGTCATTGTCCACGCGGGATGATTTTCTTTCTGTGATTTCTGTAATTACGGGCTTCTGTATTTGAGGACTTTCTTGTTTATTCGACGTCTTCTTAATATTAACAGCCGTTGAAATAAAATTTTGTTTGGGAATTGCACCTTTTTAGTATCAGCGTTTGCGTTAGATACGGATACGACCTTTGCATAACTTACCGCATTATCTCTATTATTGAGGGAATCCTTGAAATTTTAACTTCAAATGTTAATGCAGCATTCTCTTTAGTTAATTCTTCGATCGTATTTTTTAACTTAGTAATTTCGGGTAAAAACTATGTTTTAAACATTTTTTCTACATTTGTTTGTATTAGATTTATTAAACTATCGTTAAGTGTGTTAGAGTTGTGAATAATTGTAACGACTTCGTCGGAACTCATGTTTTCACATAGATTACAACACCAATTATCAATTTCACTATTTTTAAATTATTTAACTGCTCAACACTTATATTTAAACATTCGAGGTGAAAACTGTTTAAACAATTTCCTTTACAATCAATAAATTCATCATACCTCGTAATTGCTTTCAAACACTTTTGACACTTACGCGTCATACTTTCACTGTCAACTTTGACCAAAAAAATTATATGGAGTTTTATTAGTTCCAATTAATTCACTTCACTACCACTCCGACCAGAAAGTCCGAATCATTGGAAAATCTATAGTTATAATTTACGGTCCATTAACAACTAGTTTGAATAGTGGGTTGAATTGAACAAAGTGAACCCCTTCTATAGCCACCGAGATTACCAGAACTACTTTCTCTTAAATTTTTTTTTCAAGAGATTCTTCAATTTAAACCTGTTAATAATGTAGCAGCTAGTATTCACAATGCTGTATTCACAAAATTTTTATTCTTACGATTTAATTTGTTTTAGTACCCCAATTTATATTCGGAAAGGACAGGTGTCAATTCTTGGAAACCTTGTATATGTGAACAATTTTGAGTTTTTAATAAAACTAATTAAAAATTAAAATTAAAAATGAAATTACAAATATTTTAACTGCTTGTCCCTCAAATATTTTTAAAATCTAAAACAAATTGTGATATACTCAACAAAAATATTCGTCTTAAAAAATATTAGCTTTTCTAAATTTACTAGACATTTAAAAAATTACTTTTAATTTTTTCAACATCTCTATTAATAAACTAAAACCAACCAATCTGAAATTATCTCTAAGATACACAAACCAAATATGCACATTAGACCGATTGTCAAGTAGATGTATCCACCAAATTATTTATTAACCAAGATTATTTTTTCATGAAATTAATTGCAACCTAAAAAGTTTAATTAGAAACTCTAATAATTCTAAAATTAATGTTACCAAGTAACTCAAATTTAGTACTTATTTATCTCAATATAACTTATTTATTTCCATCAATTCCACTTCTGGGAATTTATTTAGTTTATGTACTAGAATTTTTCCTCAAGAATCCATTATTTCCTTTTTAAAATAATTTAATTTTTTTTATTTTCTTGGCTTTCTTTAGAACTTACACAACACAATCAAATTTTTATACTGGCAAAACATCCAGAAGCTTTAAACAAAACTGAATGTACACTTTATGTATATTCATAAATAACATAAATACAAATAGAAAATAATTTAGAGAAATCTGTTGTTAAGTCAGAGATAAAAACATTAAGAATCCTAATTTATTTAAATTTACATTCGCTATGGATATCTTAATAGAAGGACACTCAACTAAAAACTATAGGCTTATTCATAATTTTAATGTTAACTCAAATATTTATACTATCTTAAAATTATTTATATTAATTTAATTAATAAAAATTCTTTGTTAAATAATCAAACAGACTTTACAGGGTTTTGGTTAAAGTGTTTCCTTATTTTTTTTTGCTGAAATCATACATTTTACCATACGCCATATTTTAATATAAAATTTTTATTTGTCTAAAAAATAATTTATTTGATGTTAACATCTGTCATTCATATTAAATTTGTAATAGTGAGAAAACCAATTTTCACTTCACTTACTCGTAGATTAATTTACAATAATAGAAATTCTGAATATTACTTTTAATTTATAAATAAAATATATTGAAAGAGACAAATAATAAGAACGTAATAATATCATGGTTGTTATTGTATTTTTTACTGTATTGTATAATTTAATAATATATAAGTTTCTATGAAGCAGACTGCTCCTAAAGTGATCGAAGTGTAGAAAAACAAAATATTTATGGGCGCTTGAAAATGTGTGAAATGTTGAGAAATTCACTCTACAAAGAAGTTGACCATATTCAGTTAATTATTATCAAATACATCTAAAAAATTTTAATTGTTTAGGCTGGTGCTTTATTGTTATTAAATCACTTTTTATCGAAACGCATACAATAATATTTACGAAACTAATGGATCTTTTTATAAATTTAAAGTCTAAAGAAATAAATTCCTGCTTCTTTACTAGCAAATTTTCTTACAAAACCAAAAAATAAATTAATATATCGTGGTTCATTGTAGAAATGTCATGTTTGTTAGTATTAGCAATTGCAATAAATTCTTAAAAAAATATTTCAACATTAAGTAAGGATTATTCGCCACAAATTATAAGTTTTTCCAGTTACAAAATACGGTTTTAGTTATTATACTAAACTTTTCAAAACTTATACAAAATACGTTTACAGGCAACAACAGAGAAGCTTTATCTAATGAGCGGAATCAAAATTAGTTACATTTGTATTAATTAAAGACAAACAATACATTATAATTGTTAACCACGTTTCCGAGTTTTTAATTAAAATTAAAAATCGACTTACTGAAAAATAAGAAATAGTTTTACGTAAAATTTCACTTTGAATTAAAGTTTGAGAGTTAGTCAAGCAAACAATAAAACTAAGGTATTGAACAAAAAACTGCTTACTCTGAGTAATTTCCACAAAAAATCTACGTTCTCTTCTAAATTATACTAACACAGTTTAACATCTACTCACAGTTTCGAACGGCGATAAACTGGAAAATAGAAGTAGCAATCTTTTGCAAAAGAGGACGCGCAAGCTTATACGTTTGTGTGACGTTATAATTGATCTAAACTTGCTGAATAGACAAAATAATGATTACAAAAAACTGTTATTTTTGATGATACAATACTGTATTAATTTAGACATTGTCATAAAAAACATTATATGATTCTTGCAACATTTGTCCTTTTGAAAATCGATGCTGACGTGTAGCTTATGGTGTTGCATAATTTTTAGATGAAATTCAGAAAGATTTACTTTTTCTAATAACGTTTTCGTAGATATTATACGCATAAATATAAAATTATTATTTACAGTTGGTGACTAAAAAATTTCAGTATTGATTTTAATTTTGTATAAAGATCTAAACAAATTAATTTACTTGTTAACAATTGGTTTTAATAAAGTACAAAGAGAGACAAAATATATTTATATAAACCTTATTTTAGGGAAGTAGGTATTTTTTTAAAATAACATGAAACCTTAGAACTCGACTGTTTACTTTAGATTTAAACCGCAAGTATTACCAAAAACAGAAGCAAGTTGAATTATGATAGAAAACAAACAATAACAAGCACGTCAAGTTTTTCTCAAATTTGGTTTTGTTATAAAAACCTTTTTGTTTTTTTAATCACATTTTCTTCTGTACCTCCTTAAGGTTATTATATGCGTTCTAAAAGAACTGATATTTTATTTAATTAACTTAACACATTGTAAATAAAATATGTATATCTGTTTTATCTGTCTGTTTCGTGTGTACAAGTTTATACTGATCTTTTGGGACACCATATATTACAGATAATGCAATAATTAAGATTTGAAGTAACATACATACAAATTTCATAAATAAATCTGATTGATTCTTTTTATCCCGCACTAAGTAAAAATGTTTGTCTACATCGAATTTTTTTCGTATTGTTTTAGAACAACTTAAATATTTAAGTATTGTAACGTTCTGGTCATTCACTTCTGAGACAGACGTCACCGAATTTTTATACTTATCGATATGAGATACAAAACAATTTTTACCTTAGATTTGGTTGGCACTTAACCCCGAGTTGATGTTATTAAAGGGATACCATTACATTTTTATTTCTTTGCCCACAATGTAAAAAATGCCAAACGATAGAGATAATATTTCGGAAACACACACAAATATAGAACAAAATTTATTACATAATAAAAGTGAAATAAAGGATTCATATATAGAAAATCGTAAAACTAATTTACAAACATGTAATACGTGTATCAAAATGTATTTCAAACATTGACTAAATGATTTAAATTTAAATCCGGATTTTACAGATAGGCACATTAAATATTATTTAAATTCTAAATGATAACTACTAAAAAAAAAAGATATACGTGCATTAACGTTTACTTTTAAAAATTTTAAGCAATCAATTTCGTTAAGGTAAGGGATTAAATTGTGAAAAGTAAATATAAACAGAAATAAATAGATAAGTAAAATAATAGAACGCTCCATGATTATTTATGTATTTTAATATCCTCAAAAACTTGCACGAGAAATACGAATATCAATGCGTTACACGGCAGCGAGAGAGAGCACAGGTAACGTAATGCAACAATTTTGGGAGGAAAAGATGCTACCAAACTTGCAACGTTTCTATTTTCATTGCCTATTCCTAGAATTGATTGACCCATGCCATACAAGAAATATGCCCTTGCGAGAAGATAGATAGGTGTTCTATTATTTTTATTCTTGTACGTATACTTCCGATATTTTTTATTTTCTTGTTTTTATGAAATTTTCTGTACAGTTTTATGACTCTGGCTCAAAACGAACACCGAACACTCTTTAACCTGGTCTTAAGATAAGAGAATACGGAAAAAGTCGCTAAATCGAAATAAAAAGTATACCTACCAAAATTACTTTTGGGATTTCAATGAAGATAATTAAGACACAAACTGTATATGCATAACCTTTATCGTGAAAATCTAACAATAGAATCTTTCGAAGTCACACATGAGCTTTTGGCGCGTTGCGCGCTAGGGAAAGTTGCGTTCCATACAAACAAAAATTCGTTTAATGTAATAAGGATGATTAATAAAAGACGCAACAAAGTTACAACGTAACAGTATATACATTTAGTTTTAAATGTTTCAAATATTTGAAATTAGGACATCAACAATGTTACCAACAAACTTTAAAAAATAGTATGAAAACACGTAACACGACTACTTTTTGTCGCACTCCAATTGCTTACTTCCTTTGCTCGGTGTGCAAACTTTGTCGCCGTGCGACAAAATGTGTCGTTTTTACGGCTGTTTTTCAATATACTAGTTTGTATCCTTGTTTACATTACGATTTTGTAAAAATGTACATCAAGAAAGTGTAGTGGATAACGTCTACATAACTTTTTTTTTTTTATTGTATAGGTTCAACTCAATTATTACCAGACAATGTTGCACATACTTTGTGGAGCTGAAAAGTTGTTTTGATGGTCTACTCAATAGACCAAAACCTTTAAATTCCCATACATTATTTGTGTCTAAAAACAAACAAATTTTGATACCTCCACGAATGAACAAATGAAAATAGAGCAAAATAAGTGGGGAAAAACAGTAACTAAAAAAATCACAGTTTAATATAAAAAAAAAACTAGTAATCGAAATGTTTCAAGAAACTTTTGGTGTGGCTGGTGGTTAATTAACCTTTCACTAATTTGGTTAAGTTGAGTGACCCCTTTTTGTAAAATGGGGTGTTAATTAAGTATGTAGCCAAACTTCAGGGTGCTATTACTCAAATTTAGTCGTCCGGAACGACTTTGTTTTTGTTATACGGGGTGTTACAATAACTTTAAAAAAAACGACTTTAAAACTTGGTGACGGTTTTTAACATACACAGATAATCTTTTAAACCTAAAGTAGTTTGTATCATTTTAGAAGTAACGTGCACAAAAATTGTGATTGAAAAAAATCATAGTACACAATTTTATTTTACAAATTTTAAAAATTTTATGATTATTCAATTAAAATCACACAAAATTAAGTTTTTTCGTTCAGATTGACTATTTTTGATAAAAATGAAAAAATAAAATTAAGCATATTATAGAAATTTGATTTCATCATTTTTGTCGAAAACGGTCAATCTGAACAATGAAATTAAATTACGGCCACTACCCCTGTGCACGCCACTGCTAATATTATTCAAATCACTTTTGGTTTAATTATACGTTAAAAACTGTCACCAAGTTTCAAGATCGTACTAAATTTAGACCAGTGAAATTAGCATTCAACCTCGGAAAACTTCTGATACGGCTGGAGTTTTGCCAACGACTAGATACTACCATTATATACCGTGTGTCCCGGAAAATCGGATGCATTTTGTTTATCATGGGGAATTTGAAAAGTCCAATTTATATGTCCCCAAAGTGTTTTTAGCATATTTTTACTATCAGAACACTTAACAATGTGTACTACAAAACGTTTTTCGTAATGATTTCTAAAATTTAACCTAACATATTAAAATATTTAAAAAATATTTTACAATATTTTAAAACGTACGAGAGTTTAAATCCCTGTCTTTTCTTTTTTAGTGATATTATTAGTACAATGTTTAATTTCCATCGGTGTAGAGACATTATTAAAATTTTACTTTTTTTACTTAAACTGGCAATGGACATATTAGAATAATATTCAATTAGAGAGTTTTTAGATATTATATAATTAAACCCTAAAATTACGTGAGTTTACAATTACAATATCCAAAAATTCCTATTAAACAATTAAATTAAATCATAATGTAAATATTCTAATAAATTCATTGCCAGTTCAAGTAGAAAACATTAAAGCTTGTGCCTCCTTATCGGTATAAATTAAACGCTGTTTGTTTAGAATAATAATACAACTGAAAAAAGAAATCTGACTGGGATTTGAACTCTTACAAACGTTTTGGAATATTATATATTTTTAAAATATTTTTAATTTGTTTGGTTAAATTTAAAAATTATTACGCAAGACGCGTTCTAGTAGACATTGTTAAGTGTTCGAATAGAAAAAATATCTTAAAAACACTTTGGGAACATATAAATCGGACTTTTAAAATTTCCCATGTTAATCAGAATGCTTCAGATTATCCGGGACACACGGTATACTGAGATGATTTAATTTACTTCAGCAACAATTTTATATTTTATTGTTAATATGAAAGAAGTGCAGTTTAAGTTAGTTAGTGGGATGAGGTTTAATGTTACATATGAAATTAATTTACCAAGTGCGGGTTGTAGGACAATAACAAACAGAGTGCTCGAATAAATAAATAAACGGAGAAAATTAAGAACTAAGATTATAAAAAAAAAATGTTTGAATATTAAAGAAAATACTAATTTAAAATAAATAAAAGTGTTTAAAGAAAAACATCAGAAATAAGCAGAATATGGAATTGGTTGTCTGGATAAAAATGGTTCGCTAGGTTTAAAAATTAAAATCGACTTGAAAAGGAATAATAATTATTTATACAAAAGAAGAAGAATTTGCGCCTCTTTTATAAAATAAATAAAATCTATTTTTGAAATAAAAATTCATGCCGGTATTTTTTAATTTTGAGGTTGGCAATACAAACTGTCAGGTTATGAACTTTTAATATAAATTTGTATAGTATTTAAAATGTCATCAGAAATTAACTATATTGCGTTCAAACACCTAATACCGAAGGCATTTCTTATAATTGTGTTGCCATAAGTTCTTCCAAGTCAAATAAGGGCATCCTACCCTTACAAAGTTGTTTTCCTTGGGATTTTACTCACTTGAGCTTTTGTATAGTTTGTACTAACTTATATTAGAATACAAAGTAAAATCAATAAATTTAAACATTAATTTTTTATTAAATGCCAAAACAAAAATGCAAACATAATAGAAACAACATTAAACATCAATTTAAATATTGTAAATTAATTTTTTTCTGGTTTCTGTTATATATGGTGAACTAGAAATCTTTTAAAATTACAGGCATGCACAACAAAAAATTTCGAAAACTTTAATTTCTTGACATCCTGAGTGTCTAATGTGACATTTTAACCTGAGGCTTAAATCGATGAGAAACCCAATTAATCGAAATGCCTGGCAACTTTAATCGCAGTAAACAAGAAACGTGGTTGATTTAATTAAAACATTACATAATTATATTTAAAAGATTTTAAACGTGAGTGCTTGGTTAATTTATAGCATTATATTGGGTCAAAAGTACCCAACAATCCGACCCTTGCTAAATTTTTTTGGTCACAAACTAAACTTATGAATAATATTTCAGACGTACACTGCCGTGCTTAGTTAAAACACAATATCTACATATTATATTAATTTTGACTTTTTTGAATAAAATAATTAATGTGCCTGATTGCTTTATATACACTTTTTAAATTAACTTATACAAAGTTTTACTATTAAAATATCTTCTTTAAAAGAATTACATCCAATACATGGCAAAGCTAAAAGACAAACACCTTCCATTTTCTCCGATCTATGAAATGTGTAGGTACTGTGTTTTAGCTAAGAACGGCACTATATTTTTCCGCACGTTCTAAACGATCTTTTACGTACAACATGGCAATTCAATGGAATCAAGTACCCGAGCAATATAAAATATTGAGTCTCAGTTGTTTTAAGAAGAAAATGTTTACAAGGTTTTTTGAGAAAAGGCTGGTTTAGTTGAATATGTCTTCACCTCTATACTATGCATAAAAATAACCAAATTGGCATAACCTCCCATAGTTTTAATAAATTAATGCAATTTTAGTGTTTGATATGTCACATTAAATAATTCTCTGCAGTATTCATTACTTTTTATCGTTCTCTCTATCGACTATTCTTCTCTTTCGTGTTGTTAGTTTTTCTCTTAATTATTATTCTTAGTTTTATTAAGGGTTAAGTGGAAGAGGAGCTATGCTGAACTTCGCCCCCGTTTAATTTGTATCTTCTATGTATGTATACGTTTCTTATTTATAATAATAAAACACAATAGTAAATCCGGTGTGAAAAATAGGAGTTCCTATTAAAAAACAAACCCAATAACTTTTGTTTTAAACATATTTTCTGAAAAATCAAATTCAGAAGTTAATTGCGTGGATTGATTAAAATGGGACACCTGGTATATTATATTCACGAAATTAAAAGATAGCAGCAAGTATGTGACTCTTGAAACAGACCACGACCCTAAAAGTATCGAAAGGTTAGGTGTAGATGCTGATGAACTTAAAAATATACGTTTTGAGATGCATTGTTGTTTACAGTTTTCGTTAAGTACCATTTTCTTAAACAGTTTTACTTAAAATCTAATTAAATGGGGAGTATATCTAATAACTTAAATCCTAAACAAAAGCAGCACAGCCCAGCAGGTACAAAGAAAATGAACAGGAAAACAAGTATACCTTCAACTAATGGTAACTATGATTGTTGATTGCTTACCAATAACAATTCAATTTTATTGGTAACGTTGACAATTTACATTAGTTGATTACTTTTAAATCAACATGTAAATGAATCTTGTTCTCTCAGATTAAATTTTATTTCAATTGATTAGGACAAGGCCTTTTCTAAAAAACCTCAAAAAAGAAACCATCTAAATAATTGTAATTACCCCTGATAAAGAGTTGAGAACTTGACAAGGTTAATAATACTACATCAATCAAGCATTAACGCTAAAACGACTAAATCCAAAATAACCGAGAAAACACAATTTTCCGGAACTAGAAGCAAGCCCCAAAAATTATAAATACGTCAACCGCATCAAGCAAAACCTACGCTTTATTATTCCACGCGATCGCGGCTTCAAGTATATCAAAATTAATCATATTGTATTATTTTTGGCTATATTTACTATGAATAGTTTCGTTCTGAAAAAAATTAAAATTGCTGGTATCTTAATTTGCTTATAAACATAAAAGGTGACTATTCATTTGAATTTAACATTGCTTTAACCATTAACATTAAATAATTAATTATAAATTAAAAAAAATTAAGTACTGCACACACTGTGCACAAAACAATTATACAGGATTTTCTGTTACAATGTACAATTACGGTAATTTAAACCCTTAAATTACTGTTCAATGCAACCCTTTTACATTAATTCCATCACATAAAAAGCGGGATTAAAATGGTTATATAAAACTTGTTCAAATTCAGCAAATTTTTTGGTTTTAATTTGTGTTGGTTTATTCCGTTGCAAACGCGAGTTATTTTGCAACTTGATTAATTATATTATGTTACAAATAAAACAAAAGAAAAAGACGGAAAACTATAATTTACAAAAAGAAAAAATTATTAACAAAGAGAAATCTAAGTCAAAGTCAATAACGATAAAATGTTTTCTACTTTACATTCCAATAAAGATTAGATTATTAACGCAAGGAAATGTTAACAATACAAATGTCTATTAAAATATAATGAATTATCTTATGCTCGACATAAAATCTTGATTAAATTATGTAAAAGTTCGCGGGTATAAATTATTCGTTTCAGCAATCGTTGTGTATGTTTCAAAAATCGTTGGAAAAAATTAGATAAATCAATCAAACAAACATCTGTGCAAAATAAATAACCCACTGTATTCTAGTATTCAATAATTGTAGTTAGTTTATGTAAACATTGTTTTTACAATAGTGATCTTGCGCTGGTGTTTTCTCACTCATGAAGAGTCTTAAAAAGACGAAATAGATTCGAGATTGTTATTCTTGCCAACACTTAGTTGGCTATAATAATCAAAGAATCGAATTATATCACTGCTTACATATATGTCGACAAAGTTATTTTAGTGCAAATTAATTTTTAGACGTGTTATGATAGCACAAGATGACACAAAATGTCGCAACACTTATCAATCATAATTAGTCAATTTGGTTAAGTTCTCGATCGTTGATCTACGACGGCGCGTCTACCATAAATCACTATTTGGGTGAAGTGGAAATAAGATTGATACACTTAGTAATACTTTAGTGTTTAATTTCTTTGTTGTTTACTTTATTTTTTTTAAATTAGTAACGCTCTTAATTTAATTAAATAGTTTTTTAAAACCGGGTAGCAATTTACTTAAAGTTAAAATAAACTTTCTAAATGGTAATACAGCTTTAAAAAACGTTTAACTCTGTAACATCAATACACCCTATTTCCTTATTGGTATTGCAGAAATATCTAAACTCTCGATGGAGTAA
Source organism: Abscondita cerata (assembly GCA_030710515.1). NCBI lineage: Eukaryota > Metazoa > Arthropoda > Insecta > Coleoptera > Lampyridae > Abscondita > Abscondita cerata. The sequence goes on along the minus strand of JALBCR010002428.1, from coordinate 114,717 downwards.
TCAAAATAAATTTTACAAAAAATATTTCAGATATTTCAAAACAAACTACAAAAATTGATCCTAACGTAATTACATTATGATTAATCACAAAAGAAATCCAAAATTAAAAATATGACAATTCGAGATTAATAACAGTTGCTAAAAACAGAAATCTAGGATTTCCAATTTAACTGAAGAGGAGAAAAGTTGTAATAGCAAAATGTTACGATAATTATCAATTATCTCGTTAATCAAAAACTTATTTCCATAATTTTGTTTTTTTTTTGGGAAAGTAGTCAAAAATTTTAATTTCAAAGTATTGTTTTATTAAGTACCAATTGAACCCACTATCAAATAACCGACATGTCCATGTTCGATCTTCACAAACGGACACTCTGTAGACTGAATAATATCTCCTACCAATAAAGAGGCTAATATATTGTTATGAATTTTTTTTTTGGTGTAGTGAATTTAATTCTGAATTCATTTTATTTATTTATAACTATGATGCGAACTTCTGAAAAATTACTTTTAAACTATTTATTCTGTTTACTGCCTGCTAGCTACTTCCTTCTTTTTTTTATAAAAGACACATAAATAACAATAACTGATTTTATTCATGTCTTTATAAATGAAACCATTGACGTGTCGTAATATGGACCAACAGAAATTGTACTCGCGTAACCACGGCTTTTAGAAAAGTGTACATTTGCAAATGCGAAAAGTGTTAGGGATTTCGTTCAGATTTAAATTACATTTACAAGTCAACACATGCATGAAACAAATTTATACAAACTTAAAACTACCGTCTACCTTAGAATACGGGTGAGTGATGTCTAGGATGGCTATACACTTTAATTTAAGTCTCAAAGAAAATGTATTTGACATAAAAGCGATTTCCAAAAAAGCGTATCTGTTCGCATTGAGATTTGAGCCAGAAACATCGAAAGAAGCGATAATTAATTTACTTAAAACCGAACTTCGGGAAGTCGAATGTAAACCAATCATCATTGCATCATTTAATAATAATAATACATTTATTGAAAAGCAATTTACAATTCTTAGCATGTTCAATACATTGAAAGTAATAATAACAAAAATGCTTTTCAACCGGAACTCTATTGATTTATCCAGAGAAGAGAGAATCAGTGTTCCTAGAGCCCCATACTGTTAAGTTAACTTGCAGTACCAGCCGCTGACTGAACGTATAATATAATAAATTCAGAATATACAATTGTCAAATTAAATTTGATTTTAATTTTAATTTATAAGTTTAGCAACTTTGAGAGACACAGAAAGACCTCAACAATCATCGCATATTTAGTCGCCAGAAGAATAATGCAAATATTTTTTGTATTTTATTTTGAAACCGTACATCGATGATGACTTAATCATTAAAGGAATATTGTTATAAATATGTGCTACATATACTAAAATTACAATAAATCTACGCAACCTAAACAAAGCATTAGAAACAGCAATATGGACAAAGGATACCCATGTGACGTAGTTTTTTTATCGAACGAGGATACCATCAGTAACAACATAAACCTTTCAACCTGAATTGTTACTTTTAAATTGTAGATGTTTTAATCATAACAAACATAACTACATTAGCACAAAATATTTGCAAAATAAATCATACAAAGACTTAAATTTTATACTTCTGACAGAAACGTGGTTTCATCATTTGCAGAGTGACAAGAATTTAATCCGCATACAAAATTTTATATTATCCAACCAGTATAATAATTTTCCTGAATTATCTAACTTATAAAATATTTCAAAAAGTAATCATTTTAATTTATTAAAAATACTAAGCACCAATATTACCAAAGGTTGATTACTAATTCGGTGAACATATCAAAATCTATGTGGAATACGGTTAAACTAACAAAAGCGCACAAATAAAAATAACATAACTTTTAACATCGATGGAAAATGTATAACAATCCTAATGAGATTGCTGAGTGCTTTAATCCATTATTTCGCGATATTGCATCCTTAATTTTAAAAGACAATGTAACTCAAGGTAAGAATAATGTAACTAATAATTTTACAAGACTTACAATTAACAGTCTAACGCTCTATTCTCAATAGATAAAAATGAAATTTTAAATATAATGATAAACCAGGTTAAAAATAAATACTCGTCTGGCCCTGGTGATGTGCCGGCATCTCTAATAAGAAAAATTTATCAGGTCATAGCTGATCTTTCCTTCCAATTAGGTATATTCCCAAAACGTTAACATTAAGCAATATTGTACCTTGACACAAAAAATGGTGATCCACAAGATATATCTAAGTACCGACCGATTACTGTAACTTCACTATTTGCAAAATTTTTGAATATTGTTTTTTAAGTAGATTACAGTCGTTTATAAGCAAATTTAATATTTTGTCAACAATCAATTTTGTTTTTAACCTAAAAACATGTTTATGCGGATGATACTTCTTTGTTAATCTGACATAGAGACAATGACACATTAAGAAAATAACTCACTTTCCTTAAATATCAAGAAAACAGACTACATACAATTTCATACTTTTTAAAACAAAAGAGATATGGATCTAAATTTAACAATTAGTAACAACAACATCCAAAGACAAAATTACATGAATTTTTTAGGTCTCAAAATTGATGAAAATGTCAATTGGAAAATACATTGTTTAGAGTTAATTAATAAATTAAATTCAATGACGTATCTTTTTAGAAATTTAGTTGTACCACACATTAGATATGGTTTCAGGGGTTTATCGACAATGACTGAAAAAGTTTTTAAATGTCAAAAAAATGTACTACGAATAATTGGTAGTTTACCTTGCAGGAGTTTTTTAAACAACAAAACATTTTAACACTTGCAAGCTTACTAATTTTTGAGTTGAGTAAATATATTTATCTTAATTCTACAACATACTTAAAAAATAAAGAAATCAACAAACATATTGTATAGAATACCCTTTTACAAGCTAGAAGCAACTAAAAGGTCACCCACAGTTATAGGAAGAAAAATATTTAATCAATTATCTGATCACATTAAGAAGTATGACACTTATCCAATATTTAAATGTAAACTTTCTGCATTTCTAGTTAATGGCAGTTTTTATCATATTAACGAATTCTTGTTACTATTATTAGTAGTATTTGTAATTTTAGTACTTAATTTTATTCTTTTATGACGTGTCCGATACAAATATGGTTTTTGTCTGTGGATATGAAAGAAGTAATAAAAAAAAAATTTTACACCTGTCGCACAAATCACTCGGACATGGTGAGTTTCTACTTTTAAAGCTAATAAAATATATTTTTATTTACAGTATTTGATTAAAGACATGATTCCTCTCATTTCAAGACTTCAATCATCTGGATTTTTAATTAATTATATCAATTTTATTAAGGATCTTGGAGTCAATTTTAAACTCAATTTTACGGAACATATTATAAATATTATCAATAGAGCACTTAGGACCTATGGGTTTATTTTTAGAGATTGTCGTGGATTTTGTAGTGGAACTTTAATTATTTTGTACCGAGTTGTCAACTAAGAATGGACGCCGGCTATATCTCTTGAAGTATAATTCTCACAATATTGAAAAAAATTTTTAATAGGTAAATCGGCTACGGGAAACCACGGGAAATTATTTTCAAGTTTGTAAGATGGCCGCTAGGGGCGAAACTGTTATGGCCGATCATATAATTGGTTCTTTCTCCAAAATATGCAAATATAAATATATTTTAAATATTGCCGTAGTAAAGACTGCAAAATTTCTGATTTTTTTTGCTTAGAGAATTTTACTCTCTCTTATAAAATGTAGTGGTGGGGGAAAGTCAAACAAGTTTTTATTTAAATGGAAATAACTTTGGTATAAGTTAACAGAACTGAACAAACTAGGTCTCGTTTAAAAGAGCTCTTCTTACTTAATAATATGCTTTATAAAGATAGTTCGAATAAATTTTGACGTGATAGCTAGAGCGCGCTGTTTAACATTACAACAATTATTGCGCATTATCATGAGATTTTTAAATAGCACTCTATGTAATTTTTTACACAGTTAAATAGAGGACAAAATTGCTAAATAGTCGGTGCAAACCGCAACTTCCCATCTTTTTTGAAACCGTAGATATCTATAAAACAAATGTTAGACCACTGACTATTTACATATTTTACGCGTAAAACAAATTTAAATTAGTTGAAACAATTTAATTAATGCCGTCTTAAATGTTCAAACTGCCGTCCATCGTTTTCGATGCACTTAAGCATTATTTCCCGCGTAAACCAAACTGCACTCTCTAGTTCAGCTACTGAAATAGTTTGCATACAGTTCCTGATTCGTCCAATCATGTTATCACGTGTAGTGAGTCCGGTTGCAAAAACTATATCTTTTACTCGACTCCATAAATAAAGATCCACGCATGTTAAATCCGGTGATCTAGCCGGCCATGGAAAAATGCTGCCCCGTCCTATCCATCTACCAGGGTAGTTAGCATCTATATAAATGAAGACAGCTTTAATTTTATTAATAATACAATTTTAAATATTTAGTTTATTAGGGAATTACTGCTAGTATTTTTATTCTATTTTATTATACCTATTGCTTTATTTTAATTCTTTTTATCATATTTATAATTTTAAGTACTTGAATAATTTTGATTTTGTATATTTTCTTCTCATTTAATTAATTTTCTTTTGTTGTATATATATTATCATAATATTTTCCTGTAATTGGGGTAAGCCTGTTGGAAAAAAAAGTATTATTAAGTATTATTATTAATCCCAATAATTATTTTAAACAAATAGTATGTTATACACTAAGGTAGAGAAGCCTTCTCTACTGTGATGTGTATACAATTTTTCCATTACTAATAAATTACAAAATATGTTTTAGTTATTAATCTATTTATGTATGTACAAATATAATTTCGTTTTTTTAAAGATCAACGTACTTATGTCTCAAAGTTTGTGAAAACAATTGCTTTACCTTGTTTCTTTACAATTCTTGTAATATTTGTTACTTTTAAATATAAAATTAATTAAAATAAACCAAGAAATTATTGAAAATGAACAATGTACTCCATCAGAAATGAGAGAGGTAGTAGTAAAAGTTAGTGAATGCTAGAAAGATCTAAAGGTATGTACTTAAAGACTTATGTAGCTTTCAAAGTCTGGTGTACAGCCAAGAAAACTGCAAAACTTCAGAAAATATTTTATTAGTGTATTTTCAACAACAAGCACAAACTAAAAAGGTATAGAGCTTATGGGCAATATATTCTATGCTCAAATCAATTACTTCTATAAAAAAAACTAATTGATATTTCTAAATATTTTAAATTACAATTATTTTTTAAGACAAAATGCTAATTATATTCCAAAAAAATTTACAATATTAGTATTGAGTTGTCAAATTTACTATTCATTACTACAGGTCATGTTAGTAATTGCTGAAGCTTGCAGAACTGATGAATTGTGTAATATGCGAGTGAAAGATTTTGATTTCTGTGATGTTATTATAATTATCAATTGGGTTGATGTCAACAAATACGTTAAAAACAGACTTACACCAGATCTAGAAAATGTTTCATTAGTTTTTGTGGTAATAAACCTACACGTCAACACATTGGTCATAATACAATTAGTAAAATGCACAATTTTAAAATTACCTGATGTAAACAAATACACTGGGCATTCATTAAAGCAGACTTTAGCTACAATTATAGCAGAAAATTGTGGACATTTATTAACCATTAAGCAGCATGGAAGGTGGAAGTCGTCGACAGTAGCTAAAAAATATATACAGGCAAATAAAAAAAGAATTGCTAGAATAGTGCAGAGTGCAGTAAAGTACAACCCTACAGCTACTTGTCAGCATGAGTATCCCGGACCATTCATCAGGTCAGTTGCTGCAATTCCGACATAAGTTATTCCCGATTTACCAATTCCTGACGTATGTACCTATCATAAAAATCGGACGGGTGGTTTTTTGAAGTTATGTTTACGTAGTGACGGAAAGCCGGCAAAAAAAAATTATTTTTGTCCACACACCGAAAGTACAACACTTTCTGTTGACAATTTGCAGTTGATCTTGAGCTTAGTAATACTACGTATCTTTTATGTTGATAATATAACTGTTAGTTACATCAAAATAGTTCCAAAATTTAATTTTTTTGGGTCGAATTGCATCATCAACAATTATTTCATGAGCAGAAAACGGACATTTAATTTCTACAATAACGTCTTCATTAACAACACCGTCTGGTGTAGCTCCAAAAATGACCATTATTTATAGACAAACACACAACACTGACAAATATTCTTGCTTTGTTAATTTAATGTTTGGATTGCTTTTGTTTCTTGGTGCGACGTGAACAATTCTTGTGTATGAAGCTAACTACCATAAAAAAGTTGTTTCACTAAATTACGCCAACTAGTGGTCTTTCTGCGCGAACATACAGTGTAAAAGTACAAAGCCGTCAACAAATCCCTTTGATACTCTAGCCATCGTCCGCTTCTAGAATACAATATCGTTTTGTTTTGTAATGTGGTGCGCTCTTCTTCAATATATTTTTTTTAATTTAAAATTCTTCTAAGAATATATCCGGTTTTTGAAAAGATTGGCCGTAATCTAAACCAGACTTCTGTTTGTCTTGTCCAAAGAGAAGCTCTTTTCTCCTTCGCCTTTCTGGCTTCCCTTCAATAAATTTTTTTAAAGCTCTTCCAATGTTTGCTTTCCTGTTAATTTGTAATTGTTTTATTAGAGTGCAGGAACTCATTTGAGCAGCAGCAGCATATTTAGCAGAATACGAGCCCCTTAAAGAATAATTTATTATTTTCCCTCCGATAAATGTAGCAACTCTCGAGTTAAAATGTTCTACCACATTGCTATCCTCATCTTGTGCAATAGATTTAGCATGAATAACCAAAGTTTTGAAATATGTAGAAAAACTCAAGAGTTTTTTATCAGTTCCATATGACGGTTTTCCTCCAGAAAGTTTTCTTTTACAAAAATAATCTTGGCAATCCTCGTGAAAATACGTGGTTGACTAAATTGCCTTAGAAAGTTCATTCCATGCATTTTATGTTTGTTATGAACTGAACTTCGCATTCGCCAGATATTCGTTTCTAATATTTTTCGCAGATTCAGTGGATACTTTGTATCATGTGTTAGAGTTTAAAGTTTGTTGCAAAAGTTACGTAAAACATATTGCGGCATTCAACTTTTTCTACTGGTAAATTGGCATGAGGTGAACTTCCAAGAGTATTTGTAAGTACTACTATCGCCGTCTGCAATTAATTTTTTACTGTTTTGAAGCCTTCCACCAAAATGTTACAGTGTCGTTCACTGTTGGTAAACTCACATGCGAAAAAGTTGTAGGTCCGTCTGCTTAACTTATAATCTCATATAGATTTTCAAATATCTCAGTACTAGCAAGTTTAGTACTTTGTAAGCCTAATAATACGAAAATAGTACATAATAATTTTGTATTTTGCTTTTTCAAAAAAAAGACGGGTTAATAATTTACAAATTATTCTCGGTCATAGAAAAAACTAATTTTTTCTGCGACGGTAAAAATGTTGGCTCTTTTGTTTCCATTGATAGAGATAAAAATATTATTTTTAGTAGATTCCATTTACTATTTACACAAATTTTCTTGGAACATTCGATAATTAACTATCGAGATATGATGACCCTATACTTCGCAGGTTGTGCGCAACTGGATACAAGCAAATAACTTGGAGCTGTTACCCTGGCCAGCAAAAGCCCAGATTTTAACATTATCGAAAATGTTTGGGCTTGAATACTTGCTGTTATCCGAAGACAACAAGGGCCAAATTTTATACCAGTAAACCGTAATGCACTAATTGCAGCCATTGATACCGCATGGGAAACGATTAATATTAATTATATTGATACCTTGATAGCGTCAATGAGCAGACGCCTCCAAGAATGTATCAATAATAATGGAGGTCACACCCATTATTGATTTCTTATATTTATTTATATAGTAATACCTTTATTTAAAAAAAAACGTTTTCATTTAATTTTAAACTATAACTTGGTATCTTAATTATAATTATGTAATAAATTCTTGTCAAAAACTAAATATATACGTTGACAATAAGAATTGCCTTAGTTTTTATTTTCACTTTTTATATTAACTACAGAAAAAATGAAACGTCATAAAATATACATTTTGTAAGGACTAAATATTATGAATAGAGAGTTTAATGATTTTTTTAATAACTTACAATAATTAGTAGGTTAGATTTATTTAAAAATAAGTAATAATCAGTCAACCCAAATAACCATGTTTAGTTTTTGATTTAATTTAAAAGTTATTGCTTGTAGACGTTTTTAAATCAAAATTATTTCTAATTTTATTTTGTAAACATTTCCTAAACAAAATTTTGATTCGATAATTAATCGAGCTATGGTGTTTAATTAGCGATACCTTCAAATATATTCTTTAAAGAAAAAAATTAAGTAAGCAACGTAAATTATCTATTTTCTAAAACGTGCTTAGTGTAATGATTAGTTCTACAGTCTTTCTATAAGATAACCCCTGCTGAGACTACCTGCTGTTAGAATTGTAAATGATACCCTTAAGCCCGCTTTACAATGTGCAAACTTTTGTTTACAGAAATTGTGGTGTCCAAGTTTTAAATTTCATGAGTGTACATATCCAACAAAGAAATCCATATTCTTGATCCGAATACTGTTTCAATACCTCAGTTCGATGTTCTGGGACCATCCTACTGTTCAGATATTGTGGTTTAGTTTCTGTGGTCCCTACCAATGTTATACCCGATGTATTAATTCAGAACAGGGAAATTAATATACTAGTGTATAGTTTAATAAATACTGCTACAACAGGAGTCGTTAATGTAACTTATAATAACTGCACAATTAATTACTAGGTTAAAGATAAAACAACGAATTAATTTAGATGTATTTATTCGGAATGCATATACTTTTTGTTTTGTACTGTGAAGTATAGTTGGTTGCCTAAATTTACGTTTGCTTAATTTAGTAATTAAATACAAATTTTGATTTTATAATCTACTTTGCTTTGACTCTCAACAATTGAACAATTCATTATTGACCATGGTCAATAATAAATTTATTGTTAGAGGCGTCTGCCAGGAGGTAAAGAAAAACAATTTCTCGATTTAACAGCCGGTCAATAATCGTCATTTCTAAAATTAATGGTGAAAAAAAAATTTTTAATTGACCATTAAGTTTTATAAATCTCTTAGTATTACAAATAAATTATTTCGGTGTGGTCACTTAATCATTTCAGTATAGATTGTTTTTTTATGGTACCGTAAAATTAAATTTTTACCCAAGAATCGGTCATAGCAGCATAAAATATTGCATACTACTAGTTTTTATCACGTTTTCACACGCCTTGACAATCGTCGTGTGTATTAATTAACGCAGACTTAGAAATCATAAAGGGTGCGCCAAGGGAATGCGAAAAAATAGTAATTGTATCAGAAGATATCGACGTCCTCGTGCTTTTCACCAGTTTGACCCTGGTGACCAGCCCAAAAAATATTTCCAGATATTGGCCAAAGGTAATAACATAAAACATACTATTCATCTAGAATTCTAGAAGTCTATCTGAATATCCTTTATGTCGGAAAAATCTCTTATTCATTCACGCCTTTACAGGTTGTGATACAGCTTTGGTGTTTTTAAGAAAGGGAAAAAAGAATAGTCAAATCTTTTAAGACAAAAAGTAAAAATTGATAACCAGAAGAATGTTCATATAGGTAAAGAAGATATTTGATTTTGTCCTAATATTTTTACACTAAAATTTATATTTTTCTAATTTTCTGTTTTCCCAGTGTACTTTTGATTAATTTCTTTTCATCTTGATGATGGTGTTTTGAAAAGAAACTATGAATAAAATATGTATGGTCAGGAAATGTTATTTTTAAATTGCTTACCTTTTTGCCATATTATTTTCAATTGGAATCTTTATTATGTTCATTTATAAGTAACTGAGCCATAAATATCAACCTAAAACATATTCATCCTCTTCTCTTTATTATTTCAGAACAGTTCAGAACATATTTTCACACTTTCAAAATAATTCGCATCGTTTTTAGCTCGAAAAACTATGATTTTCCCTAAAAAATGAATTCCTAACCTAACCTAACCTTATGTGCCGCATTTCAAGTATTTTAGAATTATTTCATCTAAATTAGCATTTCCTTTCTTTTTACAGAAGTCATTTAATCGTAGTTCCAACATTTTACGAAAAAATCCCAAAAATATCCATTTCGAATATTAAACTCAATTTTGTTTTTGGGTTTGGTCACCGATTTTTTGGTAAACCATTATTTTAATTATTCTACATGGTATCAAAAAGCTATATGTCAAATTCATGCTGCTGCAACTCATTCTTAGCTTTGGGATAAAATTTGACTCCGCATACTGGACTATTAATGATTTGTACCAAATTCAATGCAAAATATCAATTATTACGACTGTCATTACAAAATACGTTTCTTTTAATTAAAGTACAGATTTTGATAATAATTATTTTTTCATCATATGCATTGAATTATTTCTTTAATTTGAGATATTACTAAATTTTCACTTAAACTTTCAGTTTAAGTTTTACTTTTTAGAAAATAAATTGCGTAATAAAGGAGGAACACTAATAAATGTAAAGACAACAGATTCAAAAAGATGTTGATTAGCATTTATTTACATTTCATTATGTTCAATTAGGAATATCCGAGATATATTCAAATACTAAATCAAAAAAGTTTGAGAACTATTTCATCTGCTTAATAAGCAATTGAATAGTTACATTAACATTTTCAATAAAAAAATTACATTAACTCCAAAGAAGGCTCGAATAATTGGGAAACTACAATAAGAAATTAAGGAGTTTTTACCATCAATAAAAAAAGTAAAACAATTTAACACGAATGTAGTTTTCTGTGAAAGTGCATTTGGAGAATCTTATTTTATGTTTCTGTAACTTAGTTTTCTTCTGTAAACGTGTTTTTACTTTCAGACATTCGTATTTTATATTCAGAAAATGTTTTTATAAAATAGAAATGTACTGCTACTAACGCAGTTTTTTTTGTAGTGCAATTTTAGATCTACTACCTATTGAATTACCCACATAAATTTTTAAAGTAGTTCTTTACAAACGTTTTATGTACTTTATTTTCAATCATTGGTGTGCATTTTTATTTTGGGAGTATAATTTATATAATACGGTTCTAACTATAAACAAAAACAGTTAATTTAACATCAAACTCAAACCTGTGGAAATAACTTAATTTTTTCAATTAACGCTTATTGTGTTTTATGAATGTAATCAACGATTTATCGGATTCGTCAAACCTATAAAGGTTTAATATTTTTACGGTGTCTCTTTTTGTATTTTAGATTCTCGATAAAAATTATTAGTTGAGAATTTACAAAATATCGATGTTCAAAGTTTACCCGAGGCAATAAAACGTTTATGTAAACACGACTACACACTTAAAATTTAGTGATACTGCAAAGAAAGTGTTTTCAAATTACATAACTTTTTATTTTCTAACGATTTTTTTGTTAACGAAATATAAAATGACATTTGACCCAGAAATTATGATAAAATGTACATCATCAGCAATTTAAATTTAGGCGTTAAATAAGATTGAACGTATAAACATTTCCGGTAAAAAAACATACAGCTTTGTCTTATTTTAATATTTTATTTTAAAATTTTATTCTTATTACAAATAATACTAACCAAAATTTAAAAAAAAACTGAAATAATAAGAAAAATAGATTAAATATAAGATGGCATAGAAATAATGACACCCATTACGAATATTTCAATAGGTTTTGGTATACATGTTTATTAGGTAAGATAAGCGATTGATTAAAATGTGAAGAAAATGGGGCAAAACATCAGTAATGTGTTGCGCTCCACGGTACGCTACGCACTCGGTAACTCTTCTGCGCATATTTCTAATAAGATGGTCAACTGATTCCTAAGGTATCTCATCCAGAGCTACCTGTATTTCGTTACAGAGCCACTAGAGTCTATAAAAAATGCTGTAACTGGAGCAATCGTCGATAGATTATCTCCCAGAAGTGTTCGATGGGTGGCAGATTCAAGAAACGAGGTGGCCAAATAAACAAATTAATTCCATTTTGTTTAAAAACGTTTAACGCAACTCTTGCTAAATGTGGTTGCCCATTGTTTTATTAAAAAATTAGACCGTTGAGAGTTCTGAGGTAGGCTAGAAGATGTACTTCTACTACCTCTTGAATATACCTTTGAGCGGTCATGTTACCTCTGATGAAGAGCAAGGGTAAGCTACTTCTATGAGCAATAGACTACCACACCATAACACTAACGCTGAGGTGCACATGCTTCCTCACAAAAAAGTTAAAGATTACGTTTCTCGCTACGTCGCCTTCTTACCCTTTCCCGACCGTCATTTATACCCAAACAGAACCTAGATTTTCACTAAAAACCACCGTATTTCAATACGTACTTCACTGCAGACGCTTGTTGGTTACGTCGATGGTCATTAGTAAAAGTAACACCAGATGAGGACAAATGAGAACAGTCCAAAGCTTCTTATGCGGCAATAAACGGTGCGAATTCCAATAAGCCATTCATGTTCTGTGAACCATTGGTCTGCAATCACTCTTGTTGAAGTAAAGAGATAATCTATTAAAATAATACGTATACTCTTTAAAAGTCCTTACGTTCTTAAAGTTAGCAGACCAGTTGAAGCAGATCAATAATTGTGTACATTAAAAATTAAGTACTCATGAATTGCTACTTAAGTACCTCAATTACAATTTAATTGCTACAGTAGTTCTGGAGATATTCAGTTATTTGCCACCTTAAAAAAAAGTTAACAGACCAAGTATCTAAAAATAGTTTTAGAGTATGATTAAAATGTCTAAATTGGTCAAAAAATTAAGTGCTATTTAAGTGCTTTATGTTCACTACCTTAGATGCATTTAAAACCAACCAAATGTTGGAAACTACCTTGGATAATTAAAATCGAACTTTAACACATCAAATAAATTTAAGTGCTTCATGTTCACTAACTCAAAAATACTAAATAAATTTTTTTCTGAATAACTCATTGATCTATTATCTTTGGCAAACCAAATGTTAAAAAAACCTTGGCAAATAAAATCAAAACGTAGGACATGTTTAGGTTTAAGTATCATTTAAGTGATTCATGTTTACTATCTCAAAAGTTCTGCAAAAACTAAACTTTGAACACATTGATCTGCTATCTTTAGCAAAACCAAATGTTAACTTGAACAAATTAAAATAAAAAATTAGGATATCTTTACATTTAAGTTCTATTTAAGTGCTTTATGTTCACTACCTTAGAAGCATTTAAAAATCTTTTTTTCTCTAAATAACTTATCGATCTGATATTTTTGGCAGACCAAATGTTAGAAACCACCTTGGACAACTAAAATCGAGCCGTAACACATCTACAGACTTAAGTGCTTTATACTCATTACCTTAGAAGCATTCAAAAAATTTTTTTTTAATAACCTATTGATCTGCTATCTTTGGCAGACCAAATGTTAGAAACTATATTGGACAACTAAAGTCAAACTTTAACACATCTACAAATTTAAGCGCTTTATGTTCACTACCTTAGAAGCATTTAAAAACCTTTTTTTTTAAATAACCTATTGATCTGCTATCTTTGGCAGACTACATGTTAAAAACCATCTTGGACAACTAAAATCAAACTTTAACACATCTACAGATTTAAGTGCTATTTAAGTGCTTTATACTCACTACCTTAGAACCATTAAAAAAAAAATTTTTCTTAATAACCTATTGATCTGCTATCTTTGGCAGACCAAATGTTAGAAACCATCTTGGACAACTAAAATCAAACTTTAACACATCTACAGATTTAAGTGCTATTTAAGTGCTTTATACTCACTACCTTAGAAGCATTCAAAATTTTTTTTTTTTAATAACCTATTGATCTGCTATCTTTGGTATACCAAATGTTAGAAACCATCTTGGACAACTAAAATCAAACTTTAACACATCTACAGATTTAAGTGCTATTTAAGCGCTTTATACTCACTACCTTAGAAGCATTCAAAAAAAATTTTTTTTTCTTAATAACCTATTGATCTGCTATCTTTGGGAGACCAAATGTTAGAAACCATCTTGGACAACTAAAATCAAACATTTAACACATCTACAGATTTAACTGTTATTTAAGTGCTTTATGTTTACTACCTTAGAAGCATTTAAAAAACCAATCAAATTTAACACATCAAATAAATTTAAGTGCTACTTAAGTGCTTCATGTTCACTAATTAAAAAGTACTAAAAAGATTTTTTCTGAATAACTCATTGATCTACTATCTTTGGCAAACCAAATGTTAAAAAACCTTTGCAAATTAAAATCAAAACCTAGGTGATTTTATAAAAAATTACAGAACAATCGTTAAATATTAGTTTCAATTTACGTTAACACCAGTCAACACTAGATTTTGCAACACTTATTGTTCTATAGATATGTTAAAGTTTAATTTTAGTTGTCCAATGTGGTTTATAACATTTGTTCTGCTAAAGATAGCAGATCGATAAGTTATTTAGAAAACAAAATTTTGAATGCATTTGAGATAGTAAACATAAAACCTCAAATAGCACTTAAATCTAAACATACACTAGATTTTGATTTGAATTTGCCCACGTTTTTTTAACATTTGGTCTGCCAAAGATAGCAGATAAATGAGTTATTCCGAAAATAAACATAAACCACTTGAATAACATTTAAACCTATAGATGTGTTAAATTTCGATTTTAGTTGTCCACGGTGGTTTCTAACATTTGGTCTTCCAAAGACAGCAAATCAATTAGTTTTTTGGATGCTTCTAAGGTAGTGAACATAAAGTACTTAAGTAGCACTTAAATGTATAGATGTGTTAAAGTTCGATTTTAATTGTCTAATGTGGTTACTAACACTTGGTGTGCCAGAGATAGCAGATCAACGGGTTATTTAGAAAAAAAAAATTTTCGATGCTTCTACAATAGTGAACATGAGGCACTTAAATCTAAACATATTTTAGATCCTAATTTTAATTTGCCCGACTGTGTTTAACATTTGGTCTGCTCAAGATGGCAGAACAATGGGTTATTTAGAAAAAAAAATGTGTTGAGTGCTTCTAAAGTAGTGAACATAAATCACTTAAATAGCACTTAAATCTGTGGATGTGTTAAATTTTGATTGTAGTTGTCCAAGGTGGTTTGTAAGATTTGGTCTATCAAAGATAGCAGATCAGTCGGTTATTTAGAAAAAAAATTTTTTTAAATGCTTCTAAAGTAGTGAACATAAAGCCTTAAATAGCACTTAAATATATAGATGTGTTAAAGTTTGATTTTAATTGTCCAAAGTGGTTTTTAACATTTGGTCTGCCAAAGATGGCAGATCAATGAGTTATTTAGAAAAAAATTTTATTTTGAGTGCTTCAAAGATAGTGAACATAAAGCACTTAAATAGCACTTAATTTTTTTGACCAATTTAGGCATTTTCATCAAGCTCTAAAACTATTTTTAAATACTTGATCTGCTAACTTTTTTTTTAAGGTAGCACTTAATTTATAATGTACAAAATTATTGATCTGCCTCAACTGGTTTGCTAACCTTAAAGACCTAAAGTTCTTCTAGGTAGAGGTGGGATGTACAAACAACTCGGTAAGTTGTAATTGCCGACGTTTTGCTCACCAATGTGTAGGCTTTGTCATGGCGGTCTACAAAAACGAGTTGATAGTCACCTTAAAATTAAATTTCATAAACGGCAGACAATAGGCCGAATTTACAAAAAACCGTACCATCGAGAGACCGTTTAAAATGTCATGAATTTGAGACCCCTTATAGATCCTGCAATCACTGCTGTTCTGTACAATACAATTCTATTGTGTACTGTACTAATTGACTGCAAATATAGAATGTAAATGTGTATAAAATGGTATCTATTATTTGTATCAGTTACTCTCTTAAAACTGTCTTTCTCAATCGGCAATGTATTATTTTGCACTCTTAATACACAAATAGCTACTTCATTCTTTCGTTAGTTTATGACACATTGCCACAGTTTTTTTTAGACCTATAAACGACAATGTTTCCAAAATGACTAATCGTCGTCTTCTAAATTGTTCTGTATATTTTCTATGCTTTTTGTTGCATTTCTTTGTGCTTTTCAGAATAACACTTTTAAGTGATTAAACTATTTAACCCCCCCCCCCCCCCCCCCCCCCCCCCCCCCCCCCCCCCCCCCCCCCCCCCCCCCCCCCCCCCCCCCCCCCCCCCCCCCCCCCCCCCCCCCCCCCCCCCCCCCCTCCCCCCCCCCCCCTCCCCTCTTCCCCCCCCTTCCCCCCCCCTCCCCCCCCTTTCCCCCCCTCCCTCCCCCCCCTCCTCCCCTCCCCCCCCCCTTTCCCTCCCCCTCCCCCCTCTCCTCCTCCCCCCCCCTCCCCCCCCCCCCTTCCCCCCCCCCTCCCCCTTCCCCCCCCCCTCTCCTCCTCCCCCCCTTTCCTTCCCCCCCTCCCCCCCCCCCCCCCCCCCTCCCCCTTCCCCCCCCCCCCCCTTTCTTTCCCCTCCCCTCTTCTCCCCCCCCCTCCCCCCCCCTCTCTCCCCCCCCCTCCCCTCCCCCCCCCCCCCCTCCCCCCCTTCCCTCCCCCCCCCTCCCTTCTTCCCTTCCCCCCCCCCCCCCTCCCCCCCCCCCCCCCCCCCCTCCCTTTCCCTCTTCTCCCCCCCTTCCCCTTTCCCCTTCCTCCTCCCCCCCCCCCTCCCCCCTCCCCTTCCCTCCTTTCCCCCCTTCCCCTCTCCTCTCCCCCTCCCCCCCCCCCCCCCCCCCTTCTCCCCTTTTTCCCTCCCCCCCCCCCCCTCCCCCCCCCCCTTTCCTTCTTCCCCCCCTCCCCCCCCCCCCCCCCCTTCCCCTTTTCCCCCCTCCCCTCCCCCCTTTCCCCTCCCCCTCCCCCCCCCCCCCCTTTCTCCCTTCCCTTTCCCCTTCCCCCCTTCTCCTCCCCTTCCCTCCCCCCTCCTCCCCTCCCCCCCCCTCCCTTTCCCCTTCCCCCTCCCCCTCCCCTCCCCCCCTCCCCCCCCCCCCCTTCTCCCCCCCCCCCCCCCCCCCCCCCTCCTCCTCCTCTCCCCCCCTCCCCCTCCCCCTTCCCCCCCTCTCCCTCTCCCCCCCCCTCCTCTCCCCCCCCCTCCCCCCTCCCCCCCCCCCCTCCCCCTTCCCTCCTCCCCTCCCCCTCCCCCCCCCTCCCCCTCTCCCCCCCCCCCCCCCTCCCCCCCCCCCCCCTCCCCCCCCCCCCCCCCCCCCCCCCCCCCCCCCCCCCCCCCCCTCTCCCCTCCCCCTCCCCCCCCCCCTTCCCCCCCCTCTCCCCCCCCCTTTCCCCCCCCCCCCCCCCCCCTCTCCCCCCTTCTCCTCCCCTCTCCCCCCTTCCCCCCCCCCCCCCCCCCCCCCCCCCACCCCCCCCCCCCCCCCCCCCCCCCAAAAAAACCCCCCCCTTAAATAAAATTGCAAATATAAAATAATATTCATTTCTCTGAACTACAGTACGAATGTTTTTTATTTTGTAATTTTTTATATTCTGATAGAAGTCGGTAGTTCTTACTTTTTTTCTACACTCTGTCTTGACCTTTGTGTTTTCTGATTATAATCACCTCTCCACTTAACTCTTGATTTTTGGCCGCTTTCCTTGTCGCTTAGGGTTCACTGTTCTCTTCAAAGCCGGCCAATCATACAATAATTTTCCGGGACCGATTGGAACTAATCAATTTGAGAAACATAAGTTAAGCATTACAAACATTATAACGTAAAAGGTAGTAATAACAAAAAAAATTACCGAATTACTCAACTACAACCGAGGTATTTAGAAAATATTTTCAAATATTGATCATAAAATGAAAATGTCAAATTATAATAGTTTACAAAATATGCTACAAACAGAAACACTTGCAAATTTGTTTCCCAATTATTTGGACAGATGGTGGTGAGAAACTTCTCACAAAACCTTTTAACTTAGAATGCATTTAACTTTGGTTTAAGGTGGTTTCTTACCAAATAGAAGGCTTTGACAAAACTTAATAAATCATAACGGAATTAGTCTGCGAGAGCACGCGAATACAACTCAGTAATTTTAGGAATAATAACACATAATTAGTAAATATACTGATTCAATCAAGCGTTTAATCTGATCGGAATACAAATCTGAGTTCTGGGGATTCCGACTCTCCCGAACCCCCCACCCTTATAATTTCAAATAAGGTTTTATTCATTTAATTGGATGTAACGCGCGATTCCGTGCAAACCAAAGTAGTCAATTTGCGGGGGCTTTTACGCGCTCTAATTTAAGTCCTCCCGACCAAACACAAAAAATCAATATTTTTCGAAGTAGAAGCTTAAAATTGGGGTTTTCGGAAACAAATGGATTTGCTTAGATTAGCGGAAATTTACGAGTCTAGGAATCTCTATTCAGTCCCTATTATGTTCAGTTTGGAATTAAACCAAAATTCTTTGAGTTATGACGCCAGGAAAGGAAAATTTCAGATAACAAAAAATATGAGTTTCTGCATATTAAGAACCTTAAACAGTAGGCTACCGTGTCAATGATAGTGTTCGAGTGTGATAGGAGCGTTTTATTTCTTTTTAAAGCTAAGGATGATTTATTTTGTACCTATGTCGTATAATTAATCATACCTTTTAAAAAGAATTATTTCAATTACTGTGATTTTTAATTCTATTATTATTTAGCAATTTTAAAATACAAAATGTCGTTATGATTTGCATTGGTTTATAAATGATAATAATGTTGATTTGTTGGTACGCCCGGTGCCAAAATGAAGTCCAGTCTCAAAATATGTATATAAACCCACAAAATTAGAAACCCCTAAAAGTGAATTTTATTCATGTTAGTGAATGTATCTAATTTTTGTTAGAAAATGTCACGGAATTTAGTCTACTAGGTTTTTCTTTGTCGGTCTACTATTCAATGAGACATCCTCACAATTTATGAGTGATTTAATAAGGTATTTCCATATCTGACTGATACTAATGGGAGGTTGTGACAAGCCTTAATCTTTTTCATCAAGAGAAGGTTACTGTTTGTAATTTTGGGGGTATCTATTTACTCTACGAAATCACGAATAAAACCGAGTTAAGCCCTATATTCTTGACGGCCAGTTTTATTACTTTTTTTAATTTTTTTTTCTGCAGTTCAAAATCAAAATCTTTTTTTGGATTATTTTATTATATGACCTCTTAACATACTCCTTCAAATTTATTTCTTCGTTCTTCTACCTTAATTAAAAACAATTTATGTACTTTTTGAAGTTTATAAAGATGAATTCAAAATAATAATTTAGTACTTTAGATTAATTAGACCAAACGTTACATAATGTAAACATTTTCCTTCCAAATTTAAATTTCTAAATATATATATATATATATATATATATATATATATATATAATGCTTTATTCTTTCACGTGTAAACATGTTTGTAATAAAATCTTTGGGGTTTAAACACGTGTAATAAATATTAAAAATTACAACGTTTCGCCACGCTAACACGCAGCTTTTTCAAGTAATTAATAAATAACAATCTTAGTTTCTATGCGATTTTGACCTTGAACGTGTCGCTGGACCAGAGTAACCAATAGCATTACGTATCGGTATCATGGTAATGTTGTTTTGCATATTTTGTTGTTCTATTTGTTGGATATTTGGGGATCTTCTATCCTGAGGTAAAGTTAATAACGGTAGTTCCAAGTGTTAGGTAAACCTTTTCCATCATCTCGTTTATTAATGCAACTAGGACGTCTTTCTATCTCGATTTGTTCTCTAATGAGGCGGTTACATAAATATTTTTCTCTTCCTAGCATTCTTGTATTTTCAAAATCGATTTTATGTCCTGTTTGGTGATGATGTTCAGCTAGAGAATAAGTTAAACATCCTTTTCGGACTGCTAGTTTGTGTTCTTCTCTTCTCGCAGAAATACGTCGATTGGTTTGTCCAACGTAAGAGATGTTACATCCTCCGCAAGGAATTTCGTAAATGCCTTGATCTTCTAAAGGAATAATATCTTTAGGGGAACGGAGGAAAGACTTAACTTTATTAACAGGTACAGAAACTACTCGTATGTTGTGTTTCTTTAGAATGTTACTTATCTTCTCTGTAGTACCTTTGAAGTACGGGATTGATACAGTAAACGTACTCTTATCGTTAACTTCGTCGTCACTTCTTTGTTTCATCCTTTTTGCTTTCATAACATGATGACGTGAAAAACCATTTTGTTTAAAAGCTTGATTCAGAAGATTCATTTCTTCGTGTATATGCTCGCTGTCTGTTAGTCTAGCAGATCTAATTAATAAGGTTTTAAAACAGAATTTAAATGTTGTGGATGATGATGTGAATTAGCATGTAGGTATCTATTGGTATGAGTTTGTTTTCTATACACTGTATGTCCTAAACTTCCGTCTGGTTTCCTAATTAGTAACACGTCAAGAAAAGGTAGTTTTCCGTTAACTTCTACTTCGGTAGTAAATTTAATTTGTGGATGAATATTATTTAAATAATTTAAAAAGCTAGTAATGCTTCATTACCATGTGGCCATATGGAGAAGATATCATCAACATATCGTAACCAAAGTTCTGGTTTGTTAGAAGATTCTTGAATTGCATTTGTTTCAAAGTTATCCATAAATAAATTAGCAATTGCAGGTGAGATAGGTGATCCCATTGGTGCTCCTTTAGTTTGTTTATATTTCTTAGAGTCGTATAAGAAGTATGTGTTGGTTAAACAATGTTTAGTTAAACGAACAACATCAGGTGTTAACATATGTTTGTTTGCTAGAATATTAAGAGTCTCTTCTATTGGAACTTTAGTAAACAAGGACTCAACGTCAAAGCTGACCATGATATCTGTAGCTTTTGAAACGCAACGTCACTTACAAGGAATTGAAAGCGTTAAAAAGGAACTAAAAGGAGATAATTCTATTGTTGTGCTACCTGCTGACAAAGGAAATGCAACTGTAATAATGGATACCGAAGATTATAAATCAAAAATCGAAACATTGTTACAAGATCCTATTTACAAAATTATAAACTCTGATCCTACAACGTATCTCGAAAAAACTACTAAAGCTGTAATTAAGGAATGTATACTCGATAAGGAAATTCAAAAGAAATTAATACCAAGAGAAAAGTCTTCTAAATGTCCAAAATTTTTGGATTACCTAAAATTCATAAAAATGGAGTACCACTTAGACCTATTGTTAGTAGTATAGATTCACCAACACAAAAGTTAGCTGGATATGTTGCTAAAATATTACAACCTTTTGTTGAATCCTCAAGTTCTTATATTAAAATTCAACACATTTTATAGATATTATTAGAGGTCGTAAATTAAAACCTACAGATATCATGGTCAGCTTTGACGTTGAGTCCTTGTTTACTAAAGTTCCAATAGAAGAGACTCTTAATATTCTAGCAAACAAACATATGTTAACACCTGATGTTGTTCGTTTAACTAAACATTGTTTAACCAACACATACTTCTTATACGACTCTAAGAAATATAAACAAACTAAAGGAGCACCAATGGGATCACCTATCTCACCTGCAATTGCTAATTTATTTATGGATAACTTTGAAACAAATGCAATTCAAGAATCTTCCAACAAACCAGAACTTTGGTTACGATATGTTGATGATATCTTCTCCATATGGCCACATGGTAATGAAGCATTACTAGCTTTTTAAATTATTTAAATAATATTCATCCACAAATTAAATTTACTACCGAAGTAGAAGTTAACGGAAAACTACCTTTTCTTGACGTGTTACTAATTAGGAAACCAGACGGAAGTTTAGGACATACAGTGTATAGAAAACAAACTCATACCAATAGATACCTACATGCTAATTCACATCATCATCCACAACATTTAAATTCTGTTTTAAAACCTTATTAATTAGATCTGCTAGACTAACAGACAGCGAGCATATACACGAAGAAATGAATCTTCTGAATCAAGCTTTTAAACAAAATGGTTTTTCACGTCATCATGTTATGAAAGCAAAAGGATGAAACAAAGAAGTGACAACGAAGTTAACGATAAGAGTACGTTTACTGTATCAATCCCGTACTTCAAAGGTACTACAGAGAAGATAAGTAACATTCTAAAGAAACACAACATACGAGTAGTTTCTGTACCTGTTAATAAAGTTAAGTCTTTCCTCCGTTCCCCTAAAGATATTATTCCTTTAGAAGATCAAGGCATTTACGAAATTCCTTGCGGAGGATGTAACATCTCTTACGTTGGACAAACCAATCGACGTATTTCTGCGAGAAGAGAAGAACACAAACTAGCAGTCCGAAAAGGATGTTTAACTTATTCTCTAGCTGAACATCATCACCAAACAGGACATAAAATCGATTTTGAAAATACAAGAATGCTAGGAAGAGAAAAATATTTATGTAACCGCCTCATTAGAGAACAAATCGAGATAGAAAGACGTCCTAGTTGCATTAATAAACGAGATGATGGAAAAGGTTTACCTAACACTTGGAAACCGTTATTAACTTTACCTCAGGATAGAAGATCCCCAAATATCCAACAAATAGAACAACAAAATATGCAAAACAACATTACCATGATACCGATACGTAATGCTATTGGTTACTCTGGTCCAGCGACACGTTCAAGGTCAAAATCGCATAGAAACTAAGATTGTTATTTATTAATTACTTGAAAAAGCTGCGTGTTAGCGTGGCGAAACGTTGTAATTTTTAATATTTATTACACGTGTTTAAACCCCAAAGATTTTTATTACAAATATATATATATATATATATATATATATATATATATATATATATATATATATATATATGTCGCTTGAAGCTTTCAAATGTTTTATAAATTATAATAATTTATCCTTTACAAGCAAGCACTTTCTTAATTGAAATGACTTTCTATAATTATAAGAATGTAAATTTCTGTAATTATGAACAAAACAAAATAAATTCTTACGTTTCACCAACTATATAAAGTAATCAATAAAATCAAAACATTATCTGCTCTTCAAGTATTACGCATTAATATAAAATAAATTTCACACGTAAGTCGGCCAAACCAAAGAATCTAAGTTGCAAATAAAAATTTCAAGTAACCCGAAAGCTTCAAATTTGTGTTATAATGCTTTAGTTTATATTCGAAGCACGGTCATTTAATTCCGTTCTTTACTTAACCGAATTTGTGGTTCCACTCGAATAAGTTTTAACCCAATTAAGAAAAAAATTTGTAAACGCTACGTTATTGTTTTAACTGCATTGAACATTTATCTTAATATTAATTTACAGACATTAAAAGTATATTAAAACATTTTATAAAATAAATGCTTAATCTTCATTATTATGACGGTACATTTTTTATTTTATGAGTAAACAATGTTGTCCTTAACTTTAAACAACGCTTTAAAACAAATGCACCAGAATCATTAATTTACGTCTGAAGCTTAAGCGTTAAGTTTTGTACATTATTTACTAATATAATTAATTAAAATACAAGATGTAACACAAAGAGTTTTGATTAGAAGTTTTAGAAGTAGTAGTGGTTTCTGAGAACGTTAAGTTGAAATATAGTGATACACACTTTTGGTCATACCGGACGTGGAGTCCATCTTGCTTATTTTGAATAGAAACTAGTATTTTTTATTTTATTGTAGAATTTTTTAGTAAATTAACAATTATTGAAGTATTTGCATATTTTAAAAATTTTATCTCAATAATGAGTTCTCGATTGACGATAACTTAATTGATAACTTCTACATAGTGTTCTAAACTCAGAACCCAACATTCCTAACTAAACTTATTTATAAGTTCTTTATTTTAAATATAACACCCTGTAGTCAACAATTAAGTAGACTGGCTGGTTGTCATGCCTTGCGAAGCAAGAGGGCAGTACTATTGTGTTCGAACGCATTAAAACGGATTATGCACAAATGTTGTACAATATTTTTTTCACATTGAGGAAAAAAATGTAATTAACAGAATTTGAGATTTCATGAATCTCATCAAAAATTTAGTAATGCACCTCATGAAAATTATTTGCATATCAAGGTAATATTTATGTGTACATAACACATTATATAATAAATTAATATTATGAGTTGTAATTCTTTCAAAAATAAAAAAAATCTATATTAGTTTTCACAGTCCCAATTTCCTCAACCAAGGAATGAAGACTATTATGTAAACTAATATGCACTAGTGCATTACGCAAATATTATATCCCGTTTTTTTGGTAAAGTCCGTAGTTACATTACGGATGCGAATGCTTAAAACCGCTATACTTATCCGAAATGTGAAAAAAGATTGTCAAAGAACCAATGCGTATATAAATAAACAAACCATTGCAATCAGTCTGTCTACATAATTTAATTTATTGCAGAAAAACTATAATTACACAAATTATAAATATTCCTAAAACGTAACTGCTTACACATCTGACAAATAAGTTGCTTTAATGCAAATGTAATTTTGGACGTTTTACGATAGCACAAGACGTACTACACGTTGGATTTTAATTTCATTCCTCCATCTTAAGGAATCCTTACAAGTATATATTCGTGTGTTTCTATATTTTGCTTTGTAGTAATTTTTTATCTCAACTAATAATAAACGTTTATTCAAACAGTAAGTTTTGCGACACCTAATGCCGACTCGTGTTAACGATCACGTACGTAAATGCGCAACTTTTTTTTGACATATAAATGTATGAAACACTTCAAAGAATATAAATAAAAAACAGTAGCAACATATCACAGATAAAACCAGGATTATTAAACAATAGAAAATTCTTAATTTCATACTGGCAGAAATTTTTTCAAAAATTATTTTAATGTAGATTTAAATTTTTTGAGAGACCTTAATAATTGTAGTAGTCTGGTAATTCATTTAATTTTTTTAAACCAATCACGTTAGGGTTGTTTCGTCCAATATCTTCCAGAAATAACGGTAATCTAAAATTAATATTGATGCGTGTTGTCCTATAAGTGAATCATGTTTTAAGTAACAAACTTATGCTTGTGAGTAAAACGTATTTGCTAATTTCAAAAATACCAACAAATGTTAAAATGCCGAATCCTTTAAAGAAGTCTAGGCAAGATGTTATGAAATCCAATTCTCAAAATTTGCTTTTCGGAAAATAAAAACTTTCTTTGATGACGAGAGGGTCTAGAAATAAATGCCATAGGATATTCTTAAGTAAATGTTAGCGTTATCATAGGTGTTTCGTTCGCTTATTTTTATTTATTAATTTACCTTCTCGCGAATAGAGGGAATACCATTTTTCTTTTCGGTTTTTGAACTTATCAACGTTCAAGGTTCATAAGAAAGATTATTTTATTTTTGATTTTTGAAAAAGATTTAAAAAATTTGGTTTTGTTTACATTTATAATTTTGGTATTATTTATTGTATTATTTAAATTTTTATAAGATAAAAACTAGAATTCACATAAAATTAGTTAACGGACAACCAATTAAGTTTTCTAGAATTGTATACGTGTTTTGTTCTAATACGTTATCATTGCTATTGGATGAAAGAAGCGATATCAGCATCAGCATATATTAAACATAAGGGATTTAAGCTTCTATCCATATACACAACTATGTCGTTAATTTACGAACAATAGGTGTTGCGATATCTAGTGTCGACTAGTGTTAACGTCACACGTTCAAAAATGCATTTGCATAAACGCAATTTTGCCGGAAACATAATTCACAAACTTGCCTCAATGCTTGCTTCGTGCACTTGCGCGCACTCGGCCGCAGAATTGCTCGTTAGGGATAATATTAGTTTCCGCACGTATTATGTAAAATACTATTTAGTTTATTTTGATAGTTTTTTTTAATAATATATTTTTTAATAAAAGTTTTAAGTGTTTGATTTCAATTACGTCAGAGAAATTACATGATACAGTACAATATTTGAATTGTGTTCAAAACATGCTTAGTTTTGTTATTTGTTACGTTTTTAACGTTGGCAGCGTCACGTAATTATTTCCAAATCACAACGTTCATTGACACTAAACTGTCAACATTATGTGTCTGCGTTATATGATAACTCTAATGAACATTTTTTTTTTAAATTTAATTTGACCGATAATGGATATCACCTGACCATTTTTTGTGTCAATTTTCATCTTGATCATTACTAATAATAATCATTCTGTGTTTTAAGCTACGCACGTTACGCATGTTACATTTTGGCTCCTAATTTATAACAAATTTTTGACCATCTGTGATTGTTTTGTAGTTTTTGTTTATAAGTGTAAGATGAACAAATAAAAAGAAAAACCACAAAAATAAAACTGATGCAGAACCATCTACCGTAATTGATTGGGAATGAAAACAACAATTTAATACCTACTTTTGAATGGAGATGTATCGTATAAAATAGATAACCGTAAGTCCGATAACAAATCTCTGTTTATGAATGAAGGTTGACCAAATTTTTTTTCTTTACAAGTTGTTAAAATTAATTTTATATGTGCTAACCGCGCAATCACAATTATTATCAAAATGTATTTAATGGCGGTCTAATAATACGCTAACATGCCTTTAAATACGCTTTTCTTAAAAACGACTATGAGGATAAATCCTTGGTTACTATGGATAAACTGACAAATCAACTTCGTGATAAAGATGATGAAATGGAATGCTTAAATGCAACAATTCAGGAATTAAAAATCGAATTGTCCTTAAAATCTCAATTAAATATTAAATTAAGGAACAGGATAGATGAGAATTTAAATGAGAGTATAGATATGGAGCGTTCTCTGTAAGAAGAAAATTCTCAGCTATCCAAGCTAAATCATAATTTATTATCAAAAAATGAAAAATTATCTCAAATTATAATGATAAATTTTCTTAATTAAAAGTCAATGTCAACAATGATAAGCTAGTTTATGAAGTCAATACCTTACAACAAGAAAATTGTAGACTAACTTTAATTTTCCATCTGCAAGCTGAAAACAAAAATTTAAACAAGGACTTGTCTGAGTTAAATGTACACTCATGAAATTTAAAACTTGGACACCACAATTTCTGTAAACAAAAGTTTGCACATTGTGAAGCGGGCTTAAGGGTATCATTTACAATTCTAACAGCAGGTAGTCTCAGCAGGGGTTATCTTATAGAAGGACTGTAGAATGAATCATTACACTAAGCACGTTTTAGAAAATAGGTAATTTACGTTGCTTACTTAATTTTTTCTTTAAAGAATATATTTGAAGGTATCGCTAATTAAACACCATAGCTCGATTAATTATCGAATCAAAATTTTGTTTAGGAAATGTTTACAAAATAAAATTAGAAATAATTTTGATTTAAAAACGTCTACAAGCAATAACTTTTAAATTAAATCAAAAACTAAACATGGTTATTTGGGTTGACTGATTATTACTTATTTTTAAATAAATCTAACCTACTAATTATTGTAAGTTATTAAAAAAAATCATTAAACTCTCTATTCATAATATTTAGTCCTTACAAAATGTATATTTTATGACGTTTCATTTTTTCTGTAGTTAATATAAAAAGTGAAAATAAAAACTAAGGCAATTCTTATTGTCAACGTATATATTTAGTTTTTTGACAAGAATTTATTACATAATTATAATTAAGATACCAAGTTATAGTTTAAAATTAAATGAAAACTTTTTTTTAAATAAAGGTATTACTATATAAATAAATATAAGAAATCAATAATGGGTGTGACCTCCATTATTATTGATACATTCTTGGAGGCGTCTGCTCATTGACGCTATCAAGGTATCAATATAATTAATATTAATCGTTTCCCATGCGGTATCAATGGCTGCAATTAGTGCATTACGGTTTACTGGTATAAAATTTGGCCCTTGTTGTCTTCGGATAACAGCAAGTATTCGAGCCCAAACATTTTCGATAATGTTAAAATCTGGGCTTTTTGCTGGCCAGGGTAACAGCTCCAAGTTATTTTCTCGTATCCAATTGCGCACAACCCGCGAAGTATGAATAGGGGCGTTGTCCTTTAACAACAAAAATACATTATGAAAATGTTAATTCAACAGATCCCGAACTATTTTTTGGAGAAAGTATAGTGAAATAAAAATACTTACTTGTTGGAAAATATAATCTTCGTCTGGATAAAACACTTCGACTGAAGGTTTCATAATAGTTTCCAAAATATCTAAATACGCAGCAGAATCAAGACGTCCATCGATAGCCCAACAAACTCCTGGACCCCGCGCGCTAACCCAACCACACACATTCACAGAAAATAACCACTTCGTTTTTTAGGACATATGTGATTATTTTCGTAACGAGTTCCTTCCATTCTAAAAACTTTTAGTGGTCCATCGTTGCGGCTATTGAACGTTTTTCGTCGCTAAAAATCACTCGATTCCAAAATTCCAAAGGTTCGTTCACATATCGCCTTGCAAATTCCAGACGACGTCTCATATTTTCGTCACTGAGAACTTCTTTCGCAGCAGCATTATACTTCTTTATTCCCATCTCCTTTAATCTTTTTTGTGCAGTTATTCGGCATCCGGGAAAATGTGTATCTGCTATAGCCCTGGAGTATGTAGCAAATGGTTGTTCTGTTACGTAATGAAACAACTCGAGATTTTAAACTAAAATGGAATTTACATTTCTTACTTTATTTATTGGTTCACACTACCCCTTCTCAAACAGTAGGTAATTGTTTATTTATTACATAATACTAATGACCAATGTAATAACCCTTAGAGCAATATGACTCAAAGGAAGTAAATTAAACAAGCAAGGATATTCTATTGTTATTGAAACTTATTCATAAAGTAAAAGCCATTTCCTTATAATGCTAATGGACAGGATTTTCTTTTAAGTATTAAGATTACAATAGAGGACTTATAAACTTTCGAAAATATCTAATTATAAATATTTACATTGCAATTGCGCTTTTTTCTTAATAATTTCTTAGCAATAACATACACGTTCTTGGTTTTAAGTTGTCATAAATTTGATATGATATAAATTTGTGTTTCTAATATTACATCACAAACTAATCTTTATTCGCCAAAAAATTGTTGCTTAAGTTGTAAAGCTTCGTACACACCTAAACAACAAACCGAGCAACAAACATAACAACGAACCGAAAGTCAAACATAATTATTTTCAGTAGTTTTCAGTTCATATATATTTATTATTGAGAAGAGAAATTGCGGAAAACAAGAAGATAGTGCCAACCAAATTTTTACGCACAAAGAAGATTAAAAATTTATAATTTACTTCGCTTTTTTTTTATTTTGGAAATTTCCCGCCCAATTGATGCTAACCTGCAAACGCATTCGCGCGCATTTTCTTTGATGTCGGAGAAAAAACCGACAAGTTGCGGGAACGCCGCAAACCGTTTGTGGAACAATCAGGACTTGCGATTCTTTTATAAAATTCGTACGTAGCACCGTCCAAATTAATGTTCTGATTGCCGTTCGGTTCGTTGTTCTGTTTGTTTCTCGGTTTGTTGTTCAGGTGTATACGAAGCTTTACAATAAGCATATTAATATTAACTATATCTTACAAAAGGAGAGTTATGTAACTATAATTAACGACTTAACGTTACGTTAGTAGATTCCATTTACTATTTACATATTTTCTTGGAACATTCGATAATTAACTATCGGGATATGATGACCCTATACTTCGCAGGGTATGCGCAACTGGATACAGAAAAATATTTCGTCAATTAACTGGTCTACCAATGGGAAGTAATTTGTCTCCTTTATTAGCAGAAATATTTTAAATGATTTAGAAATAAATAAAATCCATGTCAGTCCTTTAATCAAAAACATTTCCTGTTTTACCAACGATATGTAGACGATATCTTTGTCATTTTTATGGGTACTTCAGATGAACTTAATAATTGTCTAAACTTTCTAAATTCACTTCATAACAACATCAAATTCACAATGGAAGTAGAATCAAATAATTCAATTAATTTTCTGGATCTCACAATTGTTAGACAAAAATAATTGCCTTCTATATAACATTTACAGGAAACCAACTACCACAGACCACGTGATACCCTATAACTCGTTTCACCCTCTAAATCATAAATTAGCAGCTTTTCGTTCCTTCTTCCACCGTTTGTTCAATGTCACTTTAAACTTAAAAAATTTTAATCAAGAACTTTCAACTATTTTCGTTATTGCTTATTCTAATAATTACCCATTTAAATTAATATATAATCTTTTCCATAAATTTAAAACAAAACATGATCTTAGGTCACTCACTAGACTTAGCCAGTCCACAGCTTCAAAAACGTACTTTTCCATTCCTTTTATAGGACCGGCTTCATATAGGATTCAAAAACTCTTAACAAATTCAAACGTCAATATTACCTTTAATTCCATTAACAACATTAATTTGTCTTTAATTAACTCAAAAGATCATATGGATAGACTAGATAAATGCGGAGTATATAAATTAATTTGCAGCAGTTGTCAATCCGTTTACATTGGTCAAACGGGTAGGAAATTCTCTTCTCGTATTAAAGAACACGTTAAAGAAATACAAAATAACACTACGTTTAATCTTAAGTCCTCTTTTGCTTTCCATATTAACTCAAATAATCATGTTTTTAACCCAAATGATAATATTAAAATTCTACACATTTGCAAGAAAGGTTTAAAACTAGATTTTTTGGAACACTTCGAAATTATTACTCATTTAAATAATGAACATAACCATGTGTTAAATGAAATGTTAAATTTTAACAATAATCTACTCTATCTACAAAACTAATATATTTCTTAATTTAATTTTTAAATTTAGCGCCTTAGATTTAAGTTGGCAGTTCAGTTGGCAGGGTCTAATTCCCTATGTTAAATTTAATGCGCACACCATCTTGCATTCGCACTTATGTTTCTCAGCAATTTTGTGACATTTAATTTAATGTATAGTTTTTCATCAAAGTTCACCGCATTCTTAAATTACAACTTATTGTTGATATTATTTATGTCATTTAACTGTAAGTATTTCGTCCACTTTACTCGTTCGACTAATTTCATTGTTTTTAGATAAGTCATCACATTTAACTTTAAGAATTAAATCAACATATATATTTTATTGGCCTGAAGATGGCAATTATATGTATATTGCCGAAACATGTTGCCCTTTCAATATAGTTACTTACAATCAGAATTATATGGGAGTTTTATGGTTATTGATACCTATGTTAATCGATCCCACGATATACAAGCAAATAATTTTGAGCTGTTACCTTGGCCAGCAAAAAGCCCAGATTTTAACATTATCGAAAATACTTGCTGTTATCCGAAGACAACAAGGGCCAAATTTTATACCAGTAAACCGTAATGCACTAATTGCAGCCATGGATACCGCATGGAACACGATTAATATTAATTATATTGATACCTTGATAGCGTCAATGAGCAGACGCCTCCAAGAATGTATCAATAATAATGGAGGTCACACCCATTATTGATTTCTTATATTTATTTATATAGTAATACCTTTATTTAAAAAAAAAACGTTTTCATTTAATTTTAAACTATAACTTGGTATCTTAATTATAATTATGTAATAAATTCTTGTCAAAAAACTAAATATATACGTTGACAATAAGAATTGCCTTAGTTTTTATTTTCACTTTTTATATTAACTACAGAAAAAATGAAACGTCATAAAATATACATTTTGTAAGGACTAAATATTATGAATAGAGAGTTTAATGATTTTTTTAATAACTTACAATAATTAGTAGGTTAGATTTATTTAAAAATAAGTAATAATCAGTCAACCCAAATAACCATGTTTAGTTTTTGATTTAATTTAAAAGTTATTGCTTGTAGACGTTTTTTAAATCAAAATTATTTCTAATTTTATTTTGTAAACATTTCCTAAACAAAATTTTGATTCGATAATTAATCGAGCTATGGTGTTTAATTAGCGATACCTTCAAATATATTCTTTAAAGAAAAAAATTAAGTAAGCAACGTAAATTACCTATTTTCTAAAACGTGCTTAGTGTAATGATTCATTCTACAGTCCTTCTATAAGATAACCCCTGCTGAGACTACCTGCTGTTAGAATTGTAAATGATACCCTTAAGCCCGCTTCACAATGTGCAAACTTTTGTTTACAGAAATTGTGGTGTCCAAGTTTTAAATTTCATGAGTGTACATATATTAGTTAATATTAAAATTAGTATAAATAATAAGGCTTCAATCAAAATTAAGTAGTTTTCAAAGCAATCTTCAATGAATATAAAAAAAGTAACGTTTACTACGCGCTTAACAAATAAAGTTTGTTCAACTACAGTAACCCCAGAGTTAAATTTGCTAGATAATATTATTAAGATGAGTGAAGTGGATAAAGCAGTGTCGCAAGTTTCACTAATTAAGTGTGGTTCTAGCGCTGAAATTAATAAATTCGACGATTCTGATCTTAAACAGAGAAACAATATTCAGCTGTCAGCTATACCAAAAAATGTGAACTACGAACGTAATAATAAATCATTGCTTGAAGAAATAAGAGTAGGTATTAAACCTACTGGTAATTTGGCAAATAAGAATATTAGTGATAAAATTTTAATATTTGGTGACAGTCAAGCTAGGAATTAGGAATGATGCTGAAATCGTTGCCAAATGCCAAATACTTCAGCAATAGGAGTATTAAACAGTTTTAAACCAAACTGTTTATTGGAAGACGTAATCAATGATGTAAAGAGGCTGACACAGGATTTTACGCGGTATGACTACTTGGTAGCGCTTGGTGGTTCTTATAATGCTCTCAATGGAAAAATACTTGATATAAAAAGAGTACTTAACGGTCTGAGTAAACTAAAAAACAGATTAAACTTAGTGGTGATGTCTACACCGTTCGTGCGAAACTTTAATAGTGAAAGTGTAAATAAGTTAATTTACAATAATAATATAAGTCTTTACAATAATTTCAGTAGTGACAACAAAAACAACTTTAAGTATATAGATACGAACTGGGAACTCGACGATAAGGATTTCTATAGAAATGGGTTCTACATGAAACCGATTGGAAAAAAAAACTTCTTAAAAAATTAATCATATTTTAGAGATGAAAACCAAATTATGTGTTCTGAATCACATCAATTTTATTGTAATAACAACCTTATCTATGTACCTGTTAAGGATAGTTTGTCGGAAGAAAGCGATTTTTTAAGGAAAACGATGAGCCAGACAATAATAATATAACCCTAGCCAAAAGTAGCAGAAACGAGAGTCAGTTAGATTTTAACCTTTTCCACATCAATGTTCAATGTTTATATAATAAAATAGAACAACTTTCTCTTTTTCTAGAAGCTTCACATATTAATTTACTGTGCATTACCGAACACTGGTTACAAGATGAAAAATTAGAAACTATTAGTTTACCAAACTTTCTGTTGGTTTCTAAATTTTGTTGAGTCAAAAGAAAATGTATTTATTTGTATGTATTTTCCGACATTCCTCTGTTGTGTGTAAAAATTTAGGTTTAAGACAATTCTGCTATGAATTGAATGCTGAATTCTGCGGTATTTTTATTCTTAAAATTAAAATTGTTGTTATTGCATTATATCGGTCCCCGAGCGGTGACTCAAAAATATTTTTAGAAAATTTAGAAAAAGTATTAGACTATTGTTTTAAAAAAACCAAACTAATAGTATTAACCGAAAACTTTAATATTAATTTTTCAATTAAATCTAGTCTTTTAGATGACTTAAAGTCCGTTCTTATGTCATTTGGTCTAAAAATTCTGATTAACGATTACACGTGTGTCTGCTAACTCTGCTACCTGTCTAGTCAACATTATTTGGAATTTTCCCGATGTACAGTCTTTCCAGTCTGGTGTAACTGACCCCTGCTTATCAGACCATAAAGAACAATACTTAATATTTAAAACATAGAACTTTAAAGTACGTTACCCCATATGGTCAGATCATACACTAATATTAGCAGATATAACTTTAAACGTGATTTACTTAATTTTAATTGGGAAGTCAATATCTTTAGTAAAAAAGATTCCAACTTTTTGTCCAACAACCTGGTACACACCTTTCAGTCATTAATTTCAGTGCATTGTTCATTGTGTTGTAAAAAATCAATAACAAGAAACCTCCCGTTTATTGGTTCGACAGTAAATAAAAGATATGCGAAACACTCTCATAGGCATTAAAACATTCTGTGATATAAACAAAACCTACAATGAGTACAAGAATTTTAAAAAAGATTATCGCAATGAAATAAATTTTGAATAAAAGAAAAATTATGACGAATTCTTAAGAAAATCCAATAACAGAGTTAATGGTACCTTTTTTTTACGCGCAGTTAACAAATTAAAGAAATCCCGTTGTACTGATTATTTTGGCATCAACGCAATTATTGTTAAGGATACAATTGATATTTATGTAGATTATTTGGTGACTCTTTTTAATTTATGCATTGTAGAAGGTAACTACCCAGAGGTATTTCAATTAAGCGTTATCGTACCATTAACAAACAGAAAACACTAAAAACTGCACCAAAAAACTTTACTAGTAATAGCAAAATAGATAGGAAATATGTCAAATTACCAATATTATCCCACATACACAAAAGGTCAAAATTTGATAATAAAACAGTAATCTCTAGTAGTAACAAGTTGCAAAACCTTTTAGGCAATCCGAAAGACTCAATAGAAATGTGTGATAAATCGGGAATATATAAAATTAATGGTAAAGACTGTAACCAAGTATATATAGGGCAAACCAATAGACCTATTAAAACTCGTTTTAAAGAGCAGTTAGCACATGTCAAATATCATCGCACAGATAGGTCTAGTGTTGCCATGCATATGCTTGAAAATGGCCATAGAGTAGGCGACATTGAATTAATTAAGAGGGTAGATAATAAAAACAAAGTTGATTCTTGTGAAAGTTTAGAAATTTTTAAAAACAGAAATTTGCTTATGAATTATGATGTTAACGGTCCATTAGGATTTTCGGAATTATTTAAGCTTATCTAAGAATCAATTAAGTTTAACGATGCGTGACACGCAGATAGTATATATAAGCTTCCTATTGTTTTTAATTTTAGTATTGGTATTGCTGATGATGATAGCTTAGCTATTGAAACACGTGTCCGAGTAAAGTTTTTTTGTGCAGTTTTTGGTGTTTTCGGTTTGTTAAATAGACGCTGCAGTTAAGTGTTCCATTCCTTTGTTTACATCTTACCTTTATAATAGAAAACAGTGTGTTAGGACTAATTGTACCTACTCTAAACTACTAACTACCCAATATGGTGTGCCTCAAGGCTTGATCTTAGGTCCCTTATTTTTCATAATTTATATCAATGATCTTTTTCAATACATTAAACCTAACCATTGCGTTGATTATCCCAACGACACATATTTATTCGTCACGGATAAAGACAGCAAGAGACTACAGATCAAGAACCTAAACGCCTCTACCATCAATATTCATATAATTGTGCTCTGTTAGAGATTCATAAAAACAAAACCTGTTTGCCGACACACAAACAGCAGCACACACAGATATAATACCAGAAGGGTTAAGGAACTGAGAACTCCTTACTACAGGCTATCTAAGTCAAAAAATAACAGTCATAAAATTGATTTATACAATATTCTTCCTAGTCAGGTAAAAGTTTTTTTTTTTTTTTTTTTTAAAAAAAAAAAAAAAAAATTTTTTTTTTTTTTTTTTTATTAAAAAAAAAAATTTAAATTATACATTTTTTTATTTTTTTTTATTTATTAAATAAATAATTTTTTTTTTATTAATTTTTAATAATTTTTTTTTTTTTTTATTTTTTTTTTTTTTTTTTTTTTTTTTTTTTTTTTTTTTTTATTTTTTTATTTTTTAAATTTTTTTTAATTATTTTTTTATTTTTTTTTATATTTATATTATATATATATTATATTATTATATATAGGTACACTCAATAAAAGAAAAAATGAGACAGTTGGGTCGGCAAAATTAAATGAGCATATCTACTTTAAGGATTAGTTTTACCTGACCATATCCATATTGTTTACAATTCAACAACGAACATTTGTCAATATGAACGTTTATTCTTTGCTGATTCATTCACATATCCTAAAGGCTTGTTTGCAATTTCAATAAATTTAGATAATACGATTTTTAGAATTGTTTTGTTTAAATTGCCGTCGTATGACATTTATAAATCCGTTACTCTTATTACTAAACAATTTGTTAATGTTTATTCATTTAATGACAATTAATGATTAATTTCTACTAAATCCCATCAATATGCCAGGTGGTTAACTGAATACCAAATATAAATAATTAACATTGAATATATTTTTTTAATTCCTGCTTCTTATCGCATTAAAAAGAGTGAAAGACAGAAATTGTATTATAAGTAACATTTACTTGTTTTCTCTTGAAGTTATTCTAAGCCGTTGTAATAAATACAGCGTTCATTACTTGCCCCAAAATTATATATAAATAGTAAATAGTAATGTAAAATTAAGAACTGCATTAATGGTTGCAATTTTGGCGGATGTTTTAGTTATTATAATTAATAGTCGTTAAAAGTTAATCCTATGTTTTCTAGTTTTGGTAGACAATACAATTTTTGGAATTGTTTTATTTAAATTGCCGTCGTAAATGACATTTATAACTCCGTTACTCTTATTACTAAACTATTTTTTCTATTATTATTAATTTATATTTATGCGATAAAGAAAGTGAAAAACGTAATAAGGGGTATGACTTTGTTTCTGATTATACTCTTCACGTAATTGTCCCCAGGCATTCAAGCATTGCAGAGTATTGTTCAATTTTTGGAACAGTGGTAAAAAATAAAAACAGCAGTTTTTTAAATACCTACTAAAAAATTCATGTCAATGCAAATATTTTATGATCTGCAAAGAATATCGAACAGTTTGAATGCCCAATTTTCATAAGAACGAATTAAAAACAACATTTTTTTATTCGACAGGACGTTCTGAAACGCTAAAGTCGTTTAGAATCCTTAAAATTAGTTTGACGTTTTGTTTGACATTTTATTGAATACTAAAATATCCTGTTGACACAGGAGAAAAATTTTAAATTGTGACGTTAGAGAACTACAAACAAAATTTATACATAATAATATGATCTTCAAAAATATTTTATACAAATATCAGATAAAGACTTTTGAAAGAAAGAAAAATTATAGGAGACTTTTTAGAACTTTAATGGCCGGTTGCATCGACACAAATTAAATTTAACCTAAGTTAAAAACTTGGATACAATTGTTAAAACCATAGCAACGATTGTTTTAATCTGGATTAAATTTAACTTGTGTCGGTGTAATCGGTCAAAAATGTTCTACAATAGTGTTTAAATAATTTCAAACTACTGAACAATGTTACTTTGATGTTTCAATAAAGAAAACAATCAACTTTATTTTTAAGCATAGTCTTTACAATTATATATAGTATCCAGTTTCGAACAATGACGGCTGTGTGAATAGGAGCATTATCCTAGAAAGTGCATTAATGGTTGCAATTTTGGCGGATGTTTTAGCTATTATAATAATAGTCATTAAAAGTTAATCTTATGTTTCCTTATTTTGGTAACTTTTGTAAATACAATACAATGGATGTATTAGTCGATATAATTAGTTAAGTATGTTGTCACCAATACATACTTAATAACATTTCTTATTTCGAGGTATTATTACAATTGTGAGCAATTAGTAGCTCCTTAGAAGAGGGGAGTAAAAATATAATAAATACAGACAGTAAACGTTAATTTTGTTCATTTTATTTTGATCGTTTTTAAAAATGCCAGCACATTTACCAACCGACTTAAAAGTTCGAATTGTAGCAGAGTTGGGCAACGGCCTTAGTGTGCGTCAAGTAGCTCGTATGTTAAACGTCTCACATGCTACTGTGGGACGTGTGCGTATAAAGTGGGAACGAGAGCACACAGTACAGAGAGCAATTGGCAGTGGCAGAAGAAGAATTTCTACGCCGGCCCAAGATGAAGCGTTGATTGCGTATGTCGCCGAAAATCCATTTTCAACCTGTAGGAATGCTATACGAGAAACAGAATTTCCTGGATCCCTAGTTACTGCTGCAGCAAGGTTGAAAGAAAATGGGATAAAGAAATATACAGCTGCTTCCAAAGAAGCCCTAAGCGAGGCAAACAAGAGAAACCGCTTAGATTTCGCCAGACAATATGTGAACCAACCACTACAGTTTTGGAACAACGTCATTTTCAGTGATGAAAAACCTTTAAAAGTTTTAACGATGGTCCAGTGAAAGTGTACCGAACTCAAAGAAATCGGTATGAGGCTGATTACATCAACACAAAAAACGTAACGGCTATTTTTCTGTAAATGTGTGGGGATGGATAAGCTCTAGAGGCCCAGGAGTATGTTCGGTCATCGATGGTCGTTTAAATGCTGACAGATATTTGAACATTTTGCAAAATATTATGGTGCCATCAGTTCAAAATCTCTATCCAGAGGAAGATTACATTTTTCAACATGTAAGTATTCTTATGTATAGAAAGGTTTGTTTACTGTTTATGTTTATTAACTTTTACCAAATAGGTTTTTTTTAAATAGTTATTAAGTATATTTTGATTTTTGTTTGAATATATTATTAAACTCGTTTTTCTTGATTTAAAATTATTATTTTGATTGATAAGTTTTTATTGTTTCTAGGATAATGCTCCTATTCACACAGCCGCCATTGTTCGAAACTGGGTACGGGAGAGCAATTTACGTGTGTTGCCCTGGCCAGCTAAAAGTCCAGATTTCAACATAATAGAAAATGTTTGGGGACGAATGGTGAATACAATTCAAGAACAGCAAGGAATAAACTTTATCCCACAAAATAGAAACGAATTAACAGCAGCGATTGAAAATGCCTGGGGACAATTGATGTGGATTATTTAAACCGTCTTGTAACATCAATACCCACTCGTTTGCAAGAATGTATCCAAAACCAAGGAGGCCACACCCATTATTAGTTTATCTCCTTCTTCATCTTCTCTACTTTTCTTATTATTTATTTACTGACTGTATATACTATATATAATTGTAAAGACTATGCTTAAAAATAGAATTGATTGTTTTCTTTATTGAAACATCAAAGTAACATTGTTCAGTAGTTTAAAATTATTTCACTCGCGTTTTGAAAAGACACTCGTGCTAAAAACGCCCAATTTACACAAGAACTCATTCAAAAACTACTATTGTCAGACTGTTCGATATTCTTTGCAGATCATAAAATATTTGCATTGACATGAATTTTTTACAAGTAATACCTAGTTATGTTATCAGATAAATAAGAATATAAACAGAAATTACAGGGGATACAAAATCAGAAAAATTATGTTGCCATATTTAATCCGTTTTCGAATGAGTATGCCCTAATTTGAATAGAAAATGTTGATTTACATGTATTTGTAAGTCAACACAGAAAACAATTCCTTAATTTAGAAATATTTTTTTCAATTTTCAGTAATAATAAATAGATATAAAACTAGATTATTTGCTAATGTCTCACATTTTTAATGATGATTGTTTAATATTGTCTTATGTTGTATTTAAAAACTGCTGTTTTTATTTTTTACCACTGTTCCAAAAATTGAACAATACTCTGCAATGCTTGAATGCCTGGGGACAATTACGTGAAGAGTATAATCAGAAACAAGGTCATACCCATTATTACGTTTTTCACTTTCTTTATCGCATAAATATAAATTAATAATAATAGAAAAAATTGTTTAGTAATAAGAGTAACGGATTTATAAATGTCATACGACGGCAATTTAAACAAAACAATTCTAAAAATCGTATTATCTAAATTTATTGACATTGCAAACAAGCCTTTAGGATATGTGAATGAATCAGCAAAGAATAAACGTTCATATTGACAAATGTTCGTTGTTGAATTGTAAACAATATGGATATGGTCAGGTAAAACTAATCCTTAAAGTAGATATGCTCATTTAATTTTGCCGACCCAACTGTCTCATTTTTCTTTTATTGAGTGTACATAACAAAAACAAAAAACCAAAAAATACCAACATAACTGATTACTTTTAGTTTTATAACTTCTCTTCTAGGTATGCATTAGCAAATTAACTGGAATGTTACAAAAACAAGTATTTTGCAAAACTCCATATATAGGTCTCTTAAAAAAAGGGTTCCAGGTCAGATTTGTACGTATTTAATTTTATGTTTAGTAGCATATAACTGTGGGAAAAAACACTACTTGATATCTGAAGTTGGGTACCTATCATGCTGAAATAAGAAATTATTGTAAGGAACATATATGTTTGGGTCAATAATGAACAAAAATTACAATGAATCAAAATATAATTGATTATCGAATTATTACATACTTGCAAATCCTTTATTTTGCGGGTTCCTAAAACCCCCATGAATACTTCACCTCCATTTTGCACTGTTGTCCTGTTACACCAAATACTAAAAATGCGTGATTGAGTAGTTTCAACAAAAACATAAAATGCACTAAACTATTTAACTGCCCTTTTGAACATATACGTAATTTTGTCCGATTGAGACAAAAAGCAAAGAATTTCGCGAAGAAAATACCGTAATTTTCTTAATTTTTCTCGAAAACGAAATCAAACGTGTAAACAACCGCTTCACCACCGTTAACTGCTTTGTTTCACAGCAATCTACGATTATTATTATGTTGTTTACGTTGACTTAAATATGCAGATATCAATTAATTTTATATTCAACTTTATTTTATTCACCTAAATTTGAGTTCTAAGTGCATGTGTTGATACAAAAATTTTTAATTCTCAGGAACATTTTAGAAATTTATGTTGTTATACTAATGAAAACGCTTAAAATTAGTACATGTTACAATTTAAAATTTGTTTTGAATATTTTTATTTTTACTAACAAAGTAAAAGCGTCATGTCTCAAAAAAAAATCAGTTTAATGCCCTAATGGTCCTTTTCTTAATTTTGTTTGAAATAGAAACAAATAAATCACGTCACAAAAATCATACAATTGGCATATTTATTTATTTAATTAACTAATTATTTATGGCAAACGCCTTTTACTAAACATAATATGTAAATAATCAACAATTAGTTAAATTAACAACAAAAATTAACAACTAACTGTTGCAGCATCATGAGAAAGGGCGGCCGAATCCATAAATTGCATAGTTAATTGTAATATCAACACAATGCTTTTTCAAACCAAAGGACAACTAATTATTCTTTCGTTTCGAGTATTCATTTACTTCAAATCATCTTATGATGACGCAATTGAACTCCAGAACCTTGGTCAATAATACATCGAGGATCGAAGCGTTAATGTAAAGATATTCATGAAACACCAAACTCGACAAAGCTTAATTTAACAAAACGTTATTTTGAAGTAAGTATGACTTTTAATTTATGGTATCATTTCTGAAACGGCCTACCTGACTGTGGTGACGCTCTCATCGCATTGTCAGAAATTCTGTAACAGAAACATAATAATGTCAGCCTCACTTCTTTTTCTCATACCAGACTCTGACACCTATGACACATAAATGCATTCTCATGGTAATTACTACCCAATTTCGGTTCTAATACCATTCAGGCAAAACCGAAACAAATACAAACTATTCCAACTTTATGAGATACATAATCAACCAACCATACAAGGACATCAGTATTCTCTAGGGTCATCACAATCAAGACAGAAATAAAATTTTATAATTTTATAATATTTATAATTTTTTACCTGGCTCTGTCACTAATGAGACAGAGACCAAAATCTAATTGTTTGTTGTAAGGACCTCAAGTTTTACCCGACTCAGTAAATGCATTCTCATGGTAATTACTACCACACTTCGGTTCTACTCTACCATTCAGGAAAAACCAAATAACTTCAATCTATTCGAACTTCATGATATACATAATCAATTTTAAGTGAGACTTAGGTATCACACTGAAAACAGAAACCAAACTTTATAAAGCAAGTTTACTTGGCTTAGTACTGACGGGAGAGAGAGCAAAATTATATTCCTGTAAAGTCCTCAGGTTTTACACAGCTCAGCAAATATATTCTCGTGGTAATTACTACCACATTTTGATGCTACTATCATTCGAACAAAACCTAAACAAACTCAATTGATTCAAACCTCATGGGACACATAATCAATTTTACAAAGACAACAGTATTCGCTTCACTGAATCACTATCAAGACAGAAACCAAACTTCATAAAACATACCCGGCATAGTCACGCACGGGTCAGAAACCAAAAAACAATTTTTGTACGAACTTGGCTTTTATCCGGCTCAGCCACTAACGGGACAGAGACCGAAATTTAATTCTGGTAAAGACCAAAGGTTTTACCTGGCTCAGCCACTAATGGGGCAGAGTACAAAATTCAGTTTGTGTAAAGATCGTTGCCTTTACATGGTTTGTCACTAACGCGACAGGGACCAAAATAAAATATTCAAACTTACACTAACCACATAGTACTTTCGATGGTACACCCGCACTGTCATTATCATTAAATGCAACAATTCTCAATACAGATTTCTACAAATTATTACATTTTTCTAAAATTTCATTCATAATTGACTACGATTTAAGTCCGCAATGATTATTTGACAAGGCCTGGATCAACAAGGTTGCACTACCTATTCCTATGCGTAACTGCAATGGCGTGAAATAGTGAACCTCCGCACTATGGCGTTCAGCACTTTTACGTTCTTCTGTAGCGTTAGGCTTGTCTCTTAACACGATAAATATTGAATTTTCCCATTTATCTATTAACTCAAACAAATGTCGTACCAGGATTGATTATGATCTAAACATTGCCAACACATTATATAATTTTAGATGAGCTTTTGAAGAAACAAACGACTTCATTGGTACCAAAATGCAATGCTTAGTAAATGCAACTATAACAAGAATTTGTACGAATTATCTGTGAGCACTGGCAACAGATCCAAACAGTCATTTTAAACTACACAGACCACACAATGCTTAATGTAGTTTTTAATGATATTTCTCATTTGTGGAAACCAAAAGTGTTCAGCAACAGAATTGTAAGTCTTTCCACAACGCACACACTCCTTTCAACGTACTGGTTTGAATCAAGTTTACCTCCTCTTAGTTAAGTCAATCACTGAACCTCAGTGTTTTTTTGTTCCATATACAGGGTGTCCCACCGGGAACGCCATCGATATATTATAGAAAAACTGTACATGGGAAAAATTTGAAAATTTGGTAGTATACTAACATCGACGGGGGCAGTTTCTTTAAAATATTTTCAAGATGGTGACACTTTCGGTTATACCGGAAGTAGGTGTCAAGTTGCTTATTTTCAATGGAACATCCTATATATTATTCTATTTTTGGATTTTGCACAAAACTGTAGACACATTTTGTGTATAATGTCCTATACTTAAGTCTAACTGTTTTGGAATTATTTTAAATTTTATGTCAAAAATGACGTTTTCAGGCCTAAACAAAATTATAAAATTTTCCTATACTAATGCCTTTATTATTTAATTGAAATAGGTTTTCTTGTAGCAGGGGACCTATTTTAGTGGGCTATTCGATATTTTGATAATAAATTAATACAGGGCGATCAAAAAAAAGGATTAAATTAAATTCAAAACACGTCAAAGTCATTTTTTTAAATGCAAGCACTATGTTTTTATAGCTTTATTTTATATAGCATCAAAAATAAGGTTGACTTTGTACAAGGTTGTCTATTCAAAAATTCATGGTTTCGAAATATTGGCAATTTAACATTTTTTTTGTTGCACAAATGCTATTGTATTTTTTTAATATGAATGGTTATTCCTAGTTGGCCATGATGGCGTTAGAACACAATCATCTGTCAAGGATATGTCAAACTGTTAAAAATTTTCAATAATCATGCCGGACGCTTAAATTATACAAACGAAGATTACTTAAATTTATTTATTATTTATGGACAATGTGATAAAGTTATATTAAGAACATGTTGGTTAACTGTATCACTGTGAGTATTAAGTGCATATCGTTACCAAAGCGATAACTTTAAATGCTTGAAACACACGTGTGTCGATAAAGCCAGGTGTTCTTTCGTTGCGTGTGTAATACTGTATAAGTTATTACTTGGCTTTATCGACACGTGTGTTTCAAGCATAATAAATTATTGCTTTGATAACGATATGTACTTTAACACTAACAGTCGGTACAGTTAACTGTTGCATTACTTAGTTTGATACACACAGTTTGACATATCCTTGCAGATGATTGTTTTCTTACGCCATCATGCCCAACTAGAAATAACCATTTATATTAAAAGAAATCAATAGCATTTGTGCAACAACAAAAAATGTTAAATTGCCAATATTTGGAAAACCATGAATTTTTTGAATAAACAACCTTGTACAAACTCAACCTTATTTTTGATGCTAAATAAGATAAAATTATAAAAACATGGTGCTTGCATTTAAAAAAATGACTTTTGACGTGTTTTTGAATTTAATTTTAATCCTTTTTTTTTGATCGCCCTGTATTAATTTATTATCAAAATATCGACATAGCCCACTAAAATAGGTACCCTGCTACAAGAAAACCTATTCAATTAAATAATATAGGCATTAGTATAAGAAAATTTTATAACTTTGTTTAGGCCTGAAAACGTCATTTTTTACATAAAATTTAAATTAAG
Source organism: Abscondita cerata (assembly GCA_030710515.1). NCBI lineage: Eukaryota > Metazoa > Arthropoda > Insecta > Coleoptera > Lampyridae > Abscondita > Abscondita cerata. The sequence continues at coordinate 69,972 of JALBCR010002428.1, read as the reverse complement.
TCCAAAACAGTTAAACTTAGGTATAGGACATTATACACAAAATGTGTCTACAATTTTGTGCAAAATCCAAAAATAGAATATATAGGATGTTCCATTTAAAATAAGCAACTTGACACCTACTTCCGGTATAACCGCCTAAAGTGTCACCATCTTGAAAATATTTTAACGGAACTGCCTCCGTCGATGTTAGTATACTACCAAATTTTCAAATTTTCCCATGTACAGTTTTTCTATAATCTATCGATGGTGTTCCCGGTGGGACACCCTGTATATGGAACAAAAAAAAACACTGAGGTTCACATTGTGTATATCGTCTCACTGTAATACAAGGATTTCCACTCAAATAATCCACATGAGGAAAACTGCTTTTTTTACGATAAATTACTTCAAAATTGAAATATTGTAGACAAATTCATCTACGAACAATTTGAGGTTAAAAGTCTTTTTTTAAATGTCGTAGCCTTTATCGCGTTACAACCATGAATTCAACTCCCAGCAAATATGTTCAAAAATGTTTCAATGACTACACTATCACTACGGTTTCGACCTCATAAAAACGATATCCGGATTCTGGGTCTGTGGTTCTTCTACTGAAACATTCCACAATTCTGATTTAAAACTCACGCCTTTGAATCTGTGCTTAGCATAGCCAATGATATTGCCGTCGGTATGCAACTTTGTCGTGGATTCAGGATTGCGGGTAGAGGTCGTGGTTTCAAATGCTCAACTACAAAATTGCCTCAACAAAACTTTAATTTTTGATCTTTCAGGTTTAATAATATTGTTAATCATTAAATTGTCTATGATTTCTTGTACAGTACATCTTTTATTCGCAACTAAACTGTAAGGAGAACGATTCACGACAGTTTCCTTTTGTAATATATTCTTTAAACAAGCGCTAGTAATTTATTTCCACTTGTATCATGCGTGCGCTGTTTTGGAGCACGTTTAGCAAATCATTTTAAAATTCTAATGACACTTCAAATTCACATACTTCAGAATTTTCAGGATTCAGTCCACAAAGACTACTTCAGAGCCTTCATGATCAGTTACTAAGATTTGATCATCGCAAGTGGAAATAATTTCAAAATAATTTGGACTATCTCACTTTCACTCAAAAGTTATATTAAAACAAGCGTTTACCGGAGAACTCCACATTGCCCCGAAACTAATAAACGAAAAGAACGATTGGAAAGTGTGCGTATGTTGTAAAAGAAACATAAAAATTGTACAGAATAAATACTTTTGAAAATATTCTAAAATATCAAAAATCTATCTAGGTTAACGGCCCTTTCGGGTTGATAGATTATGCCCAAAATCTAATCAGATCTGCACTATTATATACAAAACTAATATGCAAAGTTTTATAAAAATCTGTACGACGGTTTTTCTGACATTTTGTTTATATGTGTGGAAAAATCAGATACATTGTAGGAAAAAATTCACGTTTATTAAGAAAAAGGTACACCGCGAAGAAATTTGTAAAATCAAATTAAAGTGTCTTCCAACAATAGTTAAATGAATCTAGCTGCTAAACGGTACATACGAGAATAGGTACGTCAGACAAGTTCCTTAAGACGAGTAAAGATTCTCACTCAGAAAGTGAATATGAAATTGCGTTTTAAAAAAATGGTTCAAGCAAAAGCTGTAGGCAATAGAATTTCCAACAGCTTGTCTCCCTCAACTTTTTTGTATAATTTATATTGGTGCAGTTACAACAATTAGTGTCACGTGATTGTTATATCTCATTAATTACTTATCGGATAAAAATAGTTTAAACAAAAGTTGTGTAAAATTAAATTAAAACAATTTTTATTTTGGAACAAAATGTATAAAATGAATATTTTTTGATATCTTGATTACAAAGGGATGTAATAACTCTAATTATTCGAAAAAGTGAAAAAAAGAAGTGTTCAAATTTCCGGTTTGGAAACCCCATCTTATTTATAAGATGTGGAGTAAAAACTGAGGATAGAATTTATTGTGATTCTTAAAATTTTTATTAGAGAAAAAAACAATAACGTTAATATTCGATCCCTGGTTACTTTTAACGTCACAACAGTTGTAGATCCAAAAGAAACACTTAATTTATTTCATGATTGTTTCTCATCAATATTTACTTCTACTCAATTTTCTCTTTCTTTAATAGAAAATCTATAATTTCAGGACCAAATATTGATTCTATTAAATTAGCATAGTTAGAAGTTTTGATAAATTTTCGTCTATAAATCCCAATAAAAATCCTGGACTTAATAGAATAGGGCCAATATTTATTAGGAAACTTTGCAACGTATTTGGCATTACCCTTATGTTAAAATTTAATTGTTTTTTTTATTAACAGGCACTCTTCCCAGTGTTTGGAAAACCTCGCATGTCACACCAGTATTAAAAAATGGTAATAAATCTGTTTGATATCAAGCAAACACCATAGTTTAACAATAAGCCAACGTTTCGACCGGATAAGTCCGGTCTCTATCAAGGCATCTAGTAAATTAATAGATTTAATTTATTTTAATTTAATCGTATCGTGCATTTTAATTAATTTTTAATTAATAGATAATAATTATATAGTAAATAGATAAAAGATATCTTGTATACAACTCACATTACTATCAATAAATAATTAAATAATCACCTGCTTTTCATTGGTTTACAGGGGCAGATCTTTGCCGGTCGCGTACGAATCTTTGCAAGGTGCCGTCCTTGACAATAAAACTCCAGATCTCGTTGAACTTCAGAGTTTCTTCCTTTTTGTTGAAGTTTTCTGGATTTCTAGCTAGCAACATGAAGCTCTCTTTTGAGTATCTTTTGATTTCCATTGCTGAGCGCACGTTCTGGTACTTTTGACTTCTCGGTTTGTTTCTGACGACAGTTTGTTCAATGTTTTTTAAATTTAGATTGATGGAAACTTGAACTCAATAGGTGCAAAAGAAGAAATCAGCAGTCTACTTACATCGCAGATGAAAGAGCTTCTGAAGAAGTTGGCCACTCATGTAAGCGAAACATTAGCAAACAATTTTAACCAACGACGGCCTTTAGACCCAAGTTTAGAATACATAAGTAAATCTTTTTGGTATCATTTGAAAAAAATAATAATAATACTTGATAAAAGTTAACAGTAACAAATCGAATCAATTCTTTACGCAACAAGCAATTTTGTACAACTTCTGAAAATGAATCTATTATAATTTATCTTTGTTATTTCTTTTAATGGTGCTTGATTTAATTATTTTGTTATTACCCAAAAAGCAAATTAAGATGAATTTTACACTAATTCAATGCTGAAAATGCAACGTTATAATTATTTATTTTAGTTATCACATCATATTCTCTAAGATTGAACACAAAAGATTTACTCACTTTTAAATAACTATATGATTTGACTAAACAAACATTCTACTTACTACCTTAAAAATTCGTAAATTTAAAGTTTAAATGTGGTTATTACTCTCGAAACAGACTGTTTTCAACAAAATGTCAAAGAAACCAATTTGTGGGATATTTATTTGCAAGTTTTTCTCATTTTATATATAATTGAAGTCATACATAATTTATATTTTTTATACTCTAGAGACGACAGTTGTAAATATATGGTGCATGTTTAGTAGGAATACTATAAATTTAAAAAGTCAGCAAAATAATTTTATTTTAAAGCCATTGTTGTTTGGTTTATATAGAACATAATTACAGATTTACTGTTTCATTAGAATTTCAAATATTCGATTTATAATATTTGTATAACAATTACATCCTTTATAGTTTTATTTTATTATTATGATAAGGTACACATTGCCTCCAGACTTCGTCAAACTTCCTTTGATGAATTAACTTCCAGGTAAATGTCGAACAATCATTTTTTACAACTAATACTTTCATAAAGTTATTAAATTGTTCAAAAACAACTTTTTTTAAATGATACATTAGATTTATAGCAAAACCATTCAGTAACAACGAATTTATGTAAACGCGACAAGGCATTTTTACTACGCGCGAACGACAGCTGCTAGTGAAGGAAGACTAGTAGCCCAGTAATAGTAGGCGCCATCCAAATAGTATCTTTTATTACATGTACAAAAAATAGTGCATTTGTATATATTTGTAAATACATAAAGTACATATACATATACCGTGTGTCCCACGGAAAAGTTGACATAGGCGTTTTCTATGTTAAATTCAAAATTGATGCATTTCATTCTTTCTGGCATAATTTGAGCACAATATAGCAACATATTTTATCAGATATATAAACTGAGTTTACTCTTTTTTTTCAAATATTAAATTCTCTCTACAAAAGTGTGTTATAATGATAAAAAAGTTAATGAAAAACACAATTTAATTTTAATTTAAAAAAAAAACATGTCCTTTTAGGGAGCCCTCGGAATTGTTTTTCAACCTAACCTCCAACCCCAAAGAGTTAATAAGTTAAGTTAATAAAAAAATACTGAAATCGGAATCGAACCCTGGTTAGGAAGCGCAAAACATTACTAGGCAACAAATTAACCAATTCGTTCACAAAAGCCCCTTAAAAAATGAAAATCCATTCAGTTAATAAATAAAAATTTACAAAAACTAACCTGATTTTTTAGTATAATTGCTTTGAATATTTATTATCATATCGATTTGTTCTACTTTACCTATCCAATATGATATGTTGTTATATTGTGTTTGAATTGTGCCAGAAAAAAGATATACGATAATTCTTAATTTGACATAGTAAATGATTGATTAGGTAAGTGAAGTTTTTGTCTAATGTTTATTTACTACTTATGATTAACTCAAAAATTCACCATTTAACGCAAAAAATCGAATTACACTTAGACCAATTATTAGAAGCAAAAAGATAATAAACAAACGATTGTATAACTGAATAAGAAATTGTACCTCTAGAGACTTTCCAAGTTACAATTAAACCCAGTTAGCGTAGGAGAAGTTGGTGGTGAATAGCGGTTTTCTTTTCAAGCATTCATAAATTTATCAGATTATGGATAAAATACTAGAATTAACCCCGTTTAAAGAAAAATGTAAAGCTTTATCTTGCTAAAAGTTTTTACACATATTTATTTTAATTAAATCGAGTAAATACAAAGAAATTGTGAATAAACCTTAACTGAAAATTTATTAAAAATTAAAAATTCTTTATTAAATTGTTGTAACCAAATCAATACCCATTAGTTTTCATTCCTGTAAATAAAGCTGTTAGATCTTAGTGGCACAGATAAATTTTCTCGGATTTTCTTACCGCTTTCAAAAGCGACCGTTTAGAGAAATTGTGCGTCATGACGATAAGATTTTAAAACATCATAAATTTTGTATAATGCTTTAAAGCACAAATTCACATTTTTTAGTGAAATTTGGTAATAGTTTCAGTTCACAATAATTTTTCAGTTATTTTTCGAAGCATTGAATACCCTATTACAAATATTTGTTATTTGTTTACAAGTTCAGAAACAACATGTTTGGGGTGCGAATAAGGGTTGTAGGTCGAAGCAAAGACGTTTTAGGACATATGATACTAATAATCTTATTTTTAAATAGTAACTATAGTAATTATTTCAGTTTCAAAATTTAAATGTTGACCTTTTTTGGGGAAGATTATGGTGGGTTTGTGGTAAGCCAAATGATCTAATTCTCCGTTTGGTGGTTTCTATCCATTTCTGTCCCTCAATCTAAATTTTAAGGTACGTCATCTTACTAATACTAGGGTAGAGTGGTGAAATACGCCCCACATTTTGAATAAAATCAATATTTCAGAACGCAAATATATATTTTGGGTTATTGGTACATAGGAACTTAGGAACATAACTAATGTTTCATAAAAAATGTGTCTCTAAAAATTAACATCATGGTATATAAAAAACAGAATTTAAAAATCCTAATTGGGGCGTATTTCACCTAGTGCTCGGGAAATACGCCCCAATAAAAACCTTTGTAGATTATTATTTACCTACGCAATTCATGCACATGGCTACATTATTTGTGCATGTTTCATGCAACCATTTGGTACATTTTGTACACTGAATCCAGTCAGCCTTGGATTTTGTTGAATAATAATATTCACCACACCCAATGCAAAAATCGTCCCCTTCGTCAGAAAGTTCATCGGAACCTGATGAACTCAAAACTGCCTCACTTTCTGAACTAGACGAACTGCAGTATGTTTTTAGTCTGCTGTTATTCTTATTCTTTTTGTTTGTTTTTAATACCTTTCTTTGGCCTAGAAGCAATTCCAGAAGTAGAAGGTAAAGCCGGCTCAATATCTTTTGTTAAATTAGTTTTCTTGTTCTCTTGTACAAGGCGCCTCTTCGCTCGATGTATTGGTGATGTCAATTCTAGCGCTTGCTGCTTTCGTTTGGAAGTTTCCAACGGAATGAGCGGAACTGGATTACTTTCTTGAAGAAATTTTGACGGAGTTTCATCTTCCTCATTGTTATTACCTACGTTTGGCGGAGATTGGTGTCTCTTTGAATTTTATTTTGGGTTGGTACCAGCTCAGGTACAGGTTCAGGTGCAGCTGCAAGGGCATCAGAGACAGGTGAGACTCTTTGAACAGCTTCTTCATTTGCCGCTGCTTCTGCTGCATCAGATATTGCAAAAAAGTGGTCTGGAATTGCTTGCGGATTGTAGGGAAATACTCCGCAAGCTCTAAAGCCTGATACTCCCGTAGCTACAGTGGCTGCTTTACCCCACGCGTTGCCAATCAAGGTGGAAATCACTAGTCTAGAAAGCTTCCTATTTTTGTGTTGTGTCATCCAATTCTTTGCCTCTTGACCAAAATAGGTTTTTAGGGGCCAAAGAAAGCTCTATCAAGCGGCTGAAGAGCTTGTGTAGTGTGGCTAGGTAAGCACAATAACACCACGTCGTTCTTTGCAGCAGTGTCTAATAAATCTATTGCATTACAATGAGATGTGTGACCATCTAAAATCCGCAGTGCTTTACCTACACCTTTTTAGGCAAAAATGGGTTTTAAACCATTTTAAAAATAATTCACTGTTGATGTAAGAAGACTTGGGGTTCATAAACACATTAGAACCGGGCGGAAGGCCGTCAGAGAATTCATTCTTTTTGTTCTTTCCTTTAAATATTAAAACAGGTGGCATAAAATAACCTTCTGCATTGCAACAGCTAACTACTGAGATGTTTTCCCTCTTTCCGTACTGGTTATTGAATAAACATCTTTGGCACCTTTTGATGTCACCACTTTGCCTGCTTTATTGTTGACTTGAATTCCTGTTTCTTCGACATTAAAAATGTTTCCAGGCTTATCAAGCAAATCATTTTCGGTTAAAATTTGCAACAACAACTGAAAATAAGTATTCACGTCCCTTCTGTTCATACCCTTCGCTCTAGCGACAGAAAAACCTTCTGATTTTCGAATAGAAAGTTCCTTATTGCGACGTAGAAACGATCGAAACCAGTCATCTCCCGCCGAACGCTCCTGTACAGAAAATCTGTGAGTAATCCCTAATCTTTCAGCAAACTGGAATGCCATTTTTTTTACTGAAGCGGCATCACAAGCAAAGCCAACTTTTTCTAGCGCTTTCAGGTGTTTAACTAGTCTTTTCTCATGTTGAAACCCTAATTCTGGATATCGGCCTAATCGTAGTTTTGAACTTCCGGTAGCTATGTGCCTTCTCAGAGTACGCGATGGAATTTCATAAGCTCTACTGGCTTCGTTTACACCCATTTGACGCGAAGTCACTTTTTGCATTGCTTCTTCTAAAGCTTCTTCGCTCCAACTAGCCCTATTCGTTTTGCGTATGTATTTCTTGCCCATTCTGCGTACTAAAAGTAAAAAACACAAACGTCAAACAACAATACTTTCACGTGGGGCGTTTTACCAAACGATGGGCAAAACTCCCCAGTAGCTTTACTATCAACACGAAAACATTTCTCACATGGCAAATAAAAATTTTGTAGGTTAGGAATCGTAGTTACTTGTAATATGAATAGATAGATAGAAAATATTTGCACTTTCGTAAAAATAATTGTTGATGGCACTTACCTACAAATTTTAGGTACTTCCTATACACGTATTTGAGCTTTAAACGTATTTTTTACGATGAAAACACGAGAGCACCACCATTTACTGCCTAGCGCACGTGAACGGAACTCGTAAACTACGTTAGACATAATAAGTCATGCCATCTAGTAATCGGAAGACGAAGTTTTGGGAAGTGGAGCGTTTTTCCCACTGGGGCGTATTTCACCACTTTACCCTAATATAGCAAACAAGTAATTTAAAAAGTTATTAGATGTCACTAGCATCCTCCCCATCAAGATTTAAAGATATTTTTTGTACAACTTTAGAAACAACATCAGTCTTTCTATCTTACAATTCTCAAGGTTACTGAACAAGATTTCTTCCATTAATATAAGTTTCAAAAGCTTTTCTCCCAAGAAGAGTATTATTAGTATAACATCGGTAAAAGTAGAAGTTTTATTAGTACACGTATTTTGGAGTATATTATTTCAACACTGGTTACATGATAGATTCTGATTCTGATTGTTTCTTCTGCAATAAAAAAATTAGTGAGATTCGAGAATCATCAAACATCTCAACAACAACTTTCATCTATGTATATTCTATCGCTAATCCCATCCCTTCTCCTTTAAATTTGAGCTAACCAGCGAGGACCTTAACGATCCGAAAGATTTTTCTTACATATACACGCAGATATTTTTTTACCCTCATTTCGTTCAGTTTAGAATTAGCAATTTACCTTAAGCTTTCGTTTGCTGTTATTGAACCCATATTATGTTTCATTTTTTGGGTTGTTCTTAGTAACAAATTCAGTTATTACAATTTCTTACAAATGTGCCAGGTAAATAGTGAACATTAGTCTGGTCTGCTATGAAAAACTAAATTTTATTTAACCAGCTCAATTAAAGGTTAAAACCAACGATAATACATTCGTGACAATTAAATGTTTATTAGATTCAGGTTTGTAAACCTCTTTATATCTTAAAATTAAGTAAAACACTAAAATTTAAAACCAAGTATAAGAAATTTGGAAATGACGGGTTTATCGGCAGATGCAGTCACCGTGTCGCAGTACGTAATTCTAGAAATTAATTCACTAGTATGTAATTCTGTCTCATATAACCATTAGATTCCCGCAACACCGTTTTAATTCTCTAGAAATTGAAATACTGGAACGTATTAAGTTAGCAGATGATACATATAATTAACCCTCAAAAATTTTAATGCCTTTTGGTGCAAATACATTTTTTGAATTACTAATAGACGGTATTGTAAAATAAGGTCCAAATCAACCAATTTTCAAAATACACTACTAGACTATATAATTATTGGTTCAATGACAACAAACAATCCAACAAAAAAAGGGAGTCACAAGTAGTGGCGCTTCTTGCTGTGAACGGAGGATTAAAGGCAGAATAGAAATCAGAAGATAGTCTAAATGAATTACTATTGCGTTTCTAGGAATTAGAGTTCTTACAGATGTATGTGAGGAAAAATTTAGAGAAAGTGTAACTAGGATAAGCGGAAAACTTCAGGTAACATTTCCCTTCCGCATGAGCACTGAAGATATTAAATTAGAAAATTCGTATTCTGAGAACGTTTTATGAATTTAGAAAATCAGTTCAGAAAAGATAGGTCATGCTAAAATGTATAACGTTCACGATTACTCACAGCGTCAACCTATCTATTTTTTTGCTCAACATCCAGTAATTCGAGAATCCAATAAAACTGCTTAATAAGACTATTAAAACTAGATTAGCTGTTATTAAATGATATCATGTACAACGGTTCAATACTTCAATCGGAATTATTGGACGTTTTAATCCGTTTTCGAACACACCATTATGTATTAGTTGCTGATATAAAGCAAATGTACAGACAAATACTCATGCACTCTGATCACAGTAGGCTGCAAAATATATTATGGAGGGATAGTAAACACTTGCCAATTCAATGTTCAATGCAATTACAAACAGTCACTTATGGCTTAAAGACTAGTCCTTATTTGGCTACACGTTGCTTACGCGAACTTGCCCAGCAAGAAAACACACGTTTTCCATTATCAGCACAGGCGATTACAAACATTGTTTTTGGTTCGTCGGCTGCTACTACGTTAAAAGCGGCCACAAAACTTATGCATTATCATGTCTACCGATTAGAACCCAACACAATGGTTGATAACATTCAAAGTTACTTAAATAGCATAAAAATAACAGAAGCTATTAAGTGTGAAAAACTTCAATCGCGTCGTCCTGAAGAATATAGTTCTTTTAAAATATCTGTTGCTGAACAATTTGCCGATATAGTCATGCTAGCAGAAACTTGACCTGCAAATGTTAGACTTTTTTCCAACGACTTCCGACAGGAACTGTAAAAGTATAACCCAAAATTATGAAGGTAACTTGATATTGTTTCACATTAATATACAGTGTCTAAGGAACAAAATTGATGATTTAAATACATTTTTAGTTAGTTCTTTAATGAATATCGATTTTCTGTATTTAAGTGAACACTGGTTAGATGAAGACGAAACGCACAATGGTGTTAATATCGGAAACTTAAAGTTAGCAACCACTTTTACTAGAAAAACAAAATCTCATGGCGGGGTAATGTTTTAAAAATAGATGTTTAAATTATGTACCAATTTATCCATAAAATGATATGTCAGTGGAGGTGGACTGTGAGATCTGTGCAATATCCTGTTTAACATACAACATTGTAGTAATGCATCTATTGCTACGGTGATTTCGCGAACTTTTATCCACCATGGAAAACATGTTATTAAAGACTCCAGAGGGTTCAAATACCATCATCTGCGGTGACTTTAATGTCAAATTTGGTTCAAATGAACGCCAATCAACAATTCTGTGTAACCTATTTGAGTCTTTTGGATTTAAACTTACTATTATGAGTAGCACCAGACAATCCAACTGTCTTGACAACATTTTTATTAATTTTGCCGACGAAAATTATTCATCAACAAATATAGAAACGTATTTGTCAGATAATTTAGGACAAAACATTTGTCTACCATTACCGTTTATTGACAAAAATGCATCTACCAATAAGAAATGTAGACCTATTACAAGATGAGGTTTTTAATTGTTTCACAGTAATCTTTCCTAAGATTTTATACACCTTAAAAATTGGAGTATTGACATTTATCGAAAATCTGGCGCTCCCTGAAAAAATTATACACAACCGAACCAAAGATGGTAATGTGAAGTGTTCCATTCCTTTGAATGTGAAGTGCTTTAGTGCGGCCTTAAAAACACACAGAGACTATTTAGCATTCTTATGTAAACTATGTAAACATTTTCCGTGTCCGGATTTAGTACAAAAACGTAATTCTTTTCGTAAATTCTACAGAGATGAAATAAAACGGAGTAAAAAACAATGCAACGATCTTGCAATCTAAACTGCCACTAACGGCACAAAAAAAATGTGGGATATTATTAATCAAAAAAGTAACACTTCTAAACACCTTATCAATTCATCAAAAATTTCAGCAAATGAATTTAACGCTTTTTTCGTATTCACTGCATTGTCTCTTAAGCAAACGCTTTTAAAAAGTAATGTTAAAGAATTTAGCTATAATAATCATCATTGTGCCCCCAATCAACTAGATAAATTTGCTTTTAAACAAGTTTCCGTTAATAAAATAGGGGGAAACGGTGATGTCAATGAAAAATACTAACAGCAGAGATGCCTACGACCTGACCGCACAATTAATAAAAAGTGAAATTAATAGCTTAGCAAGTCCTCTGACTTTACTCATCAACAAAAGCATATTATCAAGTAGGTTTCCGGACGATCTAAAAATAGGTGTGGTAACTCCGTTACTAAAATCAGGCGCCATCTCTAATTTGCCGGTCATTTCAAAAATTTTTGAGAAGATACTTTCAGAACAGGTCAGTAATTACTTTTAAGATAATCATCTCTTCTGCATGCAGCAATTTGGTTTAAGGAGGGACAGGAACACAATAAGTACCATGGTTTCCTTTGTTAACAAGGTGTTCGATGGATTTGAAGAAGGAGATTATTTGTTGTCCATTTTTTGTGATCTCAGTATAGCTTTCGACTGCATTTCACACAAAATTTTGATAAACCAACTTTCCTCATATAACTTTACTGATGACAGCATAAAACTAGCGACTTCTTATTTAGAAATCCGTCAGCAATGCGTAAAACTCGGAAAATCAACCGCTAATATGTTACTGATAAAAGTTGGTGTACCACAAGGATCAATTCTTGGTCCATTACTTTTCCTTATTTATATTAATGACTTTCCTGCCTACATAGAAAATATCGATACGATACTTTATGCAGACGACACAACCATGTTATTAAAAAACAAGGATATAAATGAGTTAGATAAATGAAATGGAAGATAAAGCAAATCAGTGGTTTACTGTAAACGAACTTGTACTCAATAAAAAAAGCCTCAAAAACTGGAATTTACACTAAAAAAGAACAACCCAAAATTATCAAATTCTGGGGTAATAAACTTTTTAGGAGTTACTCTTGATCAGAGACTTACATGGGAATAACATATAAATAGATTAGCAGTTAAGTGAATTGAAGCACAATAAACTAAACTAAACTAAACAATTGCTACGTGGATGACTTTCTCTGCGGTGCTAATACTATAGAACAAGCATTATAATTGCAAGAAGAATTTATAGTATACGTCTGTTAGAAACAACAAATATGGACTTGCATATATGCTGTGCAAATGATGCAGCATTGTTAGATAACATTAAGAAAGAAAACAGCAACATTGAAATTAGCAAAGATGTGCAGGAAATACGGGCAATAGGCTTGCTTTTTGACATACAAGCAGATATTTTTAAGGTTTACAGAATTAGAGAACACTTATACAAAACGAAGTGCTCTTACATTCATTTCCAAAATGCTGACTGCATATTGCGAGGAGCAGATCCAGAATGTTTACAAATAATCTCTTTATGGTGGCACGGTCCTGCAATATTATGTGAAATAGAAACAGAATTCCGCCAATTAATTACAAACAAGGAAGTCACTTCTAACCTAAAATCCTTGTTTTTGAGTATAGACAAGGATGGACTGATGCACGTTAGTGGTAGATTGCAAAACACACCTTTTCTCTATGCAAAAAAGTACCCAATCATTATTACCAATATCATTATTAATTAAAAATAGACACCTAAATATGCTTCAGCAGGAACAAAACAAGTATTAACAAGCCGTGAGGACAAAAAAGTACTTCATAGATGTATCGTGTGTTTTAGAATAAAGGCTAAAGTTGCCCAACAATTAATGGGATCATTTTCTAGAAATAGAGTAAACTCAAATTAAGTATTTCCAAGAGTAGGTTGATTTTGGAGGGCCATTTCATATAAAGCTGTCAATAATTAAGAAAAGTGTAACTTCCAAAAGATACGTCATAAAGGTAGTGAGTGCACTTGGAAATAGTGTCTGATTTGACGACAGACGCATTTTTGGCTGCCCTTAAATGGTTTATAGGTAGAAAAAGCCGTCCTGTTATAATATATCGGAGTTACCTTTAAGGGAGCAAACAATAAATTAAATGAATTGTACAACTTATTACATAATAATGAATGTAAGCAAAAAGTAGAAAATTCAATGTCAAAATTAGGAATTCAATGGTCATTCATTACTAGATTTTCCAACGTTCGGATGTTTATGGCAAGCCAGAATTAAGTCGGCAAAGTACCATATAAAAAGTGTTGTAGGGAAGGCTGTGCTTACGTATAAACAATTTAACACGGTCTTGATTCAAATTGAATCTATACTCAATTCACGACCACTTTGTCAAAGGACAACTGATGTTGCAGATCTGTCTTACTTAGCACCAGGTCACTTTCTTATAGGCACCACCTTTACTGGTGCCTCTGAACCTAATTGTGCAACTGTTCCTACCAATCTTTTAAAGTTTTGAAAACAGTGTACAATCATTTTTGGAATATTGGATTCAAAGATTACATCGTGCAGTTATAAAACAGGCCTAAGTGGAAATCTGAGGTTGCCTAACATTAAAGTAAGATTATTGGTACTTGTCAAAGATGATCGACCAACAGAATTGTAAAGGTAGTGGTGTAAAGATGGATAAATTCCGTGTAATTACTATTTTCACAAGGGGTAGAACAATTCTCACATCTATTTCAAAAATTGCTGTGTTACCGACTGAAGTAAACAATTAATTTTTGATAACTGATTCGAATTAGATAAGTTTAAAAATTAAGTAGTTTATCAATAAGTTACCTAGTTGTGGAGTTGCGAAATATAAATTAGAATTAAATCGCATGCTTATTATAAACTATAATTTTTAAATTATAGTTGTCATTTCATTTAGGTTTTTGAATGTACGTGTTATAAACTGACAGTCCTGGCAGTCCAGTTATATTAACAACATGTTACCATAATATAAATACGATTATACAAATTTTTAGATTTAAAAATATATTTTATTATTATACACTCAAGGGTGACAATCAAAGGTAATAGGACCTCCAGTATTCAGTCAAGGCATACACGAAGAGCTAGCTGCTCACTGCCTCAACATCTTCATGCCTTGCCAAAAATTGTAATTGTAAGTTAATAAATGGTTGCAATTATCATCTATTTTTATAAACCTTAATGAGAGTACATGTACTCTACAATGGCTATAAATTTATCAACATTGTGAAAAGCAGAACGTATCAAATTTCTGCCAACTGAACAACCAGGTTGTCAGCAATAATTACAGAATCACAAGCGGCACTTCAATACACGTACTTCGCCTTATTGAAGTTATCAGTGTAGGCTAGCTCGAACATGAAGTCTACAAAAAATCATTGTGAATAATTGACAAGATTTTTGTTTGTTCTCTATACAGTATACTATTGGCGCGGAGTAATAAACCTGTCAGAATTATCGAATCTCCCGTATTGCAGTGGCGTAGGTACCTGATACGTTTGAAAAATCATATTTTTAGTAGGTAAATATATTATAATAGTAAAATCTACTTTGATATGAATTATTATGTGGTTTCTTTTATTGTTTCAATCCTTACTTTGTGGAATCTATTTTTCATAGTAAATAATTTATTCTGGCAATATCTCCACCGTTTAATAAGATATAAATAGATGCAAAACTTTATGTAAACACAGTATTTGAATATAAAATTAAACTCTAACATCGATAAATGACAAATGTGTCGTTTCTCAATTTGTCTAATTTAAATTTTAATTTTATATAGGGTACAAAGTTATACTGAGTTTTACAAAAGTTATGAATCTATTTGTTTCTTATTAAACTGTGGAATATTTAAAAATTTTAAAAAATTATTCTACTAAAAATGTGGTTTGTTTCTTATTATCAGGTACAATTGCGGTCGTTAATCGAGTATACGGCTAAATTTAATTTCTAGTAATTTTAAAAAATATATTCGTTAGCGTCAGAATGTTGGTTGGCATAATTATCTGTCATCAGGTAAAAGTCTGTCTCTTAGCGTCAGTCACTTCCGGCAGATGGGTTGTAATGTCTGCGAAAGATTTACATTGGATAAGTTTTTAATTGTTTGACCGAAGGGCTTCGTATACTTTCTAAATAAAAAATAATGTTTAGTTTTGTTATAAGCAATGAATCGGCTTGTTTGTTTGTTTGTGTGTTAGTGCAAATAATTTTGAAATGGAAAACTTTTACCAGCAAAACTTGTTAAAAGTGGTGCGTTATCTGCTAATGAAAAATTATAATTTTAAATGTGCATGACGCTGTTCGATGTCAACACCCTGCAAAAAGTGTCGATAATATTGTAGGATTATGTTCTGCAATGACGGGAATATCCAAAATCCACCATTTATAAACTAGTGAGGGAAAGAAAAAATTTGGGACAAGTGCTTCACCCACTTCCATCTCCTGGTCGGCGCCCGATGGAATTAGATGATGCAATGAGGAATTCTGTCCGTAGAAAGGTTCACTTGTTCTCCACTTACGGAAAGAGATTCCTACAATCGATAAGATTTTACTAGCAGTAAATGAGGATGAAAATCTACCCCAAATGAGTCAGAACACTGTGGAAACTTTTTCGCAAGTTGAATACATTATTCTTCCATAAATGCAATTATTGGGAATCTAGAACAGGGTATTGTTGTTTTGAAGTATAATACTATCTCAGAATACCAAATATTTTACCTGGACTCTTATATTTAACTTGTTTTGTAAAGTCGCTTTTCTTAAATACAAAAATGCTAATATATTATCTTTTAAAACAGGAATACTGTAATTGATATTGAATTAATTTTAGTTGTCCCAGGTATAACAAATAACCTATACCTACATGAACAAGTTTCCTCCATTTTAAAAAAATTATATATTTAAAAAGAGGTTCCCCGGGCAATCTCAATACAGATTTTTTTTGCTTATTATAATATACTAACCAACTCACAAGTAAAGTGAAAAAAGAAGAATGGTTTTAACACCATCCTATAATTCCCCGTCTTACTTATAAAATGTGGAGTTAATAATAGCCAGCAGAAACACATCTACAATAAAAGAGAGTGTGGAGTGGCACGTATTACACGAACTTTTCACAATGCCTTAATTAACATCTTCAAGGTTACTATAACTGAAAAAACTAAAACTTTCTTCGAAAAAGAACAAAAACTTGAATTTTGTAAACAAAGTGATCATCCATTTCTTGCAGTATTGGATATTAAAAAAACATCAAATATCTGTCTCTACTTGGAAGAAGATCCGTTTTAATTGAAAAACAAGAGATTATTACATGGAGGAGAAATTATCTTCGGGAAATAAAAAAATATAGGCGTAAAGGCAGGTGTATATTCTATTTGGATGAAACCTGGTTCAATGCAGGACATACCGTAAAAAAAAACACGACATGATAATACCGTTACGAGTGCTCGACAAGGATTTATAGAAGGGCTTTCGACAGGATTTCGACCGCCTTCTGGGAAAGGAACACGGTTAATTATTACTCATATTGGCAATGAAGATGGCTTTGTAGATGGTGGTTTGTTAGAATTCGAATCAAAGAAAAACTGGCGACTACCACGAAGACATGAATGCTAATGTGTTTGAAGAATATTTTGAGCAGATGCTAGATTTAATACTCTAAGGATCTATAATAGTTATGGACAACGCCAGCTACCACTCACAAAGATACAAAATTTACCTACCAGCGCTTGGAGGAAAGCAGAAATTATAGATTGGTTATCTGTTAAGAATATAACTTTTGAGGATGACATGGTGAAAAGAGAATTATTGGATATTGTTAAAGTTCATAAGAATAAGTATATACGTCATGTTATTGACGAAATGGCAAAGAATCGGGGCATTGAAGTACTGCGTTTACCACCTTACCATTGTGAGCTGAATCCTATAGAGTTGGTTTGGGCTCAAGTAAAAGGTGACGTCGCTCGTAACAATACCACTTTTTAAACTCGACGACGTGAAAAACTTCTGGAAAATGCATTAAACAAAGTAACACCTGAAAGATGGAAGAACTGTGTATCTCATGTCGTTAAGGAAGAAGACAAATGTTGGCAACTGGATAATTTAGTAGAGATAACATTGGAGCCAATTATTATATCAGTAAACACACAAGACAGCGATTCTGATTCCAAAATGGAAATTTCTTCAGACGAGGAAGAAAGTTAAATGACCAAGCGTAATGTACCTGAAACAGTGTTCTACTCTCTAAACACCATTTATTGTAACCATAAGTAAGTATTGTCAGTTATTTTTAAATATACCTATTTTACCTACTAATGTCTTGTTATTTAAATGAACATTTTTATGCCTGTTACTTTTATCTATTCATTTTGATAAGTTTCCATGACAACCACATAATTTTATAATTGAGCCAAATTTACTTTTTGATGCCTAAAATCGGTCCCCTGCAAATTAATTGTAATTGTAATAAATGTACTGACGATATCTGCATTACTATTTTATTTTATATTTATGTCATATATTATTTATATGTTATTTATTTTATTTGTATAGTAGATCACATTACAAATTTTACTTCTTACGTATTATATACCATTATTTTTGTATCTTGGTATAATACCCACATCTACGGCTATGATTCTCGTTTTGTCAGTACCTGGGCTGATGGCAACGTGTTTACACAGATTAAACTATTGTTCTCAGACCCTAGATGGGTCGATATGCTGCAAGAGCGGCACAATGATTGTATTTTGGTTAGAATGTATTAGTTTTTACTTAACCGTAGAAGTACCGTTTTCACAAGAAAATAAAGAATTATTTCAAGCAATTATGATTTATTACTCCGCGCCAATAGTATACAGACTTTATAAATGTAGTCGACTCTATTTCCATATTTTTATATAACACTGAAATGTGTGAAATTAAAGACAACTGCTTAAAATGTAATATACAATAAGTTGCAAATACCAACTTAGAGTACAAAGTTAGTTATTTGAAATAGTTTCTGCTTTCTAACTCTACGTCAACTTAAAAAGTCATTTATCAAAGTTTTAGTCAATTTGAAAAGAAGTTTCAGTAAAACGACAAACAATTAAAAAAATTTTGTTGAATTAGGTATCACGTATTTTATTCAAAGTTGATTATGTTTTTATCAACCGACATAATTATTAGGTTAATAAAACTTTGTTTGTGTAAAATATATGAGTAAACAGATAAATTGCGTACAGATCTCTAAGCACTGTAAATGTTTATTTTAACAATTGAACAATTTAAATTGAACGCACTTGTCACAAAAGGATAATTAGTGTTTAATTAGAATTACTGCGGTGTAATTATAAACTTATTTTGAACTGCATTTAATCCAGGTCAGTTATTATGAAATGCATAATAATTGTAGAAACAACTCTGAAAATAACCTTAAACTCTATTATTTTTGTCATAGTCGAAATAGATATAACAAAAAAATATTTAATGAATATATCCGTTTAGAATCCCTGGATATTTGCGAATTGTTCGTATTATAGAAAATAAGTATCTTTGAGGTAAATGAAGTGGTGAGTACATTATGCCTAGTTGCACTAATGCTTCTTAGTATGTATTTTTTAAGGGACATTTAACAAGATTTAATACGACTTTCTCCTGCGGTTTGTTTATACTTTTAAAAGCGCTGACCGCGCTCTTCGGGCCCACTGTTTTACGTCCCGTCGACCGCCTCTGGAACATCTGCTGTAGCCGCCGTTTACCTGGACCTGCACGATCAAGGTATTTTCAATATCGATTTAATTCATTAATCTTGTGGGTAACCAATTTTGTATCTCTTCAAATAGCTGAGATCTCCATGCTTGAGGTCTACGAACAGACACCATGCATAAGAGGTTTTAAAGTGGTTGGCTTAGTGGAAACATGGCTAGAAGAAAGAGATTGAAAACAATAAGAGAGGAAGATGCTAGAAGACTTTTACATGGAGTTTGCGACAAAAGGTGAGAGAAGGCTGTAAAAAACTGAAAAAGGGGGGAAATATGAAATATTAACAGTTTATGGAAAGGAAATGAAAAGAACTAAAAACATACAGGATGCAATTAGAGAAGAGGAAAGATAAATAATCATAAAGGGAATTTTAATGTCAAAGTAGGAGATGAAAGAGGAATGATGATAAATGGAATAATAAAGAATAGAACTTCAATGGACAAGAAAATAAATGAAAGCAGAAAATTATTAGAAAAGCGCAGAAAGGGTGAAAAATTATAAATAAAAAATATGGAGAAAATGAGTAAGAAGAATATATACAGGGTGTATCGCATATGAACCGACACAAAGCAGGAGCATGTTGAGAACTATAAAATATATCTAAACCTAACCTACCTTTATACTAAGTTGCACTCTTAAGAAGTTATAGGCCTTCAAAGTGGAGTTTTAAATTTCGAAAAAAATCAATATTTCAGTGCCGATTCGACTTAAAAAAACCAAATTTGGCGGAAGTTCTAGTTGTACCAAACTAATCGATGATAATTAACGTTCAATTAAAATAATTTAAACTGGTGAGTAGAGATAATTAGCCCTTAAAATGTCACGGATTTTTTTAACTTGTTCAAAAATTAAAAAAATTATTATTTGGTCTTATCGATAATTTAATTTAAAAATTTTTATTTTTTGTTGTTTTTGAAAAACCTACTTAAATATTGATTTTTTTCGAAATTTAAAACTCCATTTTGAAGGCCTATAACTTCTTAAGAGTGCAACTTAGTATAAAAGTGAGTTAGGTTAAATATAACCATATTTTAGGTTCTCAACATGCCCCTGCTCTTTGTCGGTTTTGCGAGATACACCCTCTATATAGTAGTAGGTATAGAAGATATAAACATTTTTAGGGTAGAGGACGACTAAGAATCAGACCACCACCCTTTGGTAGTACAATGGGAATGGAGGACAATATGAACAAAAACTAGAAAAATATAAGATGAAAATGAAAAAAAAAGAAATGAACATATCAGAAGAAGTAGATGTGAAAATGTAGTAAAGAAAATGATAGAAAAAGTAGAAAAAATTAAGTATAGAGAGACATGAAATTGAAAGAAAAAAGAAATAAATAATGAAATGGTAGGTGTAAAACAACAAAAATGAGAAAAGAGATGAAAATAGGAAAAAGGCAAACTAGATGTAGAAGAATACAAAATATTGAAAAAACTATATAGGAAAATATAAAAGAAGGATTGAAAAAACAGGAAGAATAACAAAAAGAATACAGAAAATATCAAATCAGGGACAAGTATGAGATTTTTTAAATATAGAAGGATAAAAGAAAAGTGGAGGATCAGGTATAGATGAAAACAAATGAACAAAATATTGTATGGAACTGCTAGAAGGAAAATCAGAACCACAAATATATAAAAGTGTAAGCAATGAGATAAACAATAAAAAAAATAAAAGACGTAGAAGTATATAAAGAAGAAGTAGAAGAAGCAATAAGAAAATTAAAAAGGAAAAGCAGAAGTTATAGATGATACTCAAGGAGAACAGTGGAAGTTTACAGGAGAGTAAATGAGGGAAAGATTTAAAATATTTTTAATAAAATATGGAAAAGTAAACGTTTTCAGAACATTAGAATAAAGCGATAATATGTCCATTATATATATAGCAGGAGAAAATATAGTAATTAAAAACTATAAGAGGTATATGCGTAATACGGGCAGGATACAAAATATATGCAGATTTAAGAAAACTTCTGAAGAAGATGGAGAAAAAAGGGTACTATTTGATTAGCAACTGGGTTTAGAAGTGGAAGGAAAGCAGTTGATAAGATTTACATACTGAAACAAATAGTCAACAAAGTAATGGTTACTTACTTACAATTATAGATTAGAAATTAAAAATATTAATGACAGTTGTTAAGGTCAAATTATAAATTAATATTGAAGAATCTTTTAAAAAAGATGGGGTTTAGTAACTTCTTAAAAATAATGGAAGTTTAATATTTAATTTAATTAAATAACAATTATTTTAAAGAATAGTTATAAAAACTACAATAGTTCTACATATCAGAGCACATTGCAAACAATGTACATCACCAGTAAGTAAAGAGCAAACAATAACATAACCGGTAACACAACATAATATGACATGGCAACGTTGGTGACGCAGCAAAATCTGGTGTGTGAACAAAAATATCCATCAAAGACGCAGGATAGTCGTCTTACCGAAATGGGATATACTTTGATGCCAAAATAATGGTAACATATAATGATGCAGCAATGTAGTAAAAATGAATGCAAGAAATTTTGTACTTTTTGTTTGGAATATATTAAAAAAAAATGTGCCAAAAGTTAGCCATTTGAATTTGATACTGAATGAATAATTTAAAATATGAATATTCTGCATTCCTTCTAGTAGACGCAAAAATGTAGCAATAATGAAATGATGCAACAATGATTGCAAGATTTATATATATATCTTATAGAAGGACTGTAGAATGAATCATTACACTAAGCACGTTTTAGAAAATAGGTAATTTACGTTGCTTACTTAATTTTTTCTTTAAAGAATATATTTGAAGGTATCGCTAATTAAACACCATAGCTCGATTAATTATCGAATCAAAATTTTGTTTAGGAAATGTTTACAAAATAAAATTAGAAATAATTTTGATTTAAAAACGTCTACAAGCAATAACTTTTAAATTAAATCAAAAACTAAACATGGTTATTTGGGTTGACTGATTATTACTTATTTTTAAATAAATCTAACCTACTAATTATTGTAAGTTATTAAAAAAATCATTAAACTCTCTATTCATAATATTTAGTCCTTACAAAATGTATATTTTATGACGTTTCATTTTTTTCTGTAGTTAATATAAAAAGTGAAAATAAAAACTAAGGCAATTCTTATTGTCAACGTATATATTTAGTTTTTGACAAGAATTTATTACATAATTATAATTAAGATACCAAGTTATAGTTTAAAATTAAATGAAAACTTTTTTTAAATAAAGGTATTACTATATAAATAAATATAAGAAATCAATAATGGGTGTGACCTCCATTATTATTGATACATTCTTGGAGGCGTCTGCTCATTGACGCTATCAAGGTATCAATATAATTAATATTAATCGTTTCCCATGCGGTATCAATGGCTGCAATTAGTGCATTACGGTTTACTGGTATAAAATTTGGCCCTTGTTGTCTTCGGATAACAGCAAGTATTCGAGCCCAAACATTTTCGATAATGTTAAAATCTGGGCTTTTTGCTGGCCAGGGTAACAGCTCCAAGTTATTTGCTTGTATCCAGTTGCGCACAACCTGCGAAGTATAGGGTCATCATATCCCGATAGTTAATTATCGAATGTTCCAAGAAAATATGTAAATAGTAAATGGAATCTACTAACGTAACGTTAAGTCGTTAATTATAGTTACATAACTCTCCTTTCATAAGATATAGTTCATATTAATATGCTTATTGTAAACTTGACACACCAACAACAAACCGAGGAACAAACAGAACAACGAACCGAACGGCAATCGGAACATTAATTTGGACGGTGCTACGTACGAATTTTAGAACAGATTCGCAAGTCCTGATTGTTCCACGAACGGTTTGCGGCGTTCGCAACTTCGGTTTTTCTCCGACATCAAAGAAAATGCGCGCGAATGCGTTTGCAGGTTTGGACGAATCTAAACAAAACGGCGAACAAACTTATGCGGGAGAATTAAATTATTTATTTTTGTCCTCCCTTTTGTGGGTTTGTTGTGTTTTAGGTAATATTATGGAGTTGACAGAAGAAAAATGTTTTAAATTAATCAGTGTTTAAGAATGCAAGAAAAAAATGATGTCCCTATTAGCATCATTTGGGCGGGAAATTTCCAAAATAAAAAAAACGAAGTAAATTATAATTTTTACTCTTCTTTGTGCGTAAAAATTTGGTTGGCACTATCTTCTTGTTTTCCGCAATTTTCTTCTCTTCTCAATAATAAATATATATGAACTGAAAATTTAATTATGGAACAGCACAAACGTTCCGTTTGTTGTTCGGATTGTGGAAATCATAAAAGATCGTTTGTCGTTCTGTTTGACTTTCGGTTGTTGTTATGTTTGTTGCTCGGTTTGTTGTTCAGGTGTGTACGAAGCTTTAAACTTAAGCAAAATTTTTGGGAATAAAGATTAGTTTGTGATGTAATATTAGAAACACAAATTTATATCATATCAAATTTATGACAACTTAAAAACCAAGAACGTGTATGTTATTGCTAAGAAATTATTAAGGAAAAAGCGCAATTGCAGTGTAAATATTTATAATTAGATATTTTCGAAAGTTTATAAGTCCTCTATTGTAATCTTAATACTTAAAAGAAAATCCTGTCCATTAGCATTATAAGGAAATGGATTTTACTTTATGAATAAGTTTCAATAACAATAGAATATCCTTGCTTGTTTAATTTACTTCCTTTGAGTCATATTGCTCTAAGGGTTGTTACATTGGTCATTAGAAGTATGTAATAAATAAACAATTACCTACTGTTTGAGAAGGGGTAGTGTGAACCAATAAATAAAGTAAGAAATGTAAATTCCATTTTAGTTTAAAATTTCAAGTGTTGTGAAAATGCCACCTCATCTCGGTGCTGATTTGAAAGCGCGGATTGTTTCGGATTTAGCGGCGGGCCGTAGCGTGCGTGAAATTTCACGTATGTTAGATATACCAAAAAGCACCGTAGGGCATTACCGAGTAAAATGGAATCTTGAACACACTTTGGAAAGAGCCATCGGAAGTGGTAGACCTAAAGTATCTACACGTGCTCAAGATCTCGAGTTGTTTCATTACGTAACAGAACAACCATTTGCTACATACTCAGGGCTATAGCAGATACACATTTTCCCGGATGCCGTATAACTGCACAAAAAGATTAAAGGAGATGGGAATAAAGAAGTATAATGCTGCGAAAGAAGTTCTCAGTGACGAAAATATGAGACGTCGTCTGGAATTTGCAAGGCGATATGTGAACGAACCTTTGGAATTTTGGAATCGAGTGATTTTTAGCGACGAAAAACGTTCAATAGCCGCAACGATGGACCACTAAAAGTTTTTAGAATGGAAGGAACTCGTTACGAAAATAATCACATATGTCCTAAAAACGAAGTGGTTATTTTTCTGTGAATGTGTGGGGTTGGGTTAGCGCGCGGGGTCCAGGAGTTTGTTGGGCTATCGATGGACGTCTTGATTCTGCTGCGTATTTAGATATTTGGAAACTATTATGAAACCTTCAGTCGAAGTGTTTTATCCAGACGAAGATTATATTTTCCAACAAGTAAGTATTCTTATTTCACTATACTTTCTCCAAAAATAGTTCGGGATCTGTTGAATTAACATTTTCATAATGTATTTTTGTTGTTAAAGGACAACGCCCCTATTCATACTTCGCGGGTTGTGCGCAATTGGATACGAGAAAATAACTTGGAGCTGTTACCCTGGCCAGCAAAAGCCCAGATTTTAACATTATCGAAAATGTTTGGGCTCGAATACTTGCTGTTATCCGAAGACAACAAGGGCCAAATTTTATACCAGTAAACCGTAATGCACTAATTGCAGCCATTGATACCGCATGGGAAACGATTAATATTAATTATATTGATACCTTGATAGCGTCAATGAGCAGACGCCTCCAAGAATGTATCAATAATAATGGAGGTCACACCCATTATTGATTTCTTATATTTATTTATATAGTAATACCTTTATTTAAAAAAAAGTTTTCATTTAATTTTAAACTATAACTTGGTATCTTAATTATAATTATGTAATAAATTCTTGTCAAAAACTAAATATATACGTTGACAATAAGAATTGCCTTAGTTTTTATTTTCACTTTTTATATTAACTACAGAAAAAATGAAACGTCATAAAATATACATTTTGTAAGGACTAAATATTATGAATAGAGAGTTTAATGATTTTTTTTAATAACTTACAATAATTAGTAGGTTAGATTTATTTAAAAATAAGTAATAATCAGTCAACCCAAATAACCATGTTTAGTTTTTGATTTAATTTAAAAGTTATTGCTTGTAGACGTTTTTAAATCAAAATTATTTCTAATTTTATTTTGTAAACATTTCCTAAACAAAATTTTGATTCGATAATTAATCGAGCTATGGTGTTTAATTAGCGATACCTTCAAATATATTCTTTAAAGAAAAAATTAAGTAAGCAACGTAAATTACCTATTTTCTAAAACGTGCTTAGTGTAATGATTCATTCTACAGTCCTTCTATAAGATAACCCCTGCTGAGACTACCTGCTGTTAGAATTGTAAATGATACCCTTAAGCCCGCTTCACAATGTGCAAACTTTTGTTTACAGAAATTGTGGTGTCCAAGTTTTAAATTTCATGAGTGTACATAGTCGATTCTTTAATAATTATGCCAACATAACAGGTGTTCGTGTGTAAAATTTCGAAATGTACTATAGTGAACTTACACTCGAGTTCTCTCACTCCCGATGAGTCCCAAAAGGACGAAACAGCTGTCGGGTAATTCTCAGTGTTTGTTTGCTATTGTACAACCTCTTGCGTACTTTACTGCAGGCGATTCGAAATTTTTATACTTGCCAACTGTTAGGTTGGCTATAATTATTGAAGAATCGACTATGTAACGTGAAGCTTTCACGAGTCGACACTAGATGTCGAAAAACTTATCGCATCGTTACACCTGATTGATTCTTATATAAGCTTAAATAATTGACAAAAACCTAATGGACCGTGATCATCACACTTCATAAGCAACCTTTGTTTTAAAAAGTTTCAAAGTTTGTTCTTATTATCTACCCTCTTATTTAATTCAATGTCGCCTACTCTATGGCTATTTTCAAGCATATGCATGGCAACACTGGACCTATCTGAGCGATGATATTTGACATAAGCTAAGTGCTCTTTGAAACGAGTTTTAATAGGTTTCTTGGTTTTCCTATATATACTTGATTACAGTCTTTACAATTTATTTTATATATTCCCAATTTATCACACATTTCTATTGGGTATTTTGGATTGCCTAAAAGATTTTGCAAGTTGTTAGAATATATTAAAAATTACCTTTGCTTCAAGATTTAGAATAACCACTAAAACCTAATTATGCTAACTCTACCCACCTTAGTATTCATATGTAATAGTATTGATTAAGTGTGTAAACATTATAGAAGGTAAATAAGAACATATAGTATAACAACACAGCCACTTCATGACGACATGTAATGGACCGGTCTAAGCGCTAGTCATAACAATGACAAAAAAATAGTAAAATAAAAAGTAACAAACAAAATGATGAAAAAACCAATAAACAGGACAGAGAATAAAAAAAAATATTGCTTAATTTTAGATGTCCTTCAAATTACGCCATACTACAGCTTCATCCATTAAGTTATGATTATTTACAAACCCCCCTTTAAACTTTGTTAATGGACAATACTTTACAATGTATGCAACGGCATCTGCTTTGTTTCTACAGTCACAATTTAGATTTTAAATCGCACCCCATTTCCACTATAACAATACTTTGAGCACATGCTCTATTCCTTGTGTGTCTTCAATATACAATTTCTCTAGGACAGATTTAAAACTTTTCTAGGGGTAAAGGCAAGATCATGGACAGTGTACAGTAGACTGAGAGTTGAAACAAGTACGTTATTTCTAATTTTACCAGTTGCAGAAAAAGTATGTAAAATTCAAAAATACCATTGACAATTTGTTTGTTCCACTGCTGGATACAAGTGCTGTCATCATCAATCGCCATAACTGTTTCACTGTGAGGATGCTAAATAATCATAACTTTTGAACCATTGAAAGAAGTAACGGTAGTAGAAAAGATTGATTATGATCAATGTTATCCGTTACTGATGTTACAAACACCTTGCAACACAATTTTGGGGAGTAAACACAATATTTCATAAACACTTTACACAACACACTTGTGTAATGTAGCTGATACTTCTTACACCCAATTATATGGAACACACAATTTATTTTTATCTTGATAGTGATAGCGTAAGTCATGATACCGGAACTAAAGATTCCACCTTTACCGTAAACGAATGAAATGTCATTATGATTGTCATTGTAAACCGAATCGAATAAAGTTAATACAATTCTTGTTACTCAATTATAATACGAACCTTAAAGTTAACGAACTCAACAAATTTACAGAAATACAAGTAATATGTAATAAAACCCAGCTGCAACAACTTACTAAATGAGTGGCACGTTAGTAGAAAACTTTGATATATTCCAATCTCAATTATCCTTTCATACAATTCCTAAGAATAAATGGTGCAACTATGCACGAGATAATATAGAGGCCGAGTTAAATTCAACACCGAAAAATATGTGTTACCCAAATAACGTCAATCAATTAGCATTCAACGACATTACGAAGCTGCTAACCGAACATTTTCTTAAGTCAAAGAACAAATGCATTGAGGCAATCAACTCAAAATGCAGAAGATAGAATCACAAATTTTGTTTTACGCTTAAAGGGAGGGACACGTTACTGCCAATTTGGAGATTTTTTAGATTATTTCTTAATCGTTCAATTTATTTATAGAATTGGTAGAGATGACATTCGAGACGAGATAGTAGCTAAGAAAGCAGCAAAGTTCAAGGATGCCACTACAATTGCTCTTAATATGGAGTTTCAAAATCAAGTAGGCATTTACAACGCTAAGCCTACATTCAGAAGAGAGCCGTAAGTAATTGACGTCTCAATAAAAAGTAATTCTAATTTAAATGCTACTAATAACTGGCACATTTCTAATAACTCAAATGATAAACCTGTTCTGAATCCTTGTAATAGTTGGGGAAGTAAGCATGACAAGAATACGTGTAAATTTCGGAAAACTACATGTCACTTTTGTAAGCAACTAGGCTTACTTAAGTACGCCGAAAAAATAAAAGGATGTTTACTAACCCTTCTCGGTATGATTTCAATTTTAATTCCTAGATATCAATACTATTAATTCTAATTCAAAAAATGGACATAATCTTTTACCTAAAGTAAAAATGTTTTAATTTTTTTAATGAATTTACAGCCCCTGTTGATGGAACTGGATACTGACGGTAGTGCTTGTTCAATAATAAGTTGCGAATCTTTTTCTTCCCCAAGTTACATTATGAAGTACTACAACTACCTAACCTAGAAACTTACACAGGACATTCATACAGAAGAACATCAGCAACAATTGTCGCCAACAAAACAAGCGATCTTCTGGCTCTGAAAGGCCTTGCCGGATGGCAATCAAGCGGAACTGCTAAAGGCTATGTAAATAATAATCAATAGAAAGATAGAAATCTCTGAACATATCGTAGAAGCTGTAGGATCTTCTTTTGAATCTTCCACCAGCCAACCGCCATTATGTAGTCGCACAAACGAGCCGAATAGATTTACCAGGTTAGTTTAAGTTAGCATATTAAAATTTGTATATTAAAATTAAATAAGATTGTAACAAATTATAAATTTCACAAACGCTATTTAGGATTATATTTGTAAGAATTAGACGTTTGATTATTTTTATATAAATTAAAATTTTATTAAATCTTAAACCACGTTATTGTTATTAAGAATCCAAACCTTAGAGATGTTATCAAACAAAGAAAGTTTCATGCTCACATTAAATATAAAATTATATTATTCAACACAAAAATGCAATCATCGCAATATGTAAATAGCCGATAGAACTAGAAATTGAATTTCCGCCTGTATTTATGAAACAAACAATTAATTTGTGTCGAGTAAATAAAGGTGTGTTAATCGAACAATTGCCGTGGTAATTTTACTAGATTTTG
The DNA here is from genome assembly GCA_030710515.1 of Abscondita cerata. Classification (NCBI taxonomy): domain Eukaryota; kingdom Metazoa; phylum Arthropoda; class Insecta; order Coleoptera; family Lampyridae; genus Abscondita; species Abscondita cerata. Next base: position 40,716 of record JALBCR010002428.1, on the reverse strand, counting down.
CTACATTGCAATCTATAACATAAATATTAATTTAAACTTTATTAATTGTAGGTACAATCAGATTGCTTGCTGCGATAAATGACGTCAATTTCAGAAATACATGTAACGTTTTTGAAACTTAACATTTCTTAGAGAAAATTGAAATATTAATCTATCGTAAAACACGTTTCTACATATTTTAACCTTTAATGGAATTTTGAGCTAAAGAACATCATACATTCGCAACGTAAAATTATTATCAAAACACTTACCTTAATTATATAAGTAACGTTTCATTGTAAACAAAAACATACCTACATAAAACTTTCTGGTAATATCAAAGGATTTAGTTGTTCTGCAATCCCAAAATTTTACCGTATTTAGGCTGGCTTATTCATTTAAACCTACGCGTTGCGAAATAATATGTAATGATTTTCATACGGTTGTCTTTGTTTTATTCATTTTTCGTTTCTTCATTTTCTAGTTAAACGAAACGTAGTGGTAATTTATATTACAATAACAAATGATAATTAAAATTCTTTCATAAACCTCATCATTTAGAGCAAAAAACACTTCCGCAAAAATATTCTGAAAACGTAATTTTACATTTTGTTTTGTTGTATAATTCCTTTTACAAGTTGAATTTTTTTGATTAGAAAAGTTTTGTTAGGAAGGAGATTAATTTTTGCCTAAAGTGAGTTGTTTTATTGAGTTGCGTTGATGTAGCGTTTTAATATAATTCTTAAATGAAATGTTATTTATTAATTAAATTGCAATTTAAAATTTTACCAAAAGAAATTTTGGCGGAAAATATGATTAATTAACATGAATTACAATATAATTGTGTTCTATAAAAACAATTAATATTGCTGTTAATTGCATATACTCTTCTTCCTCCAATAAATAAATTGAATAAACTCAAATATTGAAAATAAATAATCCTTTGTCCCTTTAATATATTAACTGATATTTTGTTTATTAGAAATTAATTACAAAAGTTTAAGTTTTGGGAAGATTAAATTAGGTATTTAATGAAAATCTATTTCACGCTAATAAAACAAATTTATTTATTTCCTGTTTTAAAAGTAGTTTGATTTTAAAAAAATTAGCTACATAATGTTTAAAAGTTTTGTTGGCTTAGGGTAAAGACACACGGGCTGCAATCAATCAACTGCAGTTCCGATGCAGTTTTATGCAATTGGCACGACTGCAATAAAATTGCGCTAACTGCACGTCAGCGTCAACGTCAACGTGCAGTCAGCGTGCAGTCGGTGTAACTGCACACTAACTGCAACGTTGACGTGCAGTGGGCTTGCAGTTTCATTGCACTCGTACCATCTGCATTCAAACTGCATCGGAACTGCAATTTTCAGTCAAATTGCAGTGAATAGCAGCCAAAGTGTCTTTACCCTTATGCCAAAAGTTCTTACTTAAACATTGTATTATTTAAGATACATTTGAAAATGTTTGTCAACCTCTAGAGAGGTTCACTAAGTAAAAATATATACATTTCCTGGTAAAAAATGTAAAACTGACTATACGTTCAGCTTCTATAAATCAAATATCCAACGTTGGATAAATCCCAATTTACTAACATTTACATTCTGGAACATACAACTTTGCAACATTTACAGTAAATGAAGGATTAAATAAATTTAACTCCAAACGACCTAAAAAATATTAAACTCAATAAAAGAAAAATAATTTATTAAACACAATAACCAGAAAATTATAAAACAAAGAGGTAAAAGGTAAAAAAACATTATTGGATACAAAATAAAACCAAGGAGACAGTAAAATTTGCTAAGTGGGTTTCGTAAAATGAATTTTGTAAAAAGATAGAGGAAAACTATAATGAAATCAAAGAACAATATTAGAGCAAAATAAGAAAATTGAAGTTCTGAATGAACACTGAACAAGTTACTACAGAAATGAATTCAACAAATGAGGCCAATAATCAATAAAGAACTGAAGTAGGAACACAAGAACAAAAAGCAAGAGAAATAATTCAGAATAGGTATAAAAACTGTTAAAATTGGGAAAGCCCCAAGCAGCAAATATGCCAAAGAAAGTAAAGTAGATGAGAAGAAATCAACGTTGAATAATACATGAAATTCCAATAAAAATATGGATCTATTTTTCGTATTAAAGTAGATGAGAACATAAATTTCAATAAAAATATGGATCCATTTTCAGCAGATAGGCAAGAAGCACCAGAGTCTAATTTTTCAAAAATATAAGAAAACTTTCATATGTGCAAATAGGCAAAGAATATGAAAATTTTAGCTACCCTCATGTTGCACAAAAAGTGTTTGAAGATTTAAAGGTAAACGCGTTTCCGTACTTGAAAAACGATTGCCATTATTCTAAATTATTTTCATACTTCAGATCCAGTTGAGTACCTGTTACTCTTGGTCTCGGATAGATAATAAACAAAAAATGTGAGGAATTGTAGTAAGTTGTACACGTTAAGTTACTATGCTAATCTATGGAAGAACAAGAAATACTAAAAAACAAATTAGCTTCTATTCTGAATTTGTGAGAGGTAGAAGAACAAAAACAATTCAAATTTTGTTTTTTTGTTCTTCTACCTCCACCAAGAATGGGTCGTAAACGAATTTCAGAACAGATAAAATTTTTTGGAAAAACCTCACTTTATAAATTAGCTTATATATGTCAAGTAGGACTAGGTCAAAGGTGTAATTCCTAACTACACACTGTTTGCGAAATTTGCTAGAGAAACTTTAATTTAATCAACTATCAAACAAGTTGAAAACTAAACTCAAAGAAATGAGAAAAAAATTATTTAAGAAATACTCGAACAACCTTAAAAATATGATCAAACAAAAACTTTACATTACTTATAGTAACAAGATAACTAATAACTCTTACACACCTCGTAAAATACAAAAATAATCACACCAAAAATGTTAAAGACCCTTCAAGAAACAGTAGTCCTATTAACATACATATTAAAAAGAATTATAAGAAAACACTATTTGCCAAAGAACTTGAAATTGTTAAAAATAATAACTGTAATCAAACCAAGGAAAGGACCATCAGTTGCTAATTCGTACTAGTCTAATAAGTATTCTTACTGTAATTTATAAAATGTTTAAAATGCTTCTCCTACATAGAGTTCATTCTGACTTGCCACAAGACTTGATACTACACAACTAATTTAGATTTTAAACTAAGACATTTAACAATACAAAATATATACTGACTTCCAGAAAAATTGCAACACCTAGAAGTTGTCGAACGATTTTAATGAATTTTCAGGAAACGTCTATTCTCATTAAACAAAGTGATGATTAAAATTTGAATAAAATCTAGCCAGTAGTTTTTGTTTTTATGCCTGTTGTTTCCATAGCACATAGTAACAATAAATTTGAAGTATTAGACCATTTAGTAACTGTCAAGTTTGCAAATTGTTGTTGTTTCTTCACAATCTTCATTCTGAACTTGAAAACAATGCCGAGAGTACGTCAACATCAACATTTTGTCCAATTAAGTGATTTTGAACGTGGCCGTATTATTGGTATGAGAGAGGCCGACTTTCGCTAAGAGAAATTGCTCGTCGTGTAAACCGAAATGTTTCATCGGTATTGAGATGTTGGTCCAAATGGTCCGAGGAAGGGGTTCAACATCGTCGCCGTGGATCTGGACGTCCTCGAAGGACTACAGATCGCAAAGAACGTCGCTTAAGAGTTTTGGTCACAAGAGATAGATTTTCAACAACTCGATCAATTGCAAATGATTGGATGAGAGGTACAGGACTTAGGATGTCAATGTCATCTGTTTATCGCCGGATAAGATCTTATGGGTTGCGTTCATATCGTCCATTTTTATGTCTTCCTCTTACACCACTTCACCGTCTACGCAGACTAGAGTGGAGCAACGAAAGGGTTAATTGGGCGCAAGAATGGCATCAAATTGTGTTTAGTGACGAGTCCCGATTTTGCTTGTGGGCCCACGATGGTCGTAGGAAGGTCAGACGGATGCGTGAAACGTAAAAATCCAACATTTTTGTGGAACGCAACACAGCCCTCACTCAAAGAGTTATGATATGGGGTGCAATATGTTATGGTAGCAGATCACCCTTGGTCTTTATTGACGGCAACCTTAACGCAGCTGGTTACATTGCTAATGTGCTACAACCAGTTGGCCTTCCATATCTTCAGGGGCTGCAAAATCCCATTTTTCAGCAGGATAATGCGCGCCCTCATAAGACAAGGGCTACAACACGGTTTTGGAAAAATCTAACCCCTCCCATGGCCTGCTCGGTCGCCTGATTTGTCGCCAATTGAACATGTATGGATATATGGTTGGTAGGCGACTGGGTAATTTACCGCACTCTCAGATAATTTACACGATCTTCAGCAATGGATTCAAGAAGCTTGGGATGATATACCACAAGCAGCTATAGATCACTTGATTGATAGCATGCCAAGCCGTCTAGATGTAACTGATTAAGTTTTTGTTCTTTTGTTTTTAAATTTTAATCATCACTTTGTTTAATAAAAATAGACGTTTCCTAAAAATTTCATTAAAATCGTTCAACAACTTCTAGGTGTTGCAATTTTTTTGGAAGTCCGCATATATGGTTTAATTAATCTCATTCATACAGTTTTTGAGGACAAATATTACTGTTCAGAGGTATTTCTTGACTAATCCAGGCTTTCAACCGCGTTTGTCTGGTGTCTTTTTTAAAATCAGTCAAATCTGTTTTTCCTTCTCCAGTTCTATCCCTCCGACCAACAGTTCTAAATTAAAGTAGGTAACAAAATATGTAATTTCCATCCAATCAAAACAGTGCCACAGAGTAGTGTTCTTTTTACTCAGAACTAACTTACTAACCTCCAACAATTGGTCATATTATCGGTGAATCATGATCCTCTACAAGCAATACTAAACCTACAAAACCACTTTAACACATTACAAAGTTGGTTCCACAAATAGAGAACAAACATAACTTGAGTCACATCACGTTCACTCATGGAAAACCCTAACCACTGAAGTGTATCTTAATATATATTCTAATACCCAAACAAACTAAAGTAAATTACTTAAAAATGACGATGGACACTGAATTCACTTGGAAACATTATTTACAAAGAAAACGGAAACAGACTCTTAAACTTTTTAGAATGTAGAAAATTGAAGCTAAGTATATAAAAATAAAATTCAAATTTTCAAAACTCTAACAATACCTATTTAGATTTAAGGTACAGGACTTTGTGGATGTAAACTGATTTAAATTTAAGTCTTTTTATAGGAGAGGCAAATCAAATACACACTTTCGGTGTAACTCTGGCCACGTTTTGTGCTACAGTGTCAGCACTTCCTAAGGCCGACTTTATTAAGTATAAACACATAGAGTTGTATAATCAGTTATAATATCACAAGAGCATCGAAAATAATGGATTACACTTACCGAGTCATGATTAAGGAATACTGAGGAATACGTCGAGTGAGGAGGCAAGTATAACGATTATTTTTGATGCTCAAGTGGTATTCGTTACGATTATATAACAAAATAAAACACAATGTTATTGGAAAATCTATTAATCCGGCAAAACGTAACAGGTACGATTTTATTTTGAGTTTTATTTGACGTTTGTAAAACAAATGTTTTCAAGAAAATATTACATTTATGTAGGAGGCGAGACACCAAAACTGTTAAGGGTATATTCGCTTATTTATACATCATAACCATGAAAAATTGAAGAATTCTTATAGATCATACAACAATGAATTTATAATTATTTCAATAATTAAACATAGAATGTGAGACAAACATAGAAGACTAGGAAAAAATTTGTTCTTTTGTAAATAGTACATTGTGGTGCAATTCATTAATCATGTACAACAGATGATTGAGGATGTACAATTAACACTAATATGTCAGTTGCAATTGTTGAGATCCCGTTGTTGGTCTCGAATGATACCATACATAATAATTTCAAAGTTTGAATTTGTCAATAAAGACATCTTTTAGAAAAACTGATATCAGTTGGCTACCTTGTACTTTCTTTTGTTTGTTTCAAGTTTTTTGTCCTGGACTAAGCCTTCTACGATATGTTGGCAACTACGGTTAACTTTTGACGCTGTCCAATCGCGGAAAACGTTTTTGTTCTAATAAAATTAGAATTGTATATTTATTAAAATTTTGGAAGTTCAAATGAAATTCATGGGGTTATTTAGATTTTTAATTTTGTTTTAATAACAATTATCTGATCTTTAACACTAAATATTGTAAGATAAACGTTAATTAAAGTATGTGACGGTTGTAGTTTCCAAATTAGCAAAAAGAAGCGACGGCTCTAGCGGCAAAACCTAGAAAGAAAAATAAAGGAAATTTGGCTCGATGTAGCGCACTAAATTAGTGGAGAATACAAATATTTATAGTAGTTAAAGCAGCAGCCTCCGGTTTTGTTGGGGAGTTGCGTGATTCCTGAATATATATATAATATATATTAAGCATTTGACTAGGTCTAACAAGGCGCTACCTGCTGGATGAAGAAAGAAACAAAACCGACTAACAGGAGATCAACATGTTTTACTTAAAATCTACTATGCCACATCAAACACAAACCATAGAGAGAGAGACAAACAATACACTATAACAAACAAATCTTAAAATATTATGAGAATATGACGGAAATAGAGAGACTGTCGCATATAGTTACAATAAATCAGGCTTTTAGTTAAAATGTCGAATTTCAGGTAAGCTTTAGTTAAACGCTTGAGTTAAGAGTTATCATTCAAATTAAGTAGTGGCTGCCACTACGGTTCAGCGTGCACATATCATTTACACACGGCAAGTTACACTAAATCTAAAACAAAAAGGTAAGTACCTCCCGCAAACCCAAAAGGCTTTTTGCGTCTGCAACATCCGTTCTAAATTAAGCGCCCCAGCCCTTATTGAGCTGATTAAAAACATACTTCCGGTTGAGGAGAGTACACCGAATAAAAGTTACTTAAATATTAACTATCGAGCCGTTTTATGTTGTATGTACTTGAGCTTTATACGTATTATTATTATGAATAAGTGGCTTAAATACTAAAACTTAGCTGTAATCATCAAGTGTAGTTCCGAGAATGAAAGTATTCTGCTAGCGACGGTATCGACAGTTTGGGGAAGTTAGATAAACCCAGGGATTTCTCTTAGCGGTAGTGTACGGAGAAGAACAGCAAACAATAGACTCCCTCGATGGAAGTATGCAGCATAGCCACTCTCTGTAGACGTGGTATTTACCGTTGGTCTGCGGCTTGATTAATGCGAAATTGTGGTGTTGTCTTTCATTTATAGAGAAGGTTCTTATTAGCTACTCAAGCATCTTCGAGAGTTATCCTAGTATCGTACACAACGAGCACATAATGCCCGACGCAACGTACTAAAAGCATATGCAGCAATCAGAATTACAACAAATAGGAAAGAAACCCAAATACTCACGGTAAATGTAGCCAGATTAAACGTAAACACCAATTTGTATTGGAAATTGTGAAACCCACATTAAATAGTTTTGGTGAAAAGAAAACAAAAAAAACCCGTCATCAAACGAGAAAGGAAAATGTTCGCTGTCTGTCTAGAAATTTTCAGTCTAATTTAATTTTACCAATAGAAAATTAGCGCCAAATAGAATACTACTTGCACACACGTTCTAAGACGTAACAGTAACATGTATTTTAGCTACTCTGAATGATATTATTGCAGGGCCGTATCTATTGGGGATTAAAATGTAACAAACATGTAAAAAAACATTAAACACCCTGTATAAAAATGATGTAACCTATTGACATAACCATAAAAAGAAATTTAACAAATAACTTAGTTATAAAAAAACAGAAACTAGAAAAAACTAAATTACTAAACATTACAACAACAAATGGAATGTTTTTGCAGCATAACGTTGCTTCACTACATTATAGGCGAATAGTAAGAGATTTTTTAAATATCAACTTTTCAGATAAATGGATAGGTAGGAGAGGTCCACATGAATGACCTCCAAGAGCACGATTCAACCCTGCGATTACTAGTTTGGGGTTATGTCAAATCTAAAGTCACAATATTTAGTGTCAAGAATTAAATAATTGTTATTTAAATGTAAATAATCCCATGAATTTTATTTTGACTTCCAAAAATTTTAATAAATAAACAATTTTAATATTAAATAGAAGTAGTGAACTATTTCGGCCAAACTCCGAAAACACATCCTTAGATTCAGGTTTTTGCGCTCTATTCGAGTATGGAAATAAAAGCTTTAAATTCTACAATACAGAGTGTTACGTTGTAAAGCCGGACCTGAATTTTTTTTTAATGGTTTGTTCATGGTTTGGGCATATATGAAAAATGTGTATCCCAAATATTAAAAAATATACCGGTCGGATCATAAGTTATAAACCATTATAGAAATGAACTACCCTGTATAGTGGAAGAAGAAAGAAAATAAAAAATACGGGTAAAAACAGGAAAAACGATATACGTGCTAGAAAGAAGAGATGGGACATAAAATAAGATACCGTAAAAAAGAAAATAATATGAAAGAAGTGGATATTCGAGAGAAGAGATAAACAGCCAAATGCAGAAAGAAAAGAACATACATAAAAAAGAGAAAAGAGAATTACTAACAGAAAGAATATTAAACTAGATAACAGAGAAAGAAAGTATGAAAAAAAAAGAATTTAGTAAGAATTAGAACAAAGTACCAAAAAAAGGAAAATAAAGTACTATATGATTGACGAAGATAAGATCTACAGATTGTGTGGGGATGAATCTGTTAACATAAAATACATAAAAAAAGAATACATAGAGCTAGTACTTGTAGAAACGGAAGAGAGGATACTATTAGGAGCGAAAGGGGGAAAGAAAAATTGTAATAATTTAAAATTATAACAATTAAAACAACATAATAAAAATTAAATTGATTAATATTAGATCAATGTTTATAAAAGAGAAAGGCCGACAACAAATATTAACTTTATTAAAATTTTATTGTTACAAATATTGCCCTACATAGTATTGTTTATGTACAATAATTAAATATTATTCTATTCTCGTCTAAATTATGTTCTGCTTGAGACGCTAACTATAATTATTTCAATATTTCATTAATAATTGTAACGTGCTTATGATAAAATGTATTGATTATTCTTATAACGTGAATAAAGGAAAACGAAAGGCGTTTATTTCTTTATAGAACCATAAAGTTGCTGAGTGAAAACTCGTTAAAGGTATTGGCAATATGCAATAAATTCTTTAGAAGCGATTAAGGAAATTGACGCAACTGAAATTCGAAATGCATATAAACCTAATTAATTACATTCCTTCTTGAATAGTTCGCAATTTTAATGCACTTATTAAAAACGAGAATCTATTAAAACTAAGTAACTCAAATAAAAATCATTGATTAAGCTTGACCATCATTGGAAAAAAAATTTAGTTAATTTAGTTGAAGTTTTATATCTGAGCTATTTGTTCTGATGCTTCAAAGGCACGACAACGTAATATATCTATGCAGTTTTAATGATAGGTTTTCTAAATGCAAGGGAAACACTTAAGTGGCTACCTCGAATTAAATTGCTTCGTTACACACACACAAACAATAAGAACTAAGAAGTGTTTATTGTACTTAACATTCGCAAATTGTATTGTGGGTTTAAATCCGTAAAGCTTAGCTGCTTTTCGTCCCATTTAAACCAGAATAATCAACTTAATTTATTTTTGAATTAAATAACATTTTGTTTGTTAAAGTTTTAGATACAAAACACAAACGATAAATTAATGGGAAATGGATTTTATCAACACTTATTTCAAAATTAGCAGTGGAAATCTTATCTAATTATGTTGATTTAAATTATTCAAAGTGAGAAATTGTGAAACTACACAAATTTGTTAAGTTTTACTTATAACCTTGCGTACATTCATAGGTCTGTTTCATAAATATTAAAATTACGACACACTAACAATGTGATGAAAAATAAAAACCTCAAAATTGAATCCATACATTCAAATAAAATAATATACTTGCAGTCTGGCTTCAGATGGTACATATACAGTGTGTTCATAAAATAATAATAGATTCGATAAAACTTCAATTATTAATTTTCAAGAAAAGTTTCAGCAAAATTTACAAGAAATTCTCGATACTAACGTTTATGATGAATACTTAGCGACGTTCGATGAACTGCATCGAAAATATATAGACGCTATGATTCATGATAAAAAACGACAATTTGATCATAAAACCGGTATACGACATGATAGCTTTCAAGAAAAGTTTTATATAGGAACATCTGTAGTAGAATTTGTTGGATCTGATATAAAAGTAAATGACCATTTTTATAAAGCGTCGTCAGGGTTGTATGAATTATTGTTTAAAAATATTTCTACAGCTTATACTCAAGACGATTTGTATAAATATAAAGAAATTCTAGATATTAGTAATGCTTGCAGAAGTAATTTTGATCCTAATGGTAAAATACTAGGAACAAGATCAGAAAAATATAAATCCATCATTGGTCCTTTTGTATTTTTAATCAACCGAGCTATTTCAAAACACCAAAGAGATTAAAAAGACTTTAGGTAAAGGATTGTTTAAAGAAGTAAACAATCATCATATTGATTATATTTACTGGGATGATGTAAATGAATTAGTTGATAGATTGAGATTGTTAGTAGCGTCTCAAACGGCAGGCCATACAAGTCACACAAACGAAATAGTTTCTATCCTAGAAGGATTACGAGAAGCGAATATAATTTATTAAGAAAATGATTTTAGACAAATTTAGTCGTCATATAATAAAACATACTCAAACATCGATTGACAATATGCAAAGTGATTCACATAAAGTTTTTTTATAACATGTTTTATAGTCATATTCTATCATTTCAATCAAGTAGAGTTATAGAGCGTAAGTTTTATTACATTCGGACAAAACCGCATATCTGTTCCATTAAAAATGGGTGTAATTGAAAAAGTGTTTATAAACATGGATAATGTTGTATTAAATATAAATGGAAAATCTTATACAAGCGGTGAGGCTATTAATTGCTCACTTAAAATAGGAGATCTTTTGAGCTAAACAACCAGCAAAACAGATTTAATAAATTATTTGCTGAAATAGTAGTTAAGTGTCCAATCAACATTGAAACCAAGTCATTATAAAAATGGTTCGAAAGAAGTCAACAAAAAAATATATTCCATCTTCTTTGAAACGCTAAATTGTTACCGAAAGGGTTACAAATTAAAATAATTGCAGGATTTCCCGAAAATAATATTTATTGTAGATTTAAATTTAAACATTCATATGGCAAAACAAATATATATATATATATAGTGATGATTGATTAATGATAATATTTATAATGATAATAATAAGTTGTGTAAAACAAATACTGTGCAAGTATACCTACTATACTAAATTGCGTGGGAATGGATTGCGGGTAGCAAATAAACGTCAATATATACATTAACCTACTAAACATGGTATTAGAAATAAAGTAATTGAGGCCTCAACCCTTTGTTTAACCATTTCTAAACATAAAATACCAATAGAAAAAAATTAAAAAAAAATAAATCCTTCCCGCAAAAAGTTTCCGGACGCCACTGAAAAAACAACCTTGACGCGACTGCCACCAATTCTGCTCACTGTACTACTTGACCAAAACAAAAGAATCTTAACAAAACGAATGAAAAAAGGATTTTAAAATCTGTATACTCACACGTAAAAATAGCAAGTAAACATAACAAATTTTCAGTTGGAGATCATGTTAGAATTAGCAAACATAGAAAAGAATTTGAAAAAGGCTATACACCTAATTGGTCTAATGAAATTTTTATAATTAGAAAAATTAAATTAACTAACCCAACTACATATTTATTAAAAGACATAAAAATGAAAATATTTTAGGAGGATTTTATAAAATGGAACTCAAAAGGTTAAACACAGAGATATTTACTTAGTTGAAAAAGTTTTAAGAAGAAGAGGGACTAAATTGTTTTGTAAAATGGCTAGGTTTTGATTCAACGCACAACAGCTGGATAAATAATAACAATATTGCATAAATACAAAAACGATATTATAGGAAGTTCAATCTATGTATATACTTTAAGTAAATGTAAAACAAGAATTTAAATTATTTTTTCCTCAGCGTTAGACAAACGATATTTACACATTTAGCACAAACACATTTATATACAAAAATCAACGCAAATCTCTGATTACTAAACCCAAAACACAAGCTTCGAGTTTTTTCCTCGGATCATACCCGACATTATGCTGCCGCTTTTAGACCAAACAAATTAGAACAACGGAATTTCTTGATGTTTCCCTTCGATCTTCCCCGAAACCATGATGCCGATTCTAGACCACACGATCTGCCCCACGATCGGCCCCGATCTTCCCCGAAACCATGATGCCGATCCTAGACCACTTCCAATGTGGTTCAGGATCGGCATCATATAACTACTAACGTCATCATCCTTTTCAAAAAACACATATTTCTATAGAAAGTGCCTTGTTTTTACAGCATTTAGATTTTGAGTAGGAATGTATTATTTGTAGAGTTTATGATACTGTTTTCAATCCTCACTTTAACGGTAAACATTTGTAGGTTATATAGCAGTATTTTCAAGAAAATACGTAGAAAGTTAGGAATTGCAGCATTGAATAAACCAAAATTTATAAAATTAATGTCAAATTAAGTCCTCCTCCTATCTCTTGACATTCAACCAAGGTGATATTGAATTCTTGAAAAACATTATCAATACTGTTCCTGAACTGATTGTTTGTATTTTATTTCTTATTCTATCTTTTAAGCCTTCAATAATATGTGGTTTACTTGCATAAAATTTACTGTTTATAAAAGAAATCGAGACGCGTTAAATCAGAAGATTTAACTGGTCACTGTATTGCCTCCTTCTCGCACTCCATCTGTTGTTCAAATATTCTCGTACTTGTCGATACCATAAGGTGTCATTTCGTATATCTAGATTTTGATTCTTAAAACTTCAAATTCCAAACACATTTAGAGTTGAATCGAAGAAATATGATTCCAAAATTCTCTCATTTATTATTCCAGCCCAGACATTTATTTTTTAGGGAAACTGAATTTATACCCCGCCCGTATAGTGAGGATTTAGTGGTGTACAGTACCTAGGGTTTTGTTGGTTCATATTCCCATGTGACGTAAAGGTTGCTTGAGAAAACTAGTTATCTTACAAAATGTGGAACCTGTTTATGGATTTATCATAGTTTTACAAATTGGTTTTTATTTAGATTATAACTAATTTTATTTGTACGGATGTCATTTGTTTTTTTGTTCTTAAAAAACTTTTAAAACTGATGTTTTAAAATCCTTAAATCTAATGCAACCTGATGTGTGAGGTTGTTCTTCTTTACTCAAGAGAACTTCTAACCGTTTGTCTTCTAAAAGTGGAGCACGACTAGTTCTGCGAACATAACGTACATGACCAAGTTCACTAAAGTTGTTTTGCAGTTTGCTAATAGTAGACTGCGCAATGGGAAGTCTAACAAACCTTTTGCTGTGTTTGACTTTTATCTCAATACCCAATCATCATCAACATTTCAATTCTTCTTGTTCACCCAATCTTACCATACTTTTACTCTTTTAGTTAACGCAATCAAACAAGTAGCCAATGTACAGGGTTGTTTCAATAATACTACGGATCGGTTGTATCTCCAAAATGATAAATCCTAGAGATTTGAGGAAAAAATCTTTATAAATAAAATGAGGAGGGTGAGAGAAATGTTCATGTTATCTCGGAAAACTGAACAATGAGCCATACTCTTGAAACCATTATTTGATATGTTAGCTTCTGAAATACGGTATAATTTTGCTTGATGACATTTTTTCGTATCTGTCATAATAAGAAAGGGAAAGGCCAATGCAATTTTTGAAATTTACTTTTTAATATTTCCTAAACCATTCAACCTATTTTAATATTTTGTGTCTCGTTCGAAAAAACATGTTTTGCACTCCCTATATATAAAACTATCAAAAGCGCACGTAAATGACGCACCGAAACTTTGTTTTCCGAACATGTGTTCAAAAACAACAAAAACACTCCCACTTTCGAAGATTTCACAGACAAATTTTTGATGAACTTAAATTTTTGTTCTACCTAGAATGCAATTTACGCACATTTCTTTTTAGTATATGGTTGAAAACAATTCATATTCTTCAAATAAAATTTTCGATTATTAAAGAGGTTACCTTGCTGTCCAGATGACAAATGCGTTTTGTTTTGGCCCATGTTTGGCTCTTTATTCTGTGAATTTTGATATTATCCTATAGAAGTAGTAATTATGGAATAAAATAAAATTGAATGGACAAGTTTTAATTTCGATGACAAACAAAGAACAGGTAAAAAATTAACATAACGTACATAACCCTACTTATTATTATTATTATTTCTTAGAATTTAGAAGAATTGAATACTTTAATATTTATTGTGCAATTTTCGCACTTTGAAAATAAAACTCCGGGTCCCATAAACTGACTAGCTTGAGACAGAGGGTAAGTAGACGAGTGCACATCTGTTATTGTTGCGATTAAAGTTTTGCGATGATTCTGATGTAGGCAGAGACGAAGATGGACCTGGAAAGCACAGTGAGGATGGTGTGGGCCCCTGTAGAGAGTTTCTGCTGAGAGAGATGGACCTGGAAGGCACAGTGAGGATGGTGCGGGCCTTGTAAGAGTTTCTGCGATGTGTACTTTGTTACAAGTTGAGTCCTCAACGTAACTCTCAGCCACAGCTGATGATTTCCACCCCCGTGCCTTTTTAGTGCAAGAATGTCGCCTCCTTATCTGCCAGTAATGTAGCGCTGGTTCTGCGGAAACAATGCCCTGTATAGTCTCTTTGTAATTTGTTAGGTTAAAAATTGAGCAATATTCGATGGAACTTTTCCCAATGTGTTTATTCCCACGGGCATATTTATACAAATACCATTACGATAAGTGTAAAATAAACGGTGAGTTTGTGGATTTGATCTTGCTCTTATTTTTAGGTAATTTCGAATTATTTGTATCCATTCAAATTTGGTAACGACAAACTTTCTAATCTTTATTATTCTTTTGTCTCGAATTGACACCATTATTATGTCGTCTTTGAAAACGATATCGCTTGTAAGCATTTTACACAGCTCTTCTTCGTCTGCAGGCACCAGATACACCCATTATTAAAGCCACCTACATAACGTATATTTAGATTGTGAAGTAACAGATTTTTTATACCTTCATTAGTAAGTATTTCGATTAGGGGCTTCAGAAATAAATTTTATGATGTGATCATCTTCTAGGACAGCCGACTTTTAGGTTTGTGATGCTTAGTGGTCTGTTTAAGAAACGCATGTAACCTAGAGTATTTGGAGATATTCACATTATGCTTTACATTTAAACATGATTTCAGCATACTGTAAATGGACCATAGTGATTTTTTTTCACTTATATTTTGAAAGTAAGCCAACAAACAGTTTTCTGAGTAGTGGTTGTTAATTCTTTTAGATATGCACCAGGAAGTGAACTCTTGAATTCCATTTCATAGCGACTTTTCGATTTTTGAGGTAATAAAACATCAAGTGCATTATTTGCAGCTTCCCGTACGTCAGGTGGAGTTTGGGAATACTCGCTTTCGCTATCGCTAAGCATTTTTTCAATTGCGTTATACTTGACTTATATAATTACGTGAAAATTGATTATATAGACTGTCAATGAAAAAAAATAAGACGCCTACTACAATATTTGTATTATAGATTGTGTGCATTTGCGTTTCACCATAGCTTACTAATTAATTTTTGTAATTGGAATATTATAATGTAGCAGATTTGAAATTGTGATTTTCGAAAAACCGTGCAAAATAGCATACGCAACTTGTGCGTAAACAGTATTCGGGAATTCGTGCCCGAAAGAATCTGTTTCCGCACATGATTACGTAAATAACCATTATGTCATGTTTAAAGACAATTTTGCTTTATTGATCTGATTCAGACTGAAAGAAATAAACTAACCATATTTTGTGAACTTTGGGAAAAAGTAGTATCATGGTACTATTTTCTTAACAGGCTCTTAGCTGTTATAACACATGCTAAACTTTAGTAAAAACAACATTGTGATATCTTTATCCGTTCTTGAATTCAGAGAGAAATATGTTAAAAATTGAGTACTGAAATCGAATTAAAGTTACCATTTAGTCAAGAAAAACAAATCACTGTAATGGGTTAAAAGTGTTCTTGCGTATTTAAATGTCCTTAGGCTAACGAAACATAAGTAATAATCATAAAATAAAGAAACACAAAAACGTTTAGAAGATTAGCCACAAATGGTCAAAATGTTTTTCATTATTTTGGATGCATTTATTTAATCTAATTTTGGTAGCAAAAATTGCTTCTTCAATTTTAGCCATGGACAAGCTTCTAGTGGTATTTTGTATTCTTTGTTAAGGAAAACCAGGTATTTTTAGTGTATCCCTTAGGCAAAAATCTAAACAAATTAGAACCGGGACATAAACTTTGTCTTTCAATAACCCGATTTGAATATTGTTGGTCAAAATGATGACTTACATTTAAGTTCTAATTTGACGGGCAACCATCAAGCAGGAACCACATATTTCTTATTGTATCCAAGAAGACGTCTAGTGGTAGATAAAATTCAAAAACTCTGAAAATGTTTCTCGGTTAAGGCTGTTTTCTCAGGGAGCTATAAAGTTTATGTAAATTTATCTCGCTTATTTTAGAAATGTTTTCCTAATTTGCACAAACATATAGCTAACATTATTACTTATGTCGTGCAGGATCTATTTTTTTTTTCGTCTTCGTTGTATTTAATTTAATTAAAACGTAAAATAATAGAAAATGGATTTCCTTATAAGCCCAAATTTCGACTCCTGCGCGACATAGATAATAATTTTCTGACAACTCTACTTTTGTTTTTTAATTTCACTTAAAAATCAATTAGAAAAATTAACATTAAGTAAACGATAAATACTGAAAACTCTTGGAGAATTGTAAATGAATGTACTCGCAGGCGAATTTTTCTGAGCGCAACAGGACAGACTTGGAAGCCGATTAATATTGATAGATAAATAATATATTGTTGAATTGTTGATGTCAATTTTTTTTGTACATGACATACATTTTAAACAGTTTTCGAAACAGAAAAAACAACAAATAGCTATTTATGTAACAAGAACCGCCTACTAGAAATCTGAAATTGTCCTGAGTGATAAAACAGCTTTAAGGGTTTGATAAAAAAAATTTAAGCCTATAATTTTTCCTTCCTTGACTCAGTTTGCAACAATTTTACTTGCCGCACCTAATGCTTAGACCAAAAATTCATGTTATGTAAATTTAGACCCTCTGAGTTACTAAAAGTTGCTTTCTTTCTTATAATATCAGTGAAGAAAATTTGGACTTTCCCGAATCATATTTTTCATCCAATGGCAATGGTCAAGTCTCTATAATAATTAGTAGCGTTTAATGCCTGATGTAAAATAATGTGGTAGGGATGCATATTATTTTCTTGAAGAATTTTGTGGACAATTGTTTATGGGATTTGCAGATTGTTGGAAAGTTTTCTGATCCTGAAAATGGGATTGTAAGTCACGTAGGTCAAAACGTTAACGATATTTTCTTCGTGTTCTATGAATTCTTACAAATCCACAATGTCAATCTCCTTAACTTCTTAGTTAATTTTGAAAACAATTCTCGACAAAAATGTTTTTTTTTGTAGAAACTATCAGAAATTACAGTTGCAGTGTTTTGTTTATTCGCTAAGGCAACTTGATTCGATTGAGATACTCAAAATTTAACATTTTGTCCTATAAATCGATAACGTATGGAAATATTACGACGCCGTTATCATTAAAATTTATCCAATTTTATAACGGCTAAGAACCTGCTAAGAAAATAGTATCGTAATATTTAACTTTTTTCTCAAAAATTACAAAAATAAGTAATCGTCTCGGATAAAGCTATTTACTTTATTTATTTTAAACAAAACAATTCAATAAAAAAATCTATTAAAAGATCATATAATTCTTTTTTCTAATGAGACCACAATGTTCAAGTAGCTCAACAGTTTAGAAGATAGTTAAAATGTGAATATCGAAAAATGCATCGACTTTTCCCTCTCTTATTATGACAGATACGCAGAAATGTCATAAAGCAAAGTTATACTATGATACACAAGCTATCAGATGATGTTTTGCAAAATTATGGCTTATCCACCTGTTTGAGATAACAAAAACTTTATTTACTTTATGAACAGTTACCCTCTCTAGTGGTCACTTTACAAACTTTAAAAATAATTCCAGTTATTTCTCTCCCCTCTTTATTCATAAGTATTTTTCCTCAAATCTCTCTAAGATTTACTATTTTTGAAGTTCAGTCTTATCGGGACACGGCTGTACACCGAACTAAAAAAATAATTTTTTTTGGAAAGACTGATAGTGCACTATGCAAAATATTCGTTTGTTTTTTATTTAGTAGATTCAATCTGAAATCATTTCCTAAATAGGTGTTACTCTCAATTCAAAAATCAGATCGTTCCATACTGTTTTGTTTTAACTTTGGGTTGTAACTTACACACAATGCGTGAATTGGATTGCCCACATATCAAAATACAATCCCCTGGAAGAAACCTCGCTAAACTTTACATAAACCGGAAAGACTTTTTATTATTGAATGTTCAAACGATATGCGATGGCAATCTCTAATTCCTTGATATTGTTGCAAGAAGGACAGAAGCCACTCATGACCAAACAATTTTTAACAATTCCAAGATAAACACAAATTTTTTAAATGGTAAAATGCAAAATTTTGTGGTTCTTTGAGAATTACTTGTTAACTCCTTTATATCCTCCTAATTCCTACTGAAATGTTATATAATGAGTCAGAAATTAGAACAAGAAATACGGTTAAAAAAAGTTATGGAGTTTGGAATAGACGGTTTTCTATTTTGTCACTGGAAATAAAATTATCAAGTGAACAATCAAAAACCGTAATTGTAGCAACAACTGAATTCGAAAAGCATGCTTTTCTAGTTTCATCTTTATTCGAGCATCTAACTTTTTTTTATCCAGTTGAAGCTGTAATTTTTGTCTAATTCTGGACTTACAAGAATCATGTAAAAAAACAATCCAAATTAATTTATCATGCGAATGAATAGGCATCTAACTTACACGTTTATCGATACTATGAATTTCTTCAATTACTACTGGCGTTTTATTTGCAATAATCGTGTTGTTTTGGGAAGTATTTGCTTAAAGTTCGGAATATAAGTCCTCCACCTCTACGTAACTGTTGTAGGTTCCTAAAATTAAAAGAAATAATAATACAAGATTAAAATAAATATCGGGTGATTTATTTAGAGGTACTTTTTGTACCACTGTCCCTCACATAACAAAAACGGATATAAACGAAACTATAATTGTTTTTGATGGAACACAGTTCACAAGTACTGAAGTGGTTGCCCCTATAAATAGACCTACTTTCTTGTATGACCAATAGATGTTTCTTTTTGTTAGTAGATCTTCAACGGTAAACGTATTGAATTTAAAAAAATAATTAGCAAGTATTTTTTTGGTTATTCTTTTATTGTAATTACTAAAACTGTACGCATTATAATAAATTAAAAACCTGAACAACTTAAATGTCCATTAAATAGAGAGATGGTTATAAATAACAATAACGTCGAACAATCTCAATAAAGTACATTTGAATGGTTTAGACAATGTTATGTTTGAAATAATAACACTATTCTGGACTACCATTGTCTATATTTTAATTTAATTGAATAAATACAACGTTTCAATTATTCAATGAATCTAAAATATAGACAATGGAAGTCCAGAATAGTGTTATTATTTCAATCTCAATAAAGGTTTTGGACTGCAAGTAACAGAACTCTAAGTTATTACATTTTTTCACTTATAATTGCACAAGAGGTTTGCGTTTTGCCGAGTAAACAAAGGTTTTTAATAAAATTTGTTGTTATTAAAAACGCAACACCGAATGGCACATGTTAATTTTTTACCGAGACCGAAGTCATGAAATAATTCACTATGATAGTGGTGGCTTTGAATTACATTTGTATCATAACAACTTACAGAATACCTAACCTTTGCTCTAGAATTAGGTTAAGTTAACGTTTCGACAATCTCAATTTCGCACTTTTAATTTAGTTTTCTCTTTTGTGTAACTTATTTTCGTTATAATAGTTATTATAATAAGATCATGAATGAGATTTATTTTTTTTTCTTATCCTTCGAGCGGACGCGCGGCTTGGCGTAACATGAGCAGGCGCGTGTAGTATTTTCTACGCTATACTGTATTTTGATGTACACTACAAAGTATTTATTCATTTTTCTGTTCAATGATATAAGCAGAAAATATTTAGAAAAAAATATACTCATTGAGATATTTAGATTTTCAGTTTATTTTAAAAAATTCAAAATTTTCAAAAACAATATATTATTTCTTAAAATATTTTATTTTTAGAAATCTTACTATTCAGTTTATTTCTTGGCATTTTAAACATGAAATGTTTATTTGAGAGTGGCGTTTACATAAAAAGATTTACATTTATGACATTTCATAGATGCTGACGTTCTTTTTTTGTCTGCCACACACAAACGACTGTTCTTCGAGTTGCCCATAATTCACTTTCAAAAATGCACTGATATCAGATGGTAGATTTCTAAGGTTTGATCTTGACATTAGATGTTCCTTCATTAGAGCCAGCAATACATTCTTCAAAAGATTTTTCTATATTTTGGGGAAAGCGATGGTTTGGCAAAGGAATATAATACCTGAGCATTTATGCCAGCAATGTCGTTGATTGAAATATTGGTAAAGATAGTCAACCGCTTGTATTTGCTTGTATCACGGATGCAATTCACATATGCATGTTGGGTTGCGTTTTTGTTTACTTTTTTCACCTGTACTGAAGCGCTAAGTTATAATGTGTACGATTCTTGAAATAGAATAGTTCAATTTATTCCACCGTTGTAAAAATGGCGCAACATACAATCCGTAAAATTTACTTTTGTCAATACAATGTTGCAACGTTTTCAAATATTTAGTAAACGTATTAACTAGTAATTAAAAGTGACGAATTTTTCATTTATGAATAATACCATTGATGATACATATCTTGGATTTTAATGACAATGTTTTTTTAATAATTTACTAAAATACATGCGAAGCGTTATTTGTTAAAACAGTTTGGTTTGGTCGGTGTTAGATAAATAAGAAACAATTATTTTACAAATTATGCTTGCACTTTATTTTTAACTTGCAAATAATAATGTTGACATTTGTTTGTCATTTAATAACTTCGTTAGGAATAAAGTAGAACATACTGGGAGAAATACCACTAGAGTTCAGAAACGCAAAATTATTGGTTTTTGTATCTACTTGTTTTTACGTGTTCAGTTGAAAAGGATTTTAAATAAAATTGGTTTTCAAATTTTTCAATTCAAAAGGCAACAAGTTACCGTGTTTTTAGGGAAAGTGGGTTCCACTAGACCTTCAAATTTAAATTCACTTGGTAATAAAACCTATTCCTATTACTTCTAAAAATAAAAGTACTAGATTTTAGCTTGAGGTGTGTTGTCTCCCGACGCGGTGCGGATAATACGTGTATAATACACTATTCTTTTCTGTGACGAAATAAATGACGATTTAATATTGAAAAATCATATTACAATAGAATTAGAAAATTATTGAGGGAAATTTGGTGTTAAAAATAGTACTCACTTTTTTCCCGAGGGAAAAAATAATTTACGAAAAGTGACACTTTGTTATCTGTTAGTAGAGATAAAAGTTAGGATTTTACTCTTTGAAACTGTATCAAAATATCATGGTTTCGAATTAAAATAGTTTAATTAAAGTAAAAATAGCTCATTAATTATAAACATTGTTTCAAAAATTACAATTCCAACTGATCTAAAATAATAGTAATAATTTACAAACAATTTACACATAAATAATAACGTACCTAATACAATGCTATACATAAAACATATTGAAACAAATGTATTACGAGGAGTCTTCCGATTATCGTTTATGAGTCACATTCCTTATCGGCTTAGTCAGAAATTCTACAATTGCATACTTTTAGCAACACCTTTAGTAAATGAGTAGGCTTGTTATAATATTGTTTAGATGCAAACAGTTGAGTACGTTAGATTGTAATATAAGAAAATTCAACATTCGTTCCAACATAAAAAGGGATAGCGTTTCTATGTTAAAAATTTTAATTTCAATGACCAAAATTTAGAAATTTACTTGCGTAAGCCTAATAGATTTTAAAACATTTTCAACGGATAAACGATGTTAATGTAATAAATATATGAGTATGGAATTTTCAAAAGTATTTAAAGAAATTGTTTTTTTTGGGAGAACGTTTTTCAACGATTTCTTTACGAAATTAATACTTTTAAATCTGCAGGTTTTTTTCATAATAATAAACTTTATTCACATGTGTATGTATACAATCTTTGTACATATATGTGTTTGTCATGATGGTATAACCATTGTTATAACCTTACGTAAGAAAGATACAAATAAATATTATTACATTGAACAATTAACAGACAATAGAAAAAAAATATATAACAAAGGACACACATTTAATTAGTACGTCGACAAAAATCAATAAATTCTTGTATATTGTAGAACGCATGTTTTGTTTGTTTGTCAACATTGACTCAATGCACCAATATTTCAATCAACGGCATGATGCATTGGCAACAATGTCGTGCCTTAGCATAAACTATCAGCAAAATTACAGTTTTCTATTTCACATTTATCGGCAATACTGTTCTGTAAATTCTACAATACAATTGACGTATTTTCTTAGCACAAAGCGATACTACCGACCTCTGATGTTTAGAACAAATTTCGGGGTCGCATAATACCGTAAGGTTGACTATCTTTACCAATATTTCAATCAACGGCAATGTTCATTAGGCTGTAAAAAAAACCAACTCCAGTTTTCGTCACATTGTAATCCATGATCATTTGTGGTTTCTGGGTTTGTAGAGTAAATATCTTCTGTGTCATGTAGATTGGACAGAAGTATGACTACTTTATTTTTCTGGGAACATATAAAGTCAACATTTTGTTTTTTTGGAATCCGAATATACTTGATTTAACTTCTTTGTTTTTGTAGGCCAAGAATTCCTGTGAAATTTCTTTTAGTTTTCTTTAGAGTGTTAATCAATGTGATTTTCTTTTCCAGTAAATACTCGGCACGACGAGCGCAGCGAGGAGTGCCATAAAGAAGTAAGTGCGACAAAATGCCTTATAAACGAGATATATATAGTATTTTTTCTACTTTGCGTTTTTGGGCTTTGTAAAATATAAATAACTTTAAAAAAAAATTTTATCACTAAGGTTGTCACTGTTGGCAACACTTTTTTCAATTAAAGGCGGCTATGGTTATAAATATATTCGAAGCGTCAGTATAATTTTTCTGTAGAGTTAATTATAAATTTTATTCGTGTAAAGAAGTTGTTAAATATGGAAGATGATTTAGAAAGTACTCCTCCTGAAATACGAGAAATCGCACAAAACACAATGGAAAATTTGCTTCCAGTAAAGTCGCGCTCAACTTATGAAAAAAATTTTACGGAATTTGAGAAATGGCGCAAAGAAATAACATTTCGACGATTTCTGAAAACGTCATGCTGGCATATTTTGAGTTAAAACGGCAAAAATACAAAGCATCCAGCTTATGGAGTCTTTATTCTCAATTAAAGTCGTGTATAAACATCCATTTAAATCATGACATTTCGAATTATTACAAATTAAAAGCTCTTCTAAAACGGTGTTCAGAAGGATACACCTCCGAAAAATCCAAAATTTTAGAAGAATTCGAAATTAGTAAATTTATTAACGAAGCAGAAGACAAAATTTATTTGGCAATGAAAGTAAGTATAATTGTATTATTAGAAAGTGTATAAATTATGACGATTTCAAATTAGTAAAAATAATAACTAAATGAATAACTACATACTACATAAATAACTATACTCTTAATAACTACTTCTAAAAACTACATAAATAACTATACTTCTAAAAACTACATAAATAACTATACTCCTAATAACTATTTCTAAAAACTACATAAATAACTACTTCTATAACTACCGATATAAATAGTAAAGGCAGCAATTGCACCAAACTCAGTTAAATTTAACTGTGGTTTAAAACAATCATTACTCCCTTAAATGAATCGAGTTTGGTGCAACTGACCCTAAATAAAACGAATTTTATGAATTTTAGGTCATCTTGATAATGGGATACAGCGGGGCCTGTAGGCGTGATGAGCTCACAAACATGTCCACTGATGACGTTAAATTACAGTCCGACACCATTATAGTCTCCATACCAACAACAAAAAACAACTTGTCCAGAGAATTTGTTATTACTGAAAAAAATGGATTACATTAATTAATGCTTATGTTGCTCTAAGACCCACCAACACCACACACAAGCGATTTTTTTTGACATATAGAAATGGACGTTGCATTAATAACCCTATTGGAATTAACACAATGGGCAAAGTCTCAAAAGAAATTGCCATTTTTCTTAAACTGCCCCATCCACAACTTTATACGGGCCACTGTTTTAGGAGGTCGAGTGCCACTCAGTTGGCCAATAAGGGTGGAGACTTGCTGAGCCTCAAACGTCACGGTGGATGGAAATCGTCTGCTGTGGCTGAAGGGTATGTCGAGTCGACCCTAAGTAAGAAAATTGAAGTGGCAGAAATGCTTAGGCCTTGTGCAAACCCACCTTCTTGTTCCACTTCAGATAATAGTTTTAATTTGCCAAGTTCTTCGACACAGAATCCTCTTATTGACATCACCACAACTAATGCAAATACTCAAAACATTGTTACTGCCAATGAGAGTGTTCCGGGTGTTGTAATTCATGCAAAAGATTCTTCGTCAGTGACCGTTAACGTCTCCTATAATAATTGTAATTTTATAGTCATAATAATTGAGTTCTAGTTTGTTGTTTACTTGTTTTAAAATAAAAAACTATATCTGAAATCTTCCTTTATGACAGAACAAAATTAAGACCTACAGAATAATAAACATAATAGAATTTAGAACCATGTGAATGTGCACTTTGACAACGATACCCGGTATCCCCACCATTGTGTCGGCGCAGAATTCAAATTAGTCGTCTTTAAAAACACATTACTAATCCCTAATCAAATTATTAGACGCACCTTACTTTTGAAACTTACTGATCTTGAACATACTTCTTTTATTCTTCACTTACAATATTATAATATTAAATTACATTACACAAATTTTCACAAAGAATAATTTTAGATGTAATTAAATGTACATACTTGGAATCTTGAATTTACCAATCAAAACACCCATATTTGTATTAAAGTCATGCTTTCAATAATACATATATAAAATAATAATTACACAGAATTTGTTTCTTGTAAACGTGCCAATGGAGTTTCATGCCGTAAGGACAACAAAGTTCAACTATTTCCAAAACGTTGGCATTCTTTGAGCCCAAGATTCCAATAACCACCGAACTTATGGTATCTTTATTACAAACGTTAAAATGTTTCCAGAGCTTTGTTTTTTTTGAATGTTAACCGAACAACAAAGTGGCCCGTAACAAGTAACAATCTTTGTAGGGTTACAAAGAATCTTTTGTTCGTGCCGAAGGTAACATCCACTTCAAAGTGTTGTGCTCTAGTTTTATGTACTGTAAAAAGAAAACAAAATTACAATGTTATAGGGTGAGGCTCTTGAGTTTATTTATGTCAGTAACATAATATATTTAACTTCGCCAATTTTATCAAAAGCAAATCTGATATAACAAATAAAGGTAGTACTTACCGTCTATATACTTTGCTACGAAAATAATTAAACAATGTTTATAGTGTTGCTTAAAAATTGGAATTTTAACTTAGTTTTATTCCATTGAGGTTATGCTAAACATTTCTAAATATGCGATTAAAATTAAATGACATTAAGCCACTATTGCCAACTAAAAGAAAATTTTCACCGTTTTAGTGTAATTTTATGAAACCGTATTTATTTTATGAAACGCGTTTGCGTATCATAAAAACTACAATATGAACGCAAAGTGGAAAAAAAGTTTTATGTCGCACAAAGCATACATTTTTATTCCATACTTTGCCGGCTTGCTAGTTATATACTGAATCAATAACAGCGGCTTCTAAAAGGATGTAGCATCTCATTAATGGTTTGTACTCCACTTAGTTTGTACCATGACTTACTGTTATTTCCCAAACGCATCTAAAAGTGCAATTGTTGCCAATTTATCTATTTTCTATCTATCAGCTCTGGTCGCCCTATTGTCAAACCTCAGACAACAATTCAAGAAATAAAAATCGTTTGTAGCTCATGACCACTCTACAGATTTCTACTTCAGTTCCGTCACTTGTCCAAAGTTCTTTTACATTTGCATGATGCGCTTTTTTGATTCCAATCAAATATAACTAATCCTAAGTAAGCCATAAACTCAGTTCTGGTGTATTTTTGCAATCTCGTTCTCTGGCATATTCATTTGGTAGTTTTAGTTCATCAATATACATATTTGTGTAAGTTATAATTTCTTCAATCATTTTAAGGTCTACAATTTTTAAAAATGCGTCAATTCATTGTTCATATTTTTTGCATTGTGCTAGGCCAGAAGGTTCTTTGATAATGTTTATCTTTTTGTTTTTGAACATTTTGCGTAGCTCGACTTACTCCATTTACTGATTCCATCTTTCTTCATTATATTTATCACCATCTTCATAAGTTTTTGAATCTGGTTCTTCATCGGATGCACTTTGTTCAGACAAATTGTCAATGTCAACGTTGTCAATATGTTCATCACTTAGATCACTGTCACTACTAACAATATTCATGATCGCTCTGAGGTTCAACAAACATTTGTTGAACTATAGCTTCAAGTTAGGGGCTTGGTAGAGAAGACATTGTTTCGGAAAATCTAGAGAAATGGAAAAATTAATGTACTAACTCTAACGTTCGACAGGAAAAGTAAAAAAAGGTGTTAAAATTTTGATTTTGAAAATGCTCGCATAATCTCACATCTTTATGTATAAAAGATGTGGAGTAAAAATAAAACAAATTATTAAAAAGAGTGCAATATAAAAATAGAGTAAATCAATAAACAATCTAACAATAACCGAAAACTTAAAATCTACAATGCTTACATAAAAGAGCGCACGTCGTAAATTTTACGAGACAGACCTTATCTGTCGAGAACCTTCACTCAAACTAAACGACATCGCGCCCGCTCGAAGGTTATTGAGGTTGCTATGGAGGAGCAGGCACTTACACTTTGAGTGACTGAATCGTAACCTATTGCCTTTTTGGTCTGTAAATCATTATTATTATTATTATTATTATTATTAATATTATTATTATTATTGCTGTTATTATTATTATTATTTTCTGGTATGCACCGCTTTAATTCGTTTTAATCACTTGATCTTGTATGGCTAACATAAAACCTTCCATTTTCGGATACAGATACCCATGAATTAGCCAGTTGTAAGACGCTACTTTATCTACATATTGCTGGCTTACCTTATGGGGGTACCTTCCATGTACGGCTTCTTGTTTCCATTTTGTAATTTTCTGTTTATCTGTGTAGATTGTTTCCTCTTTTTCGGTGTTACTTAATTGTAGTGTTGTGTATTTATCTGCCTCTGTGATTGCTTTATAGTATGCCGATTGTTCTTTTTTCTGATAGAAAAATTCTCTCAGGTTTGTGACGCTCCTATTGTGTAAGTTGACAATGTCTATTATACCCCTTCCTCTATCCTTTCTCTTTAGTGTTAATTGTTCTATAGCAGACTTAGGATGGTGGTTTGGATATCTTGTCATTAATACATTTGTTTCTGTTTGAAGGTCTTTTAGTTCTGTTTGTGACCACTTAAGGATTCCAAATGTGTATGTTAACAGGAGCATGGCACAAGTGTTAATTTCTTTTGTGAGATTTTTAGCATTCAGTTTGGTTTTTAGTATTTCCTTCATTCTACTTACGTATTTTTTCTTTATGTTCTTTTTCATTGTTTTGTGATCGGTATTTTTCTTTTGTAACACTCCTAAATATTTGTATACATCATTTTCATCTATAGGATCTACTGGTGGTATGTATGAGTTAGTTCTAGAAGGTGAGTCAGGTCTCTCTCATTTCTTGCATAAAGTTTAATATCATCTATATACAGAAAATGTGATAGAGTGTATTTAACTTCATTCTGGTGTATTATCTGTGCTCCTAATGTCGTTCTTTTTAAGATGTTTGATAGAGGATTGATTGCTAGACAAAACCACAACGAGCTCAACGCATCTCCTTGAAATATTCCACGTTTAATATTAATGTAATTTGTTTTTACTGTTTTATTGTTTTCGTTGGTGACTAATTTTGTTTTCCATTTAGTGAGTAATTTTTTTAGTACGTATTTTATCTTAGGGTCTGTCTTATAGATATCTAATGTTTTTGCCAGCCAGCTATGAGGTACGGAGGTCATATGCTTTTCTATAGTCAATGTATGCTGTGTACAGATTCTTTTGTTTTATGCTTTGTTCAGTTACTATCATGTCTGTGATTAGTTGTTCTTTGCACTCTCTTGATTGTTTAATACACCTTTTTTGTTCATCTGTTAGAATTTGGTTATCTGTACAATGTTCGTAAATTCTGTTGGCAATGATGGATGTAAAGCATTTATAAAGTGTTGGTAAACATGTTATGGGTCTGTATTTTGAGGGATTTTTAGTGTCGTTGTCTTTAGGTTTTAGGTATGTTATGCCAGTTGTCATGTATGATGGTATTGTGTTAGGGTGTTCGATGAATTTATTAAATGAGGCTGCTAGGTAATTGTGTGTGCAAGTTAAGTATTTTAAGTAGAAATTGTGGATGTTATCATTTCCAGTAGCTTTCCAGTTATGTGTTTTTTTTTGTGTTTCTATTTCTATGTGTGTGATGCTTCCTTGATCTTTTGTTGTTATATTGACTACATTGTCCTCTTCTTCTCTAATCCATCTTCTTTTGAATACAACGCTTTCCAGTAACTTTCAATTTCACTTTTATTTGGTACGCCATTGCTTCCATTAGACTTGTTTTTTGTTAAGTTTTTATAAAACCGTTTTTGGTTGTTAGTAAATTGGTTATTGTGCTGTTTTCTTATTGTTGATTCCCTGAATCTTTTTAAGCGTTTGTTTAATAATGACAACTTTTGTTTGATTGTATTGATCACTTCTGGTATGGTGATGTTGTCTGCTTCATGTTTTGTATGAATTTTGTATTTATGTCTGATTTGGTTTACACGATTGTTTAGTTTTCTGGATCTTTTCCGTTTTGGTAGTTAATCATTCTGTATAAATCTGATCTTATATTTTCAATTCTTTTCTTAAGACAAATCATCCATGCAGCTTTTCTTTGTGTGTTTTGTGTTGGTGTTGATGTATCGTCGATTATCTTCTTCCCCATTGCTTTAGTTACTGTGTATGCTCCACAATATAACACAATATGTAGTTCTTCAAATGTCATTATTATTATTATTATTAATTCATTTCGTGCACACAGTTACTTACCCAAGTCAAAACTGGGATGTGAAGTTTACGCACTCAGTATGCACACACGATAATTTATGAACGGCACGAAGTGTTACATACTGTAAGCATTTTTTTTTAAATTATTATAAACTATAAGTTTTGCGACACCTAGTGTCGACTAGTGTTAGCAATTACGTACGCAAAGGGTTTGCAATAAGCAACTTTGTCGACAGTAGTTACATAAAATTATAATGATAATTAAATATGAAAGTCAAATAGCAAAATTACTTAAATCGTTGAAAACTCCGAGAAAACGATTTGTTAAGAAAACGTCACAAAACGCAGAGAAATGTCACAGACAACTCAAGTATCCCCACCTGGTGAGTACCCCATCTGCCAATTTGTTCAAGGTCACACATATGTTTCATTTATATCCGTTTTTGTTATATGCTATGTGTTATGTGCTGTCATAATCATTAAGATCCTTTATATCTAAGGTTTTCTGTTTATTTTTTCAGCAACACCTCCCCTCGTGTAACATCGCATCTGCTGTACAGTAGGCACTTTCTTCTTTTTTGTTTTTATAACTAATTCCACTTGCTTTGAATCATTTTTTTATTTAGATATTTTGACTGTGAGTATTGAAATAAACAGTTGTAAATAAATCGAAATTGAAATTAAATGTTTTAGTATAAACTTATATGAGAATGATTTCGCGGGCACAGAAAGTGGAAAACTGTGTGCTTTATTTTGGGTGAAAGTAATGAGAAAAACGTATCAATTCAAAGCTAATTTCAAGAACTTTAATATTATGTCACCCAATGGATATGTTGCGTGACTGAATTCGTAGAAAATTGAGAAGAAAAGTTGTTTTGGAGGTTTTATTTGCGCTTCCTCCACCAGGCTTTAATGATCGCAACAAAAATACAAAATACAATTAGGAACAGATGATAACATTTTTATTACATACTTACTATTAGAACCTGGTGAAGGCAGCGCAAATAAAGCCTCAGAAACGTCGCTGAAAATTGAATTGTAATAAATATTTTCTTACATCTAATCTCCAATTAGAGGTACAACGTAAAAAATAATTCAAAATTTAGGAGAAATAAAATTCTAATTATAATTACATAGTCAAAGTTCTCATCTGAATATTTTCACTAGTAATACCACTAGAGGTCAAATTATTTCCGAAAATTTTTTCTAGCTCATGAATATTTTTCGAAAATTTCCCTCGACGAGGGAAAAAAGCAAAAAAATAATTCCGGAAATAATTTGACCTCGCGTGGTATTCGGTAAGAAAATTCCACACTGAATTATGGTTGAAAAAGTAAAATAATTTGAAAACATTCAAAGTCCTGCATTTTTTGCCATTAACAAGAGAGGAGGTGTCCGAAGAGTATAGAAAACATCTTAACTTTGTAATTAAAATGTATAAGATCTAAATATTATGTGAACAAATAAAAACCAGTCTTTCAAAAATGGTCTGTTATTGTAAACGTCAAAAAACTTCCAGTATAATTCGCTGTTGGGTACTCCACGAGAAAAATATTTTCACTTGTAATCTTCCCTAGTGCTTGAATTATTGCCGGAGGTTTTTTTCCAGTGAACGAATTTTCTTAAAATTCGTTCACTGGAAAAATTTCCTGCTATTAATTCATGCACGTGGGGGATTCGGTAAGAAAATTTCACGACCAAAATAAATTTAAAATAATATTAATATGAACATAATTTGACAATAAAGTACTTAATCGTATGTCACATAAAATTAAAAGTAAGTTGGCTAAGAATTTTTGTGACAGATAACCAACAATTTGTCAACGTGTGTTTCAAGAGCAAGCAAAATGTCCCGTTTTGGTTATGAAAACCAAGAAAATATTAAGAAAGAAGTAGTAAACTTAGTGCCACGGAACACAAAGAGATGTAGAGAAAGTGTATGGGTACAGTTTATTCAATTTTGTGCGGAAAAGGGTTATGAGATTAACAACCCGTCTATTTCAGTCAAAGAGCTTTGTCGTTAATAATATTATGGTAAATTAAAAAGAGAAATTAAATATTACGTTATTTTAGTTTTACGGGTTTCACTCTTGTATTTTGTTATTTGCCCAGAATAAGATAAATAATATTTATTATTTTAACATTAAAACGTCATATGTTTCATGACAGAAATATTTTCACTTATTAAGAATTTGCCGGGTACCCTAGAAGCAAAATATTTCCGGAAAAATTTTAGTTGTCATGGTAACGAAGTAAAATATAGAGTTTTGATTGGTTATAACATGTAGTCGTGAAATTTTCACTAAAATATCTCCGTTGCCATGGTGATCTGTCAAAGTAACGTATTTTGATTGGTTCAAAATGATAGGGGTGGAATTTTCATATTAATACATAATTTTGTATAGTCTGCTCTATTAGTGAATAATAAATCATTCTTTATTTTTTAACGCCTTTCTGATCTTTTATTTACCATAGCAATGATTGTGTTGAAGCATGGCTTATACATTAGCCTGTATTGGTGCATACGACCATAAAATGTTTTCATTTCATCTAACTAACAGTTCAATGTCATTGTAAGCAAAATTGGTACAACGCACTTAATACAAAAATAATTATTGAAGTTGCGGAATTTTCTTATAATAAATTACAATAATTAAAGTGATACAGTATTAGGTATAGCAAAATATACTGATTTTAAAACATCCTGAAACACGTTATCGGTTAGATGACGTAATATAAAAATATTGCAACTGATTTTTTTATGGTATGGTGTATAAAATTTAGTTTTGAGTCAATTGAAATTCCTAAAAATTGACATCGCTGGTAGTATTTGATTAAATTTCTTGATTATCTATTACGAGAGTTACATCAGCATATAAAATGCTATTTACGTTACTAGGGAAGCTTGATGGTAAATCATTAATAAAAATCAAAAACGGTACTGGCCCTAGAACCGAACCTTGAGGGATTTCCTCGTCTACAATTAATTGTGATGAAGTAACATTTTTCAGACTACTTGAGTAGATAAAGGAGGGATTGTAAAACTACGTATAAAAATTGGTGGTAGAACATTGATAAATATATTTGGAGTATAACTGTTGGGATAAATATATTTGTAGAATACGTATACTGCGAGTGTGTACTTATACTCGGATTGTAGAACCGGTTGATAAGGTAAAAATCAGAAACAAACAACAAACTAGTAACAACAAATTAAAATAACAAGATTTGTAACTTATTTCAAACATAACAAAAACTCAAAAATCCAACAAAATAATAAAAAAAAATTGAGTTTACAAACGAACAATAAGGTAAGAATCGGAAAAGTTTGATCCAAAATGTTCTTAAAAATTATAAATGACTGTCAATGTATTCTGCTGTTTAGAGGGCAGCAAACAGATTTAATCTGCATTAAAAACATATATCACATAACAGAAAAAATGGATGCTAAAAGTATGAATGCACGTTTTTTGGTCACACAGATGGCGTTTTTGTAAGTTTGTATC
Source organism: Abscondita cerata (assembly GCA_030710515.1). Classification (NCBI taxonomy): domain Eukaryota; kingdom Metazoa; phylum Arthropoda; class Insecta; order Coleoptera; family Lampyridae; genus Abscondita; species Abscondita cerata. The sequence continues at coordinate 7,634 of JALBCR010002428.1, read as the reverse complement.
AACTGAAAAATTAAAATTCACCGGTTCTCCGCACTTGTTTACAATACACAATTTGTGTGTGCACTTTAGAACCGTGTTAATATTGTCTTACCGACTGCGCCAGTTATATTTCGTATAAAAATATTTAATTAAAAAAAGAAAACAATAGAATTGCGTACTAGTGTTTCAAAAATGTAGCAAAAACACTGGGTTAATAGAGCATCTTGCTATAAAAATATTTGCATAAACACACAATTTTAGTTACGAGAATTCACTTTACCTAATATAGCAAAAAGTCTTTCAGATCTGTAATAATTGATAATTAAAAATTCGAAATGACGAACGACAGCTTGTATATTATTTGTCACTTTTATGTAAATAGAACTACTAGCGTGCGTTGTACACACCAATTGTTGATGTACTTACATTTTTCGTTATTTAGAATGCAATTTACGCACCTTGTATTTTTTGTAAATGCCGAAAAACAATTCAAATTTTCAAATAACAGTATGACAATTAAATAGGTTAACTCAGACTGGATGACAAATGTATGAATTATGTGCATTTGCGTTGTAGCCACAGCTCACTAATTAAATTTTGTGGTTTTAATGTTATAATATCAGAAATTTGAAAGTGCGAATTTAGAAAAATATAGTGCAAAAAATAGAATACGCAACTTGTGCGTAAACAATATTCGGGAATTCGTGCCAATGCCACCAAACCGGCACTCATTCCCAAAGAATCTGTTTACGCACATGTCACGTAAATAACTATTGCAGTATTAGAATTTCTGCAGTTTGAATTTCCTGTATTGTAAGTTATACATCTCTTTGTATTTAGTATATGTGCCCAAACTTAAAAATAATTTTTATAAAAACTATACGATTTCTGATCATCAGAAAAGTCTTACCTTAAAGTTTAGATTTCATAAGTTACTAAATTAAATTGGTACAGAACATTTTTCCAAATTAGGAAACAGTTTATAAATGTATGTAACTTGAAAAGTATCATTTTCTTAGTGAGAAATAAGTTGGTTGAAAGTTTGCTTGCTTCTCATTTTAAAAGACATGTTATATTAATTTTGTTTGCAATTAAAATTACATATTAGTCACTTAAACATTGGTAATTTAATGTATTCTTAGGGTAATGTATAATATAAACTTTGTTTTGCAAGAATTCATGTATTTTGGTAAATGTTAAATTAAATTCTGCTTTTCTCAAACGAACTAAATTGGCTCAAATTCTTAGTAAAAGTCAGTCAGTCTAGTTCAGGATAAAACTTAGATGATATTAAAGGTGGCTCTAGAAAAACTTAATTTATTAATTGTAGTTATTATAATCAACCCCACGATTCAATCTTACACCCTTGAACCGCAAAACCATTCCGTGAAATCGATATGTAGGAATAGGGTGAAATAAAAAACTTTATCTGCGTAATCAATTTTTTCTACAAAAATTTCTTAATTGTTGAACAATGTACTATTAATGGATATTAATTTAAGCATCCTGTTGTTTCGGTCGTCCATCCTTACATAAATGCAGCATATTGATTCGATTTGTTACTGTTAGCTTTTATCAATTAATTTTTGTTTTGAAAATTATATCAAAAAGATTTACTTATCTATTTTAGATTCGCGTCTAAAGGCCGTCGTTGATTAAATTTTTTTTTTCTAATGTTTCGCTAACATTAGTGGCCAAGTTTTTCAGAGGCTCTTCCATGGGCAATGTATGTAGACTGCTGATTTCTGTTTAAGAGATTGTGTTTATGCTGGTTCAAAAGAGACGGGGCTTCCCTTGCGCTTTTTGAGTTCTAGTTTCCATGAATCTAGACTTAAAGAATATCGAGCAAACTATCGTCATAAACAAATCGAGAAGTCAGAAGTACCAACCAGTATGTGCGCTTAGCAATGGAAATCATAAGATACTCTTTGAGAGCTTAATGTTGCTATCATCGAAATCCAGAAAACTTCAACAAAAAGAAGAAACCATGAAGTTCAATGAGATATAGAATCCGATTCTCAAGAACAGCACTTTGCAAAGATTCGTACTGGATTGGCGCAGTCATGTGCAAAGTAGGTATGTATTTATTTATAGTAATATTACTTGTATACTAGACAAACCCAAAATTACAACTACATACATATTAAACAAAATTATGCTAATAGAGTAATACTAAAACTAAAAAATAATAAACTAAAAATAATCTACACAATATTTAATATCTTTTGTCTAAATGATTTATAATTAAGGTTAAATATATCAATTACATTTGGTAATTGCTGATTGTAAGAAGAACATAATCTTGGAATTGGAGAATGTAGGTATAGGTATATTTGTTCGTGAAAATGGTGATGAAAATAAAACAAATAAACGAGTATTGTATGAGGGAATATTGATTTGTATTGATGATAGTCAATTAGGATTATCCTATAAACTATTTACAATTTTTTAATAATAATATGCAGTGATACATTCATGACAAAATTTCAAAACAAGTCACGAGTATCAGAGGTGACAACTAACCCATGTCGTAGTACATAAATTAGAAGTCAGTAACCCACTCCAAAAATAAAGTTAATAAAATTTAGCCTTAACAAAAAGAAAGTTGTGATCGTCAAATAAATAAAATGGAAAAGGATCCTACGTTGTGATTATTTTTAATTTCTCTACAAGATTTGGATAGATTCGGATTGAATGAGAACTGATTCACTTTGGATAATGTATTATAAACCAATATATTAAAATAAAACTCACATGCAAACCACAATAACATTTAATATTTAATTCCTGCATAGGCTGCTTACAAAAAGGAAAATCTGAAAAGTACATTGGACATACACAAATAACATACAAATCGCAAAGGCATAACACATAAAATGTCAATAATCAAAATATTAACCAAATCAAATAAAACACTGCAACAAGATATGTGTAAAATACACCCATCCGATTCGAACTAAATCAATATATCAAAAAAACAACATCGATAAGAGCCTTCATTCAAAAACGTTCCCTCAACTTAAGTACAAGTTAAGTACAAACGAATTCATGAGTAAGGTATCGTTCACATCCAGTTAAACTAAATCAATGCAGACAAAAAAAATAAGAATCAACGCACGAATACACGAAGCTTTCCGCTTACATTTACTAAGTTAGCTTAAGAAGTTCTCATTGAACATTACTTTACAATCATCACTCATGGTAAAACTGCACACAAACATAATTAACTGTCTAGTAACTTCTTAAGTTGAAGTTGACACAACAATTTCGTATACACGTTAATTTCTCGTATACGCAAGCGTTAGCGAAATGGTGCTAAACATTTGCCAATTCTTAATTTTACGTACGTTAATTCAATTCAAATATTGTTTCCCATAGCAATATATACGAACTCAATTTAAATTAAACCGTAATAAAAAAAAAACATTAATAATTCTATAATTGTGGTTTAAACAATCGTAAAAGATAAAACTAAAAACGTGCAAAAGGGCAAACTTAAATCTGGTTCAAAATAAAGCATCCTCAAAAGTAATCTAAACATATATTGTACATACCTCCAGTAACACGTTACAAGGTTCACACACAAGTGTCCCTGCATCGCCTTATTTCATTAGTTCAAACAAAAAAAAATTTAAGGCGGAGATTATTCGTTCGATCGTCCTACAGTACAGACGTATTTTAATTCACTTCCTTGTTAATTAATTACTATACTAATTCATTCAATAATGACAAATAAAGAAACTAAATTAAGTGCAAGTCGTGGTGTCAACTGTGTGGTGTGTGATAAGAGAATAACGAGATATGAAGAATTCATTGATTGTTCGGTATGTAAAAGTCTTTTCACCTTGAATGTATAAATATATCTATTGACGAATTTCATACTTTGCAAAAAGTCAAACAAAATTGTAATCTGGAATTGTGAAAGGTGTAATAAAAACAATGTGGACAATACCCTACAAGATGAAGTTGATAAAATGTCTCACCATCCAAATTAACTGAGGTCAATCTTGATCAGATTTACAACTTAATGTTAATAATAAAAAATAATCAAGATGATTTTGCAGAATCGTTAAACTTTTGTAACGCTAAAACTGGTGATAATACTAATTTATTGAATAATCAAGAAAAAAAATTGATAAGTGTTTAAAAAAAATTGAAGAGCTAGAAACCAAAAATAAGAACTTATTAAAAGAAAATGACACTTTGCAATTACGAATAAACGAATTAGAGCTGTAGACTAGAAAAAATTGTGTGGAAATCAGAGGTGTGCCGGAAATTAAAAATGAAAATATAGTTACCGTAGTAAGAAACGTGGGCAGTGCAATAGGTTTTCTATTGAAAAGAACATGATAGATGCTTGTCATCGACTTTCAAAAATCCTAATAATCCATCTGAGCCTAGAGGAATCATTATAAAATTTATCAGTAGAATGGACAAAGATAACTTTATGAGTTGTAAACGTGTAAAAAGGAGGGTGACTGTTAAAGATTTAGGTGAAATGTTTAGTAATCTACCAAATGTAAATTTAACCAGTGATATTTATATAAACAATTCACTAACAAAAAATAATCGTGTTTTGTTCTTTAAAACAAGAGAATATGTGTTCGTGGTCAAGTCAACACAGGATTTCAATGATGTTCACTAAATATGTACTCGTTATATTATCATTAAGGTCAAAAAGATTACTTTTATTATCGAAAATGTTTACCTACATCTATTTATTTTTGTATATTTATACAATGAATTTTTCCATTTCATTTAGTATTACGTATGCCTACATATGCATTTTAATTTGCGTACTAAGCTATAAGGTATTAACAAATAATTACAATATGTTGATTGTATTTATGGGGTGTTTGATTTTAATTCTGTCTTATAATTTCGATATTGTTATACTCCAACTGCTGCATAATGAGTGCTTACCTTAATGTAGCACATTTAAATGTAAGGTCTCTAACAAATCATTTTTCCGATTTCAAGCAGTATGTGTTAATAAATGACTTTGACGTAATTGGTCTGTCAGAGACCTGGCTCTCTTCAAAGGTACCAAATTCAGCTAAAAATATTGCTAAATACAAATTTGAAAGAAAAGACAGAATTACAACTACATGGGGAGGAGGTATGGCTATGTATATTAACAGCGATCTACAATATAAACAAATACACATAGATAATCATCCATCATTAGAACAAATTTGGGTGACTTTTAAATTAAATAATATATTATTAGCTGTAGGTGTAGTTTACAGAAGAATGGAGTATGCATTTTCTGAATTTCTTGAACGGTTTGAGAGCTTCATTACCCAAATTTTGACCAAATGTGATGAGATAATATGCATGGGTGACTGCAATGTTGATTTAGTTAGGTGTGATGATCTACGATGCGTTCAGTTTTCTACTATAATTGAAAGTATGGGTTTGAAACAAATAATTAAAGAACCTACAAGAATATCTAAGGTTAACTCAAGCTTACTTGACCTTATTATTATCTTAAGTGATATAGATGTGGACCATGCAAGCACCCTGCAAATGCATCACGTTTCGGATCATTCACTAATATTTTGTTCTTATCCCATACGATGTATTACTAAAAATGTATCTGTAATTAGAACTTACAGAGATTTTAATAATTTTGATAGTAATGATTTTTATATAGATTTACAGAACATTTATTGGGATGAAATATATGGTATGACAAACATTAATGATATGGTTGAGTTTCTGGATAATAACCTATTAAACATATTTAATATACATGCTCCTATTAAAACATCACGACTATTGAAACCCAAAGCTCCATGGTTAACACATAATATTAAAGAAATGATCTCAATACGGAACAAAGCTTTAAAACGGTTCAAAATTTCAAAACAATTGACTCATTGGCAATATTATAAAACTTTGCGTAATTACGTTAACTTGGCAATAAAACGAGAAAAAAAAGCATACCTAGAATTTAAAATACGTGACAATAGTAATAATATCTGGAACAAACAGTACAGTAAAAAAGAAATATTGACCTACCCCCAGACCTAAATGATATTAATAAAATTAATGACTTCTTTACAAAATTAGACAACTTAAATTTAGGTTGCAATTCAGAATTATATAACCTTTATAATAGTAATACCATAAAACCATTCAAACCAAACTAAAATTTCATGAGGTAACAGATTTGGACATACTACGTTTTCTAACCAGTATAAAAACAAAGTCAACAGGTTCTGATGGCATTAGTCACCAGATGATAAACATATATTGTCATTTTCTAACGCCTTATATAACCTTTATAATTAATTATTCCTTATACACCAGCACTTTTCCAGAAAATGGAAGTCTGCATTGGTTATACCCCTTCCGAAAAAGAACCAGCCAAAAACTTTAAATGACTTAAGACCTATAAGTTTGCTTCCTATACTGTCTTAAGTTTTGGAGAAGGCTATCGCTGAACAAATTCAAATTCATCTAGAAAGCAATAAAATATTGCCAGCAACTCAGTCAGGATTCAGGTCTGGATTCAGTTGCACTACGTCACTATTAAACATTGCTGATGAGATTTATAATGCATTAGATAATGGTAAATTATCTACTTTAATTCTATTAGATTACTCTAAGGATTTCGACAGAATATGTCACAAACTATTAGGTAGCATTCTACATTACGTTGGATTTAGTGACAAGGCAAATATACTTATAAACAATTTTATTACAGGTCGATATCAACAGGTTAGGTACAAAAATGAAAAGTCGAAGCATTTAACGTTATTGTCTGGTGTACCACAAGGCTCAGTGCTAGGACCAATTCTGTTTACCATATATACCTGTAATTTTAACAAATGTTTAGACAATTTGATATTCCATCAATACGCAGATACCATTTTACAGAACACGATATAATTGCAGCAAACGAATGCATTTGTAATGATTTAAATAATATTATTTAAACATCCGAAGCCCATGGTCTCACAGTTAACCCGCTGAAGTCTTGTGCTATGTTATTCGGCAGAGTTAAAGTAAGAGAGCTTAACAAAAGCAACCTTAAAATTGTAATAAAAGATACAATAATTTCTTTAGAAGAATCCATAAAAAAACTTAAAATAGATACGGATTTACGGTTTAAAGATCATATAACGGACATTATACTGAAAGCTTTTGTTAATCTTAAACTTATTTTCAACAATCGCATCATTCTAAGCAAAAAAATTAAAATATTGCTTTGTAAATCTTTGGTCCTCTCTCAATTTAAATACTGTGATGCCGTATATGGGACCTGCGCTAGACAGCGCTGATAAAATGAGAATTCAGAGAATGCAGAACTCCTGTTTGCGCTTAATCTTTGGAATTAGAAAATATGACTGTATTTCACACAAGTTAAATGAAGTCAAGTGGTTAAATATGACACAGAGAAGGTATTTGCATACAGCCACTTTATACCACAAAGTTATATTAAGTAGTACACCTTCTTATCTACATAATAAGATACATTTTAGTACAAACGCGAGATATACCAACTTAATCATTTCACCATTACATAAAACAACGCTATTTGAACGTTCTTATTCCTATACCATAGCCAAAATATATAACTCACTTTCAACTAATATAAAGTCCATGAATTTATATACAGCAATACGTAACTGAACGAAGTAATACCA
>JALBCR010002427.1:0-184276 GCA_030710515.1 Abscondita cerata | reverse complement strand
AATTTTTTTTTTGTATATTTATATAATAAATTTTTCCATTTTACGGCATACGTATGCGTATATATGCATTTTTAATTTTGCGTACTAAGCTATAAGGTATTAAATAATTACAAGATGTTGATTGTATTTATGGGGTGTTTGATTTAATTCTGTCTTTATAATTTAGGGATATCATATACTCAACTGCTGCATAATGAGTGCTAGTACTTTAATGTAACACATTTAAACGTAAGGTCTCTAACAACAAATCATTTTTCCGACTTCAAGCAGCATGTGTTAATAAATGACTTTGATCGACTGGTCTGTCAGATCTGGCTCTCTTCAAAGGTACCAAATTCAGCTATAAATATTGCCAAATACAAATTTAAAAGAAAAGACAGACCATAACTACATGGGAGGAGGTGTGGCTATGTATATTAACAGGATCTACAATATAAACAAATACACAAGATAACCATCAATCATTAGAACAAATTTGGGTGACTTTTCAATTAAATAATATATTATTAGCTGTAGGTGTAGTTTACAGAAGAATGGAGTATGCATTCTCTGAATTTCTTGAACGGTTTGAGAGTCTATTTACCCAAATTTTGACCAAATGTGATGAGATAATAGTAAGGGTGACTTCAATATTGCTTTAGTTAGGTGTAATACACCCATGATGCATTCAGTTTTCTACTATAATTGAAAGTATGGGTTTGAAACAAAGAATTAAAGAACCTACAAGATTAGTCTAAGGTTAATTGCTTTTACTTGACCTTATTATTATCTTGGCAATATAGATGTGACCATGTAAGTATCCTTGCAATGCATCACAATTTGGATCATTCAATTAATATTATGTTCTTATCCCATACGATGAATTACTAAAATACCTGTAATTAGAACTTACAGAGATTTTTGATAGTAATGATTTATTTAGATTGAGGAACATTTATTAGGATGAAATATATGGTATGACAAATATTAATGATATGGTTGAGTTTCTGACAATAACCTATTAAACATATTTAATATACATGCTCCCATTAAAACATCACTACTATTGAAACCCAAAGTCTTATGGTTAACACATAATACTGTATTAAAGAAATGATCTCAATACGAAACAAAGCTTTAAAACGGTCTAAAAATTTCAAAACAATCGACTCCATTGGCAATATTATAAAAATTTGCGTACTACGTTAACTTTGGCAATAAAGCGAGAAAAAGCATACTCTAGAATTTAAAAATTACGTGACAATAGTAATAATATCTGGAACAAACTACAACAGTTAGACATAATCAGTAAAAAAGAAATATTGACCTACCCCAGACCTAAATGATGTTAATAAAATTAATGATTTCTTTACAAAATTAGACAACTTAAATTTAGGTTGCAATTCAGAATTATATAATTTTTAATAGTAATACCATAAAACCATTCAAAACTAAACTAAAATTTCATGAGGTAAATGATTTGGACATACTACGTTTTCAACCAGTATAAAAACAAAGTCAACAGGTTCTGATGGGCATTAGTCACCAGATGATAAACATATGTTGTCCTTTTCTAACGCCTTATATAACCTTTATAATTAATTATTCCTTTATACACCAGTAACTTTCAGAAAATGGAAGTCTGCATTGGTTATACCCCTTCCGAAAAGAACCAGCCAAAAACTTTAAATGACTTAAGACCTATAAGTTTGCTTCCTGAACTGTTTAAAGTTTTGGAGAAGGCTATCGCTGAACAAATTCAAATTCATCTAGAAAGTAATAAAATATTGCCAGCAACTCAGTCAGGGTTCAGGTCTGATTCAAGAAGCTGCACTATTAAACATTTACTGATGAGGATTTATAATGCATTAAATAATGGTAAATTATCTACTTTAATTCTATTAGATTACTCTAAGGCTTTCGACAGAATATATCACAAACTGTTAGGTAGTGGTATTCTGGCATTACGTTGATTTAGTGACGAGGCAAATATACTTATAAAAATTTTATTACAGGTCGATCAACAAATTAGGTAACACAAAATGAAAAGTCGAAGATTAACGTTATTGTCTGGTATACCACAAGGCTCAGTGAGGACCAATTTACTTACCATATACCTGTAATTTTAACAAATGTTTAGACAATTTGATATACCATCACTACGCAGATGATATACAATTACAATACCATTTTACAGAACACGATATAATTACGGCAAACGAATGTATTTTGTAATGATTTAAATAATATTATTCAAACATCCGAAGCACATGGTCTCACAGTTAACTGCTGAAGTCTTGTGCTTAACAAAAGCAAACTTAAAATTGTAATAAAGATAAAATAATTCCCTTTAAAAAACCTATGACTTAAAATAGATACGGATTTTTACGGGTTTAAAACTCATATAACGGACATTATACTGAAAGCTTTGTTAATCTTAAACTTATTTTCAACAATCGCAAATTCTAAGCAAAAAATTAAAATATTGCTTTTTGTGAATCTTGGTCCTCTCAATTTAAATACTGTGATGCCGTATATGACCTTGCGCTTATACAGCTGATAAAACGAAAATTCAGAGAATGCAGAACTCCTGTTTGCGCTTTAATCTTGAATTAGGAAAATATGACTGCATTTCACATACAAGTTAAATGAAGTCAAGTGGTTAAATATGACACAGAGAAAGTATTTGCATACTGCTACTAGATACCACAAAGTCATATTAAGTAGTACACCTTCTTATTTACATAATAAGATACATTTCTTAGTACAAACGCGAGATATACCAATCCTTAATCATTCCACCATTATATTAAAACAACGCTATTTGAACGTTCTATTCCTACACCATAGCCAAAATATATAAATCACTTTCAACTAATATAACCCATGAATTCTATATACATTTAAGAGAACACTATACCAAATGTTATTATCACTACAATGTTAAATAATATAAAGCACATCACGTAGGATCGAATCCCTTAGAAAAATTAAACTGTACATATTGTATGACAAAAAGAGATATGTATATATATATATTACAATTAAATGGGGTTAAGTGGTAGAGCAGAGCTAAATAGAATTGTCTCTCTTAGCATCTGAACTTCGTCCATTGGGCTAGTAACAATGAATTTTTCTTATTTTTATATTATTTTTAATTTAAATTTTATTTTGTATATTCATTATTATTTCTGTATTATTTCTTTGATATACATTTGAATTTTTGTTACATAACCTAATGCAAGCCATTATTATTATTATTATTATTATTATTATTATTATTATTATTATTATTATATATTATTATTATTATTAAAACGATTGCAAATAAATTTAGTTTTGTTTCAGCTTAATGACTGATTAAATTATTTTAGTAAATATAAATAAGCCTTTGGCTTAAATTCTAGTTACGAATAACCTCTTAAAGTTAGACCACATTTCTCCATACCGCAAATCACATTATGTTTACCAAAAGTTATTGTTAATATACTTTACAAAAACTTTTATTTTTTTATGTTATTATTAGCACTGAAGGTGTGCAATTTATGTTGTTTAAATTGTAATCTTGTTTTCTGTACAATTACTGGGCAAAATACAAACCTCTTGTGGAACAATAAGGAAAATTTTTGACATTGGTTGATTTCGTTTATTGTTTGACACTTTTTCCTCTCAAAAACACACGTCAGAAAGATACTTCAATCGATCCCTCTATGACCATTTTTTAATTAATTTACTAACCTTGCATATTACCTATACTTTGATTAAGTTACACCTTTAATTAATAGAACTGTAGAATCACAGCAATATTCTGTTAAATTTAAATATTGGTATAATATACATTTTAATGGGCATCGTCCCCTGCTTACTTTTCGTAGTTACGTATTGCTCGCCACTTTTACACTTCACCTTTTATACCACAACTTTTTTTCTGCGGCTTTTTTTTTAGTCGGTTTTTTTATCTGTTACTTTTTTTACCCACTCTTTTGATGCCAGGTTTTTTTTCGCGCTTTTTACTAAATTTTACCAGACTATAGCCAGGGTGTTTACGTAACATTGACTTTATTTTGAAGAAGTGATTAGCCACCTTAAAAAGAAGTTTCGAATCTAGTACGTCGTGCAAGAAAAACTGGTGCACTGCGTAGAGGACGGTGCTAGACGCAGCCGGTAGCAACCTATCTTAGATGCTAAAGAAGAAGTGCTAAATCTTGCCGAAGAAAAATCCGTTTACAAGTATGAGAAAAATATCTCACCAAGTAGGTGTTTCTAATCGAATTGTCTGGCAAACGCTTCGTAAAAACCAATTGCACCCATTTCATGTACAAAAGTGCTTTTACAACCTGAAGATCATCTTTCACGTTTCTAATATTGCTCCATGGTTTTTGCAACAACATGATGAAATTCCAAACTTTTCATCTGATGTGTTAGCTACTGATGAAGCGCAGTTCACTCGTAATGGCATAAACAACTACCATAATACTTATATCTGGGCGATTGATAATCCACACGCTGTTTGTCGTTGGACTGGTTAATGGACAACTTATTAGCCCTTTTGCCCTTCCGAATCGATTAACTTGAGAACAAAATTTATTTTTTTGCAAAATAATTTGCAAGAGCTATTGAAAGATGTGCCTTTGGATGTACGTAGACGAATGTGGCTTCTACAAGATGGGGCACCACCTCATTTTATTTGTATTGTTCGGCAGCATTTGGACACTTTCAAATAAATCAATTAGCCAAAGTGGTCCTATTCCATGACCTCCTCTGTTTCCGGACCTTTGCCGCTAGATTTTTATTTATGAGGCCTTATGAAGACGATGGTATAGACGAACGACGAAATACTCAATCTTGAAGAACTTTGAAATCGTGTTGAAGCAACTGCGACAACAATTCGATAGCAAAATTTAAGCCTTTTAATTTATGCCTATTCGTGGATACATAGAACCAGACTTTGCGTTCAACAACGGGGTAATAACATTAAACATCTAAAGTAATTATCTTAAAATTATTTAAAAATAAAATTTTAAAAGTTATTTCTTGTTTATTATGCAACTTTTATTAAGGTGTCTTGGGATAAATCAACTTCTATTATGGTGGGAAATCACCCCGTAAAAATTAAGTCAATCTTTTGTAAACTATTAAACTATATTAAAGATTATTCTCAAGTTTATTTATTCTATTATTTTTGCTTGCGTTGCAAAAAATGCTATTCATGTAAACCATATATCAATCACATGCGTTGTTCCTAGTTGTCACCAAAATACAAACTGAAAATACAAATACACCACCGCAACACTCAGTATTGTTCAAATTTAATGTCGTATTGATATGGGCTTGCGTCCAGATGAGCTCGTGTCGAGGTGAGATCTCGTCGAGATGAGCTCGCGTCTTGGTAATTTTGCGTCAAAGCTGAGGTGTCAAGATGGCAGCGTCTAACTAGCCGAGTCGAAATAAGACGTGTCGATACATATTTTCTGGTTTTGCCAAATGTTATATCAACTTCCCATTTGTAAATGGAATTTAAATTTATTAGAACCTAATCTAAAACGTTTTTTTCAAAGAAAAAGGATGATATAAGAACTTTACCATTTGGCATGAAAGACTCTTCCTCTTCCCCAATTTTCAACCAAAATATAGCCTTCCCTAAAATATAGTGCAATTTTTGAAAATTTTGCAGACAATTTGATTAAAACAGGACCTAGCTTTCTCCCAAAGATAGCAACTTTGTAGATGTGGAGTCTGTCTTCAAAAAGTAGCAAAAACTTTATTCTCTAATGATTGTATTTGCATAATAAAAAGCTGTAGAAGAACAAAGTTTTTTGTTGTACATTTTATAAAAAGGATCTTGTTTCAACAAAAAAAAATAAAAATATATCAGGAATAGAAAAAGAATATTTTGGATGAGAAAGTAAACTGGCTACACATAAAACAAATCAAAACTTTAGAACATAAACCATACACTGTCATTGGAAAACAAATTATAATGAATGTGAGTTACAGACAAGTACACATAAACAAAAACGGTAGGATGGAAACCTTTATCGGGTACTATTTTTTGTAGTCAAAAAACTTTTGGCCCCCAAAAGAAAGCTGTGGTATTAGCAAAATTAGATATATATAAATCCCATATGGATCTTTATTCTTGTTGCCAATCAAAATTTTTATACTAATCTTGTAGCAGATAGCACTATAGATGGAGATATTGGAGGACTATAATGGAGAATTTGACTTTGAACTGGAGAAGCCCACACAGGATCAATAGTTACTTCGTAACTATTTTAAACATTTTATATTGTTCATTCCAATTCAATTTTTTAGTTAATTTTGCAAAAAGGAACCAAGTGTTTTTTTAGTTTACCCAACATTTAATTTTTTACAATACATGTTGCTAGTTTGGTATTTAAATATATGTGTATTATATAAAACAAGAATGATGGCGTTTGGTTTAAGAACCTAATTTTACCAAAATACATTTCTGTAAAATTACCTTTATGTTTCTGTATCTATTTATATTTTCATATTTTCTTTTCTAAAACTGGTTTTCCTTTTCTAATTTTCTTTAATTTGTTTAATCTAATGTATGTTTTCCGATCTTCTCTATCTCTTGTAGTCAACCACTTCTGATACGTTTTCTCTAATCTGCAACTATTTCATTTAAATGATCTGTTCTCTAGAGCAATCATTCTTCTTACTTTTCCAGAGCATCCAAGCTTCAAACTCAAGCTTCTTTCGGACAAAACCGATTTTCGAATTTCATCTTTACTGCTAAGACAAGCAAGTGTTATATTTTCAAAAACTTGATAACATTTGTTTTGTTTCTCAGTCTCCGGATAATATTATTATTTTGCCAATAAAAAATTAAATTAGATTAATCAGAACTGGACTGCATTTTGCACCATATTTTTCTAATTGCTTTTCTAGTGCCTCAGTGTGCACAATTTCTTTTAAACGGCCTCACAGATAAAAAGTCTATTACTGTGAGATTATGACTTTCGATAGCCATAAAAGTGACCGTCTGCTGGAACTTGTATTTTTAATGAATTCCGCATACTAGATTCTTAAAATTACAAAAGTCTAAAGCTTATATTACATTAATCAAACAATTTCATGAATATCTTGTTCAATTTATTAACCAACTTCTTGTAAAATGATAAAGACCTTTCACTAGCCAATAAATTCATGAATTTGTTTACCATACTTGTACTAAAATAAATTTATATTTATAAGGTTTTTTTTCTGTTTTAAAGTCGATTCAGGGGACATACTGTATACTCTGGTTTCATACGCGGGTAGAGTATTTGATGAATTTATTGTGGTTTTTTAACCGGTTTTATTTAGAAAATCGAATTGCTTTTCAGGTAGTTTGTTACTTTTTACGTTTTAAAGAAACACAACTATTATAACATAAGCAATTTCATAATTGTAAAGAAATGTTTTTTTAAACTTACAGGAACAATGTACAAACTACATAATATAAATTCAAAATTAAATTACTTTTTGATCATAAAAGAAAAAGTGTAATAATTTTCAGTGTAATATTGAACCTGAAAACATGAACACAAATCTTAAAAATTTAGAAATTACAATTTAAAACAAACTTAAGTTGCAAAATTGCTAATTATATTACTGTTCCTCTTTTATTGAATAAACTTATATACAATTTGTAAATGGAGTTTCCTTGTATTGGGTAACTACACATAGTAGTTTTAAAGATATTGAGTTATCGGAGTAGAAATAAATAATGAGGTAAACTTCAGATAATATTCCATTGTTATTAAAACTATCGATTTACGTATAAACCACATACACTTGTCTTTACTCAAATAAATAAATTTGTTTTCTTTAATTTTTTTCGTACAAACCGTTTTTTTAACTTTTAGTAACATAAATCTTTAGGTCAATCGGACCAACAATTTTTACTGGATCGATGTTTAAATGAGTTTTATCACTAATTTACGCTTTAAATGTGTTCAAATATGTTTGAGTTCAGTAATTGTATCAACTTTAGCAATAAAATGCAAGAAATAAAAATGGAAGATCACGAAATTATATAGTTATTGTGTTTTTTACGTTACAAACGTTAATCTTAGTAATTAAGTTTAGTCTTTTGTCTTTTAGACTATTGCCAGAACCTTTGCAATTAAAGTTTTCTGTATTGTTTAAAGTGCAATGCGCTGTTGTATTTACCACTGAACAATAAAAACACGCACGACTTCGAAATATTAAACTTTAAAGGCGTTAACAAAATCGCTTTAATGATAACATATTTTACATACAAATTGCATGTACAATTTTACGTGCTCGCGTTTTAATTTTCACACATTAATAATTCTTTTTAACAGAGAGCATTTCATTTAATATGTAGTGGTTTAGTTTTTAACCGAACCAAACTATACTTCGCTTGCATCGTATTTGTACAATGCATTTAGAAAATTAAAAACATTCAAGAGCTTTATTAATAATTAGAGATTCACGTAATATTTTTATAATCAATAAAAGTTTGCGGTTTTGGTTATGTGCCTGAATAAATCTTAATAGAGGTGAAAACATTATATTGTGCAGTACAAAGTTTGGACATTTAATTTATTTAACACCTTTTATTTTTTTCAATAGAAACGTCAAATGCATTAAACAATATAATTTTAGTATAAAATTACAATAATTGTAGTAGTTCAGTATTGAATTGGTCTACACGATTTTTTGCTAGGTGGTTGACGACCAACAATAAGCACTAATTCGATTTTTCTTACCACATCTCATCATTCATCATACTTAATAAGTTCATGAAGTTTCGTAATGTTGATTAACTGTACCCCAGTGAAAGTACGCGAGCCTGTGAATACCATCATTGCTTTACATTTTGAATTGGTTACTTGAGTCTTTTTGCTATTGGTGAAAATGGGTTTTTCCAAGTTTCATTTTAATTTTCCTATTGCCTTATTTATGACGAAATAGACCTTAATTGCTGTGTGTATTCTGTTGTTTGTTTTCTTGCTACCATAATTACTACTGTGATATGTTATGGCTATGTGGTTTGCAAACATTCTATTCTACCCGTAGCATTTTCAATTGCTCTTGTAGGAATTTTAATTAACCATTGTTTAACAGTGAACAACAAATTATGTATTGTTTATGTAAAATATGTAACTGGACTGGTTTGAATTTTTATCTTTTTATGCATCTCGTGTTGACACTGACTTTTTTCAAGATTTTTAAATTTTTTTCAACTTAGCTGGACGGTATATTTTCTGACCTACGAAATACTCATATTAGAAAGTCTCATTGCAGATTCTATTAACCATCAATAACCAACAGCCGGTGACTTGTAATCGTTGTAAACAAATGAAGTTAATATTCGAATCTACACGTTCTCCTAACACTTGAACTAAGTAGGTTTTTTTAATCTTAAATAGAATAAAACAGTGAATCACGTACCTCTGTGTTTACTACATTTCATTTTTTAAATGTATAAGAAGTTGATTGATTATTGGGCGTAACATATCAAATTGTTATAATAGCTCTAGTAAATGTATCTATTTGTTTTTAGTCACCATACATGCTTTTTTTTTTACCTAATTACGTTGTTTTAAAATTTTAATTGTGGGCTTACAAAATTTTGATAAATATTTGTCTGTAGATTATCAAAATTTGATTGGACAAAGTCGCGGCCGACTGGTCGCTGACCGCAAAAACACTATTTGTCGGAAAACTCAAAATTTGGTTAACTAGAACTACAGAAAGCTTGACTAGTTGAATGTCTGGTGTACAAACCAGATATCTATAAATAAATATATATCTCTATAATCGAGGGTACTGATCTGTAAATCGTAGTAGATCAAAAAAAATTAATTTAGATAGAACAGCTGGTTCCAGCGTCGACAGAGTGGGATGTCCGTATCAAAGAATAAGAAAGTTCTATCAAAGCGCCACTTGTTGATTGAGATATAAATAAAACCAACAAATAGAATATAGTTAGTTTTAATTTTAGTAGACGAGATACAGATTTTAAACGAATCAAAACGTGGGTAGCGAACCGTTACGAGAAAACCGAGTTACCTTAACACGAAGAAACTCACCATATAAAAGACAGAGAGAGAGAGAAAGAGAGACTGTCCAAGTCGTTACTTATACAAGCGGCTGGCTCAATGTAATACACACTATACACACAAAAAATCAGAGAAATGAATCACTACGTATCAATCTGTTGTGTCAATACTTAAATCGACCACTGATTATAAAGAACACCTTGTTTACATACAGAACTATCATTGCGCACCGCCGTTAATATGTCAGTATACAATACGACAAATAATCTGATCCCTACAAATGGAGAGGTGAGTACGTTCTGCAAATTTAAAAACTTCTCGAATTCACGTTCCTTTTATGAAATTTCTATGTTAACGAACCCATAATGAGCCAATCAAATTAACGTAATACTGAACGTACACCGAGTACTAACATAGCACTTGTAAAACTTGTATATTAAACTTAGCTGTATGTAGGTGTAGCAATTCTCAAAGATATATACCACCAGCTGCATTGCGACAAAGTCGACAAGTTCCCGGAGTCAATACATGGGGCTTCCTTGAACCACGAATAGAAAAGAAAGTTGATGCTTTAGATCCTCTCTCAGTCAAAGACAAGTAGAACATCTACTTCTCCAGATGTATCGTAACACACAATTTTCTGTCACAGCAGATATTGTAACTAGATGGATTGCAAGTTGTATGCTATCGTTGTGGACTTGACTATTAATTGGCTGTGCACCCTTAAGAAAAGCATCCCCAAGAAAAACTCTACAAAACCCACGTGGATTTAGAAATTATACAAAGAAAATGAATGAGAAAGATACAAACTGTAACATTGTTAAATCACATCGGTATTTATATAACATCAACTAATTTTCCAGAAATTTAATTAAAGTTTTGATCTGAACCATCAGTTTAAGAGAAAACGTTTTTAAACATGGCTATGTAATCTTTTCCGAATTAAAGTAATAATTCTATCGACCAATCAGAAAATTTTGCGATCGCTCAGGTAATCCAAAATTCGTTGTAACATATATTACTCACAATATTCGTTTATTTGGTTCATAATATAAAAACGTTACTAAACGCTTATGGCAAATTTTAACAGCAGAAAGGGAATGCCAAATTATGTATTTAGGTTTAGAGAACATATGCCCAAAAGTGTATCTCTGACAAGATACTGCTTTTAGAATTTTCTTTTTTATTTTTTTGGAAATAACTGTGTTAGTCAATTCAAAATCTAGGTTGAAATGGTTTTTTCTTATACACATCCTAAGAACAAGAAAATACTTACAAAATTTACTACCGCTAATAATAATACCTTTGTAGTCGTCAAAAAAATTGCCAAGGGTGCACTTTTAGGCATATGTTTTCTAAACCTAAATTATAATTTGGCACCCTTTCTGCTGCTAAAGTTTGCCATAAGCGTTTAGAAACACAAATAAAATAAATAAAATAAAATTTTTGTTGTTTTAGGACTAACTGCTTCATTTGCAAAAATACAAAAATAATTGAATTACAATATTCTAGTTGTTAAACCACGCTAGCACCAAAATAAGAAAAACATTATAGTACTTTTCAAACTGCTTCAAACTGTGTTTAAATCTAAATTTACACTATATGATATTGATAAAATATTAAATTTTTAGTGATACCCAACGTCGAGTTCAAACTTTGATTGTACTAAAAAAAAAGGTACATAGGTTATATTAGTATCATTGCGATAAAGCAGTTAGCCTCAAATACATATAAATGCCTATTTTAGTTTTATCTAAATAGTTGTAATAATAATAATAACTTGAGATCGTTGCATATATTGTGGATGATTGTCAATTAACAAAGTTTAAAGAAGGGTTTTAAACATTCATAATTTTACGGACGAAGCTATATGATGGCTTACTAATCTGAATAACATCTGAAGTTAAACAATATTTTGTATCCTTTGTTCTGATCATCTGTTTTCCATTATTTTGTTTGCCAAGGCAAATCAACCCACAATTGCATACGGTTTTTGTCACGACACTATACAGGTTTACACTGATAAGTGAAATGCGTGTCTTACGACACCTGGTGTATAAAGAATACGTAAAAATAGTATAAATTAAGAAATGCCGACAGTTAACTGTAACGGCAATTGAATGTTTAAGTGCAATATCGTTATCAAAAGCGATAATTTCATATTCAAACACTCGTGCAGATAATAGTTTATACTATTTTTAGGTGTATAATTAGTGGAACCATTAAATCTACTACTCTTCATTGGCTTCCTGTTTTTTGTAATATTACTCCATCGAACAGCTGCGTTAAACCGAGAATGAGATAAATGCCAACTTAACAAAAAGTTGCTAATTTGGAATGACATTGACAACTCTCCTGCTAAAGACTTATATCTCAAAGTCCTATATGGTTGCAAGACTTTTCTAAAGTTGAAGAGTGCACAAAATTATGGTTTGGAGTAGATGTTTTCAATAAACATCTCAGTGATGATCCAACAATATATATAAGTCCTGGGCTTTGATCAAAAGAAAAGTATTTTTTCGTCATTGTCGTGACTAGCGCTTGGACTGGTCCATTATATGTCGTCATGCAATGACTCTGCTGTTATATTTTATGTTCTTATTTACCTTCTATAATGTTTACACACTTAATTAATATTATTACATATGAATACTAAGGTGGGTAAGGTTTTAGTTTAGGTTTTAGTGGTTTTCCTAAACCTTGAAGCAAATGTTTTGCCAAGATGAACCAATCCACTATTGCTCACGGTTTCGTCACCACACTATACAGGTTTATACTGATCTTTTGGGGCACCATACATAACACTTACATCACAATACAATATTTAAAATGCACCATACGAATAAATAAATAAATAAAATACTCAACCGCCTTCTTGTACAGTTGTATAGAGTACTTAAGTATACACCTGAACATAAAAAAAGCAAAATGCGCATCAGCTGTTTTTTCGTTGCGTGTATGCTACTGAACAGAAATACTTGGTTTGTTATCGGCACGAGTGTTTGAATTTGAAGTTATTGCTTTTGATAACGATATTGCACCTAAACATTTAATTACCGTTACAGTTAACACATAAAAATTACAATCAATATGCTGTTTGAAATTCTAAAGATTTGTTAAAATGGCACCTTAGACTTTTCAAATCAGTTTCTGTTAAACTTATTGTTGTGTCAGTGACCATTCCGTGACGGCCAGTTGTTTCGCGGCCAGTTGGCAATGACGATTTATCCTGACGGCCAATTGTCTTGGCAGCTAGTTGTCCCAGCTGCTAATTGTCTCGGTGCCAGTTATCTTGCGGTCGTTTTCTACATTTTATTTTTTGGTCATATCTTCTTGTAGTGAGAACCCATACAGTACTTAATCTCCAGGTCATATTATGATTGTAATTACATTATTTCCAATTTGAACAAAATTTAACATTTTTTTACATAACTACGTAAATTCTTTACCGTTTGATACTATTCTTGTAGTATGTAACGGCAATTCAATTGTATACCAAACCATAACGTTTTTTCCGTTCAACTACAACTGAAGTAATACCAATTTACATAAAAATAACATTAATTTGTCTAATAAACATATGTTAAAATCTATCTAACAAAACTGAGGCCCCATAAAGGCAAATTCACGACGATGCATTTTTTTAAATTATTTCTAAATGATTAAAAATAAAGTATTAAATTTTTAAAACTTTGTTAATTTTGACGTGCTGAGTTTAGATTTAGAAATATTCAAAATTTAATCATAGGTGTACCTTTGGAGGAGGAATCAATTATGAAAATTTAGAACTTTTTACATAAAACTACTCTTGATTTACATCACTCAAAAATGCATTTAAGAATTAAATCTTTAGTATGCAATTCTAGTAGGTTTGAATGCAAATTGTTTCTCCAAATTTTCTGAAAAATATCGTTTTTAAAAGTATGCACGCGTTGTAGATGTAATTTTTTTGCAAATTAAATTTGGAACTGAACATTATTTTACATGATGCAAATGATTTTTCAGTCAGTTACCTGAAACATCTATAAAAATACTAATTTACTTGAATAATATTTAAACGATCTTTGTTGAATGCACCATATCGAATCCGTTTAAAGTTCTTTGTGCGACCCAAAACATAAACAGCCCAAATTTGTGCATTCAACAAAATTGAGCTTTATCCAAATAATTATTACTTTTCTACTTGTTAATGTTTCAGTGAACTATTCTTATAAAACTAATTCGTGTTCGTTGGTTAAATAATAATAATAATAATATTATTAATAATAATTAATTAGTGTAATATTCAATTTAGAGGTTTGGTTCTCGTAGATAGCTCTACATTTTATAATTTAAAAAAAGTAAATAAAATGTTGACTTAGGGATGTTCTTGCACATGAGCTTTTGATCTAAACTCAGCCCATCAAAGTTAACAAAGATTTAAAAATTCAAAATTTTATGCTCAGATATTTAGAAATAATTTAACAAAATACTTTGTCATAAGTTCTTCTTTAAAAGACCGTAGTTTAGTTTGGAATATACAGGGTTATTCACGGTTACGACACGGAATATTATAATCAAACTATTTAATAAAATTGCAAAATATATCTAGGATGGATAGAGACCTATCCGAGGGATATTTTCGAATTACTTTTAAAATATACAGGTGTCCCAAAATACACAGAACGTAATAAAGTTAAAGTGTTTTTTCTTATAGAATGTTTCGTATATTATTACATTTTCAGATTCTACAATCAAAATAAGAATGGATTTTATAGAGGTTTACATTACTTATACTTAAACGTTTTTGAGGTATTTTGTATTTTATCAAAAGCCGTCACAATTTTACCGATTCATAGCTCAGCAATTATTCTCTTTTTTTTAAACTAAATTCCATTGATCAGATTTTATGTAGAACTTGTGAAAAAAACCACTATCATATACAGGATGTATACAAAATAAGATTAAATAATGTCATGTATTTTTTTATCAAGAGTGAATGCAAAATGTAATTGCCTATCGAACAATATTATAGTAGTATCATATAGTTTTTAAATGCAGACTGATTTGTAACAAATTAAATACCTACCAACCAACGTATTATTATGAAGTAAATTTGTATGTTTATTAAATTCTTGTAAACTCTATACATATTTATTTCTTCCAATAGTTAATACTGTTGACAAAACGTACACAATGCAATTTTTTCCTCCATACAAATATGTAGGATTCACCTGTCAAAGTTGTATGGCTTACTTGATAAATATTAAAATTGTTACAAATTATAAACATTTGTATTTTTCATTGAAACGTAAACATTTAGCTATAAGACATTATAGTATTGTTTGATATGCAATTACATTTTACATATGGCTTTGATAAAAATACAGAGTGTTCTATTTAAAACAAACAAGTTGTTGTGGTTCAAATCATGTCATTATTTAATTTTATTCTATACACAGCCTATAGTAGATTTATCACAAGTTCTATATAAAATTTGATTAATTAATACACTCCGTGCGAATTTAGTTTGGAAAAAGAGAATAGTTGCTGAGATATGAATCGGTAAAATTGTGACACTTTTTCATAAAATACAAAATATTTCAAAACTTTTAGGTTTAAGTAAGGCAAACATCTATATAATTCATTTTTATTTTGATCGTAGAATCTGTAAATGTAATAATATACAGGGCATTCTATAAGAAAAACACAAGTTTGATGTGTTCTGTATATTTTGGGACACCTGTATATTTCAATACTAATTTTAAATATTTCACTAATAGGTTTCTATCTATATTCTTCAAATTTATTAAATAGTTTGACTGTAATGATCTATGTTGTATACCGTGAATAACCCTGTATATTTATTAAACAAATTAATGTTATTTTTATCTACATTGTACTGTTTTCGTTTGCCCCTGATTTTAAAACACTCTATATAGCAAAGCAAATGTCATAACTGTACATTTTTTTAAATGACGACAATGTTTACAGACCCACCAAGAAGAATTCAGCAATATACTGTTTATACTCCAAAAATTTTTATTCACAAAACAAATAAAACTTTAAAATTAAAAGAAATAATATGGAATAATATACAAAAATTTCAATAAATTCATTATTTTAATTATATTACAATTTTAGTAAACGATTAATTTATTGGACAACTAAATTGTTTAAAGCAACAATTTATTACATTTTTTAAAAACACAAAAATTAATTATTACTTTCTATAACATAATACTTACAAAATAAACAAACAAATTATGTTAATTTACACTACATATGAATATTTTCTAAAAGATACAAATCAAATTATAAAATAAAAACTTTTTTAAAAATCATAACATTTAAATACAATGTTTTACAATAAAATATTATTACTTTAGATCAATCTAAACTCAATTATAAAATTTATTGTAAGGACTGCAATTAATGCTATACAGAATAAACTTAACAATACTTACACCAACGTATAAAACAACATACTTAAAACCACATAAAAACCAAGTATTGCCAAATACACTAAAATAATTGTACGAGAAAAAATTATAATAAAAAAAACGCAATAAATTTACAAAAATTATAAAAATAATATTAAAAATTGAAATTTTAATAAATAATAATAAAACAATTAGTATCAGTATTCAAAATAAATACAACCAGATGTGATTTTGTTAAAATTTTGAATATAACTAACACCACTCAATTAATTTTCTTTACACCAAATATGAGATTGGTTCTACACTTTTCCAAATAAGCTAAAAGAGTTCAACTTTATAATATAAGAATAACAAATAAATCGTACCCGGTAAACAATATTAGTAGACAAAAATTAACGAAATTTAATATCTGTTTTCAGTTTTGTAATATGATATTAGTAGGTGTTTTTTTCATACTGAGAAAAGTAATGAATAAACTAAATACAGCATTGTCTAGTATTACATTAGTTAAATACGTAACTAGATTAAACTGCGTATTTAGAAACTATAGTAACGGCAATTAATCTTGTGTTCTATTTGTTAACACGAAATGATTACAAAGCGCAGTTAATTTTCAACTTTCGCAATTGTTCTTTACCTAGCACAACATCTATTGAATAGTAATAACATCACGATTGTCTGTATATTCAAATTACAAACGTATGTAGTTTTTAACGTATATATTTAATGAGATTTGGAAGTGATATCCGATTATAACATAATTGAGATCTCGCAGTACCGGTTTTATCTGCTAAGTAGAGAGAGTATCTCTAGTATAAGCACTTAAAGGAGCATTCGACATTTAATATATATCTATTCTCATTTATGTAAATCGTCCCTATCATAGCCACTCAGTAAGCCAAGAACATCAGGTAATCTACTTCTGCGAAAGCCACTAAATTTGCTATATAATAGATGTCACCACACGCGCGGTTAGTTAGTTGGTCGCGTTACATTCTCCACCCTTTCATCCAATAACATGCAAATGTATGTAAAACAGCCATCAAATTACATAACACTGAACTATAGAAACGATTTAACCTCGTTCTATGCTGCAGTCGGATACTGGGCAGCTTAGTGTCGAATTAATCCCGTAAACTGATTTATATGACGTCGGCCCTTTTGAATATTGTAATGCAAATATAATTTCGACAATTTATTTATAAAAATTTTTATCTGATTCTGTGCAGTACCTCCTGATATACTGGATTACCCAACAAGCACAGATATGGTTGTTCGAGAAGGGTCCAATGTTAATCTGCGATGTGTTGCAAAAGGATCGCCCGAACCAGTCATAGCTTGGAGAAGAGAAGGGGGAGAAACAATAAGGCTAATAACAGGAGAAGAAGGTAATTTTCACTATATTAAATCGCGAAACTTTCGAAAACTTGCTTATTCGGTATTTTCGTTCAAATAAGTTTGTCGAAGTATGAAATACATTAGTGCACGTTTTAATTAAACTTAAAATATCGTATATTAATTAGCTACACATCAAATGTCACACGAATTTTGATTCGAACTTTTCCACCTAATACTCCATTTGAAATAACTTCAAATTTACATTGCCATGTACGTAATTTGTTTTCAAAGGGTTATCGGTTAGATAAACTAAAAACTAATTAATACGAACCCCTACGGAACAGAATGAAATTCCAGCATTTATAGATTTTCCAACTTTCTATCAGAGTTTGTACATATCTAATGTAGCAAGATTCACTTTAAAGTCTCGAAAAGTTCAAGCATAAATTTAATTTTCCTAACGGAGTTAGAAATATTTGATCTAATTTTACTGCGGTATCAACTCGTTACAACCTCGTATTTTTTAAATTTAAAATTTACTGGAGTTTATTAAACTTTATTGTACACCAATTGATTTGCAATATTTATTTTAATAGGTTTTGTTATGTTGAAAATGTCACAGAAGTATTGTAAATGTTATGAATACTTTTATTGCTTTAAGAATGATTTGAAGTTAAATCTTGGAACAGTACCAAAACCTGATATTACTAAAGAGGATATACCAATATTATCTTTCAAAATCTTTAAATATAAATTTCATTCAAATAATTTGCTTTTAAGAATGCACGTTTCGCATAATTACGTAAATAAATTTTTAAGCAATATTAACAAAATTTAAATTAATTTAATGAAAAACATTTTCGCATTTTGAGCTTAATTCTTATTAAAGCTTGGCAAGTAATAGTAAACTTTAATTAGTGTACGCATCGTATTTTTTTGTGGAGTACGTATTACTTTTTTACATTTTAATTTATCTATACGGTATGTAGTGTTTGTGGTAAATGTTTTAGAAAAGTTCACATATATATTTTAAAAAAGTAGTTAAGGAAAGAATTACGAAATGAAAGTAATTTATTAGAGTTGTTGAGGATGCAGGTGCGCTGCTTCTTAATAAAAAAATTACAATCGATTTCGTCTTGGAAAGTTTTTAATAAATGATATTTTTAAAAATAATGTATTTTGGATTAAATACTTTAATAGTAGTTGAAACAAATGTTACAACAGTTCTTGTGATAACTGATAAAAGAATGACCATTAGTTTTTATTTTGTGAATCTAATTAATCATAAAATATGTCACTTAGGTGCTTTATTTGTGATTACGTATTGCAGATACGTACAGTAAGTTAATGTAGATGATACATAGATCAACTGCGTAATAAATATGCAACTTGGTTTCGTAAATAAAACGAAACGAATTTCTATTGTTTCTTACAAAATATATCTAGAAGCTCTTGAGAGTCAAGTCAATGCTGGTAATCGTATCTGTTTAATTAAAACAAAACATATTTGAAAAAAAATTACTACAACAAAATAAAGTTATTAAAATTTGTACATAATAAGCGCTCTATGCTTCATTCACGAAAACAATTAAATAAAATGGTGATTATTTTAAAACTTACTAATAAGAATGCAATATCAATGAAGCATATATAATCTATACCCCATTGCAGTAGCTTAATTGTTAAGTTTCACGTTTAAACATTTAAAAGCCTATTTTCAATGTTAAATTTAAAATTAATACATCTCGTACGGCACAATTAAGCACAATATAGCAACATATTTTATTAGACAGATAAATGAAACGTAATTTATGTGGCTTTTATAAAAAGTTTTATTATAATTTACGCGAAAAAATCCGGTTTCAATTATGTTTGTCGTAATTTTTTTATTAATAAAATTATAATCGATGTTATTATTAATGCAATTTTTATGAAATGAGTTTAATCTTTTTTCAAAATGTTATATTCACTTTACAACTTTGAATCATAATCATAATAAAGTTATTAAAAAAGTACTGCTATCGGAATCGAACCCTACTTAGAAGCGAAAAAAAATTATTAGGCAACCAATTCGTCCACAAAAGTCCCTTAATAAATAAAAATACATTTGGCTTATTTTATTGATATTTTAGTAAAATACGGTTTGAGTATTCATTATTATCTCATCAAGTTTTATTTTAACCTCGGTCCGCAAGTTTTTATGTTACTAAAAAGCTACCTACTTAATCTGCCTTCGTTGGCATCTCCGCAAGTTTTAAGTAAAATAATTATTTCATATTTTTGTGAAGCAAGCGCTGTGACGGACCACTTTTACGTGTTGACATAAATACAATATCTAGTGAATTTATGGCAATTTTTTTGCAATTAAAGCCAAAGAAAACGTTCGGTTGTTAGTTTTGCCGACGCTTTGGTTCCAAAATGACCAATGTTAGGAAAGACGTTGAAACAATTGTGACGTAATTCTGTCGCATAAGAATGGTTTCTTGCACGTAGGAAGGATGAACTCCTTTAGTTGTATGAAAGGTAGAATTTTTCCTTCCTTAATTGATTTTAATTGTTCATTATTATTTTGAAATTTTTTTGCAGCAGATTAAAATTGATACCGTTGATTGTTGTTGTTGGTGATTTAATTTGAGAGAGTATATCAGCCACTACGTTTTCTTGACCGGAAACATGCCCAATTTTTGTTGAATATTGATTAATGAAATGTACTTGTCTTAGTTGTCTCGATGATGCGTTTTGGGAGCCTTTTTCAAACATAATGATGGGCAGTCTATGATCTGTGTAAAAGGTGCAAGTTTTTTGCAAGATAGTAGAAGAGAACTGCGTTGACCAGTTCCTGTTTGCAGGTGTGCGGCTATTTTTTTAATACTTTTGGTCGCGTATTGTAAAACAGATTATGATGTTCTTGCGTTCTGAATACAGTACTTCCTCTCAAGATTGGTGTTGGTAAATTTAGAACTTTCTTTACCTTAATGGAAAGCGATTGATTACTGTCCCTGTTAAATTTTATCCGTGTTTGACCAAATACACGTTTTGCAACGTTAATCTAAAGTCCGTATTCTTTCAAGTGTTTAAAAATCCTTTTGATGTAAAACGGCAAAAGTTAACCCGTGTAACGCTTTGGTACTTTTGAAAAAATGTGCTGCTTTGCACAACCCAAAAAACATTAGGTACTGAAAACTCTAATAATCCGATAGTCGTTTTTATCATATGACATGACTTCTGGAATGACAAGAATTTGGTGGTACGCACGAATAAGGCTCTATTCAGTAAAAACTGTACATTCTTTAAAATTTCATTATTGTATTATAAATGTGCAGAATCGGATATCTATCCGAAATGTTTACTGCATTCAACCGGCGGCAGTTTCTACATAGACGCTAACTGCCATTCTTTTTGGGCACCATATGTAATAAACTGGCCCACCTTCTTTGATCTGATTATGTATTCCAATTTTGCCTTTGCTGCTTCATATCTTCAAAGGTTGAAGCTTTGTGCTTTTGCGAACACGATAGAATCTTTAGTTTCTACGATGTAATTGAAATTTGATCGGTTTTTACTATCTTTAATGCATCAGTGGTCTTGAAACTTGTTACGCTGTCGATTAGAACTTGATTTTTAGGTCCATTAAAAGACTCTTCCTAATCGTTCAATTTTAATTTGCTTAGGTAAGTATAATTTCCGACATTTCTTTGCATTTTGACCAAACGTATAGTGGTCCAGCTGAATATTTTGCTGACCACTTTGATGTGGATGAAAAATTTCTTGACTGAGAATTTGAATTATCTTATAATTCTGCTCATATTGTTTGTCTCCTTCGGCGCTAAATTTGTAACCGAAGCACCGACTGACATGTGTCCAGTCTTTATTAAGAATTCCTAATCTAAACACTTGAAAAAGCCTGGTGTTTTATTGACCCGATTACCCCCATTCCAAAGACGGCCCAAATATTTGGGAAACTCTAACCTACAATGTAGTATGTACATCCCTTTGAATTAATTCAACCGTAATTACTATATAAAAATAAGTCGGGTTTTCCTTCGTGACGCTATAACTCCAGAACGCACGAACCGATTTCCACGGTTTTGCATTCGTTGAAAAGGTCTCGGGCTCCGTGAGGTTTATAGCAAAAGAAAATTCAGGAAAAATGTCAACAGAAATGCGGGAAAATCTTTTTCACATACATGTACTACAAACCAATATTTTAATTAGATAGCGCCGGTGCGTCGCAATGACAATTAACAAGTCGCAAGGCCAATCGCTTAGTGTTTGCGGGATAAATTTAGAAAATCATTGTTTTCACATGGGCAGTTATACGTTGCGTGTTCACGAGTTGGGAAACCATCCGCTTTGTTTGTGTTAACGTCAGACGAAAAACAAAAATGTGGTTTACCAAAGTGCACTTCAATCAAACGGATAATTTGCGGACACGTATAACGCTTCGATTCAGTATTTACTTTGGATTCACTTTCATTTACTTAGAGAAGTTCAACTAAATAACACTTCATTTTTGTAATCGAAATGAATTCATTACTGTTGTGAAATAAAATAAAATTTTTCCTTTTCAAATATAAAACAAAAAAATTTTTCTTCATCTTTTAATCACCAAACAAAATGTTACATAAAACGAAGCCATCTGGTGGCGAAACGGAGTTCGCCGGGTTTGCTAGTAACATATAATATAACTCGACTCGTGCTAAGAGTATAAATTTTAAAGTGTTCATTTTATGAAAGAAAGTGCGTAGTACTGTAATAAATTTTTGAATATCTAACCAATGGAACTTGACACATAAACCCGCAAACACACCACGACAGTTAAAATAACAAAGTTTAATAAATCAACACAACACATTTTATTAAGCCATTTTTAATTTCGGTATCGTTAAATACTTAATAAATTAACGTAATAAATATCTTAAGAACATGCTTCCGGCTTACGCAAAACTGAATATTTCGATCTGAGGTAATCCGCAAGCAAAACGGGTAAAATGGACCCTTATCAAAAACTTTACAAAACTACTTTTCACTTATTTAACTCTTGTCATAATCCGAAGTAAGTTTTACTTTTTATATTTTTAATTTTAATGTCCGTATTTCTGCTGCATATGTCGATACTGGGAGTATGTTTTATTGATCAGTTTTGTTTTCAGGTTTTTTATTATTTTACTCAACAAAATTTTCTTCCAAATCATTCCAATTCCAAAAGCTGCCTAGCCCTTAGTTTTATTCTTCGTTTGACTATCTGATTGACTATCAAAGGTAAATATACTTTCCAGTTTTTCTATGATTTTGGTATCTGCTTGTATGTCTATTGTTTGTTCTATTACCGTATTTATCATTAGTCTTTTTTTCATTTTTCATATTTACACCAATCTCCTTAAATTTTGCATTTAATTCTTGTAAACAGTATTGCGACAAAAGGCTGATGGGTCTATAATATTCCAAAACAAGTTTTATCGCATTTTTTGTACAATAGCATTTCTTTGGAACTTTTCTGAGTTGTAGGCGTTGCTTAAATAAAATTTTTAGTTGTGTTAATCGCTGTCGACCACCTCCCTTTACTATTTCTGTTATTATTTGGTTTCGCCGGGCGGTTTGTCTTTTCATATATTGTAGCGCTTTTCGAATCTCATGTTTCGATGTCAGGATATGTTCTAAATTTACAATTGTGGATTTGCGTTCTATGTCATCAATCTGTGTTTGTGTTTTTGTATACGATATATGTTTTTGTAAAATACTTCTGTTATCTTTAAATGTTTAATTTGATTTGTGATGAGGAATCTTTAATGATATTGTGATTGTTTTTATCTAATAGTTTCTTTTTTAGTAATTGTTTGTTTTTCCACTACTATAAATGTCTTAGTAAATTTTTGATCTTGCTATACTTTTAAGTTTTTTTCTCTTTTATTACTTTACTAATCTCGTTTTATTGTGAGTTTTCTTCTTTCTTCCAATAGTCTTTTTGTATTATTACTAATTATGTTTTTTTGTTTGTATAATGCTACTTTAGATAAAAGCTTCTTTCATCATTTTGATATTTTCTTTGTTTTTTATACTTTTCTTTATTTACTCTTATATTGCTTCCATAGACGGACGCTGTTTCTATTCTGTATTTTCTTGGCTTTCTCATTTTTATTAGTAATCAAAAATTGGCTATTGTAAAATAAGATGTGTTCTAAATTAAGCTTCAAACATTGCTTATCCCTTCTCCTGATTTCACTTATTCATTGCTATTAGCCTGTCATCTAGGGATGGTACATTTAGATGTAAATCTCTTTTTTTTTATCGAACTCTGTAATTCTTATCATCCTGCATCTTCTTACTATTCTGCCCGCTGCTTTGGGTAGGAGCTTCAAGATTAATTCAATTCAATTTTTTTCTTGAATCTTTGAATTATAAAAAGTTAAAAACAATGTATTAAAAAAAATGTGTTTTTTTTGTTTACTCCTTCTTCCCTAAGAAGGTTCTACAAGAATTCTTAAGAATTAAAAAAAGAATTGGTGGAAAACTTACATGGAAATCATCAATCGGTGAAAGTAAATATTTATTTTTTCGAATAATTTTATAAGCTAAAGCTATCCTATTAAGTAAAATAATGTTTATAAATAATAAAAGTCTTCTTCAGCATATTATTTTATTTAAACTTAATCAAAATTATTTAAAGGAAGCTAAATAAAAGACTTATTTTATTTGACACCCAACGTATGATTTTCATTGTTTAGATATATTTCAATTATTTTTCATTTTTAATACATTTTTGTACAAGTTTAGTTTAAGATATTAGGCCATTGTTTTTAATTACATTGTCGTTTAAAGCTTTTTATATGTATTTATCGGATTTATTATTTAACAAAGTGTTCACCACTAGATCCGTGGACAGGGAAGAAAATAAAATACCATAAATGTGAATAGAAGGATTAAAACAAACGAAAATAGATTTAAACAAACAATAAATAAGAATAATAATAAAAATACAAGTAAACTCTAAGAAGCAGTAAAAGACAGGCGTCGCAAAATCATGAGAAATTTATAAATTTCTGAAACACCAAACAATAAAATGAAGAAGAAATTAAATGAGAAAATTGCATTTTATATAAAACATTACCAAAAACGTAGGAAGTGTAAAGAATAACATTAATGAAACAAAAAAGAAACATCAATCAAGAATAAGAAATCAATTTTGCAAGAAGATACTAATATTAATAGTAATCATTTAATTACAATTAAACCGCCTGATTCATTTTAAATAAAAAACAAAAACTGAATACAAGAATAATTCACCGATAGAATTTTTTTAAGAAAGTAGAATCAAACATTAAAAATGAATGCATTAAGGCTGTTCTCTCAGGGAGCTATAAAGTTTATGTAAATTTATCTCGCTTATTTTTAGAAATGTTTTCCTGATTTTGCACAAACATATAGCTAACATTGTTATTTATGTCGTGCAGGAGCTATTTTTTTATTTTCGTCTTCGTTGTATTTAATTTAATTAAAACGTAAAATAATAGAAAATGGATTTCCTTATAAGCCCAAATTTCGACTCCTGCGCGACATAGATAATAATTTTCTGACAACCCTACTTTTGTTTTATTAATTTTTACTTAAAATCAATGAGAAAATTAACATTAAGTAAACGATAAATACTGAAAACTCTTGGAGAATTGTGAAATGAATGTACTCGCGGGCGAATTTTTCTGAGCGCAACAGGCCAGACTTGGAAGCCGATTAATATTAATAGATAAATAATATATTGTTGATGTCAATTTTTTTTGTACAAGTCGTGCATTTTAAACAGTTTTAGAAACAGAAAAAACAACAAATAGCTATTTATGTAACAAGAAATAAAAATAATGAACCGCCTACTAGAAATCTGAAATTGTCCCGAGTGATAGAACAGCCTTAACTGTGAAAAATTTAGAAAGTGTTTTATAAATGCTGCATTTTTTGTTGCTTAACAATTTACTTTTACGTCCGTTTAGAGCGGCGATAGGCAGTACAAATACTTTTAATTCCGCTGCTAATAGAAACTGGCTGTGAACAAAAAGAAGCAACTTAACGTAAAAAAAATATATAATTTTCCTATAATCTGGTCTATGTGCTGTATGGAGTTATCGTTTTTTTGTTGACAAAATTGCTTAAAAGACAGTTTTAGCCATTCAACATAATAAATAAATAAAAAAGTATAGAACGGCAAGAGGTATGGAAATAAAGACTTGAGGGAAAACGAATCTGTAGATAGGAATAGGAATTTCATAGAAAGAAAATTTGCATTCAAAAGGAACGTTTAAAATCATATTTGGAAGCAACAATGTGATGAAGAAGTAGATGATATGATTTTTAGTTGCAGAATTAGTGTTAAGTAATAATATGAATTATCAATAACAATCGAATAGAACAACATTATTGATAAAGCAAATTAGTGATGCGACATGTAGTATCGTCTCGTGCTATCGTAACACCTCCGAAAATTAATTTGCATTAAGCAACTTTGTCGCCAGATGTGTAATCAGTTACATAAGTCGATTGTTTGATTATTATAGCCTACTAAGTGCTGGTAAAAATAACAACCCCGCTGTAAATCGCAAGAGATTGAACAATAGCAACCAAACACCGAGAATCACTCGCCTGATCTTTCGGCCTTTTGGGATTCTTCAGAGAAAGAGAACTGTTGAAAAAGTTACTTAATTTTGATAAGAAAATTGCCAGTCTTAGAATGAAGTGTTACTGATAACATATTAATAAAATACACTAATTGACGCTTGTGGATAAATTTCTCTTATAAGTGAACATATGAATGTGTACTGAATACAGTAGTGTTTGAGTATAATCTTAAAAACGTAACAGATACATATCGTTTTTGACACTCAATTTTGTAATATAAGCGTACGGATATGAGGTTATAAAAATGTACTCAAACGTGGCTTTACAAAAAAATTGTAATTTTAATAAAATTTGTTCTGCATAATTTATGCAGAAAATGAAGAAGATTAAAAATTATGATGCATCTGATTAGCATTATGTTATTGTAAGAAAAAATTGCATGATACTACTATGTACTATAAAAAGGCTTTCAAGCATATGTAAAATCTCAAAAAAAACTTAAATATAATTAAACAAATTTCATAAAACGTTGCATAATGGCGCACAACGTGGGACAAGTCTCAATAAAGTCTAACAAAAAAAATAATTAACAAGATGAAGGTAGATAAAATGGAAAAATGTAATAAAAGGTATAAGAATATAATTACAGGAGTGAAGAGAGTGGAGAATGCGAATAGAAAACCAAAAATATAAATGCTATGATAAAGCAAGGGTTTTGCGCAGAACTCCACAATGTTCTGATACGAACAAACGTGTAAGACAGTAAAAAAATTGATACGTTGTAGAAAAAAATTCATTTTTAAGAAAGTGCAGGGCGAAGCAATTTTTAAATTAAATTATACATTTCAGTAACGGCCAACAATTGTTAAATGTATCTAACTGGTAAGCCATTATACAAACTGTACTTGCTATTTTCTACCTTAAGTCGGGACAAAAGGAGATACCGCGCTCGCACAGTTTTTTAGAAAAATTGTTCAAACAAAAGTTTTATACATTAAAACTTTTGTCACATAATTTTGTTTGTATAATTCATATTAGTGAAGATACAGTTAAAACAATTACTGTTACGTGATAGTAGATCTCAGTAATTACTAATTTATTCAAAAATAGTTTAAACAAAATTGTGTATAATTAAATTTCAAACTACTTTAATTTAAACTAAAAAAGGTCTAAAATTTTAAAATATTGTAAAGATTCAAAAATCTATGTTGGTTATCGGCCCTTTTGTCTCTACAGATTATGCCCAAAATCTAATCAGATCTGGGTTATTATAAATAATACCCATTTATAAAATAAACGGTAAAAAAAGCAGTAAGTTTTTTTCCTCAATGATCGTTTTTATAACTTTCTTTGTCTTTTGATAAAAGTGAGTGTCCATTCAGTTAATGTTGCAGTATTGTACAAAATAATTATTATTTTGTTTATTCTTATATTTTATTTGGCTTTCCAGTCTTTCATTTAGCATTTGGTATATAATTCATTTTTCAAATTGTCAAAACGTACGTCAATTTTCTTTAGAGTTTTTTTGTGTGTGTTTTTTAGGGGTTTTTGGTGCAAATATAAAATATGGAAGGTGATCAGTACCTTACAGTACTCCATGGTCAACAAGAAAAACATGTTGTTCCTGAGAATCACCACTTTGGTTTCCGGACCTGGTTATCAAGACCCTCCCGGATAATTAGGAAAAATTGTACAACACAATTTCACAAAACACAATCACATACTAACATAGAGCACACAACAAATATTCTGCAAATTAGTGTTGAGGGATTAAGTAAGGACAAATCAGATTTCTTGTCTAATATTTGTTTCAGGAATAGGGTCGATATTTTACTTTTACAGGAAACACACTGTAAAGATGAGATTGTTTTGCTATTTTTTAACCTATTTTTTTCGTCATTGTCGTGACTGGCGCTTAAACCGGTCTATTATGTATTGTCATGCAATAGCTGTGCTCTTATATTTTATATTCTTATTTACTTTCTATAATGTTTACATATGAATACTAGGGTGGAAAAGGTTTGGCATGTTTAGGTTTTAGTGGTTTCTAAACCTTGAAGCAAGTGCTTTGCCAAGACGAACCAATCCACAATTGCACACGGTTTTGTCACCACACTATACAAGTTAATACTGATCTTCTGGGGCACCATACATAACACTTACATTACAATACAATACTTAAAATGTACCATACGATTAAATAAACAAATAAATATAATTCACGTTTAAATGTGTTAGTGACATTGAGCCGTATTTTCTTACCAGAATCTATTGGCACATTATGTTACATCTCATTCTCAACGAACATTTTGCTGAATACATCATCGTCTTCTTGCCATGGTACCCCATCCAAAAATCAAGTTGTGGTAATCTGTTTCTAGATTCCATTTCTTTTACTAGCTGGCCACTTGTCTTATATGTTTCACTGTTTTTCTTTTGATTATCTAAGATCAATTAATAAAATTGGCCATGTTGTTCTTAGTCTTCTACTCTTCTTCTTGTTAGATTTTTTAGCCTCCATCACTTTTATTGGCAGTTGGTCTGCCAATCTATTCCATTTGTGTGTTCTCTATTTTCCTGTGTACTGGTTCTTGTTATAGTTAAGCTTTGATGTGTTTTCTATACGACCTATTTTAGTTTTATTGACTATTTTTCTTAGCTCCCTCATTTTCACATCCGTTACTTTTGTTTCTGTTGGATTTGTCATTTTATTTGTCATTTTCCTATTTTAATTTTTCCTGTTATCCCTGTTACTTCTCGTCTAATTACTCTATACATCTATCTTTTCCTTTCGTGTGTTTTTGTTTTCTATCTTCTTCTTTTGTTCATCGTGTCCTTGTTCTTTATCTAAGTTTTTAGTGAAGATCTGACTCTATATCTGGTATGTTTTCTGCTTTTATTTGTTTGTGTTATTTTTGTTATTTTCTTATTCAACTAGTTATGTTCTTTTATTCTAATGATCTCAATTTAATTTTAAAATTTTTGTTTTGTTTCTGAAGTGCTTGTTTAGTTTATGTCCAAACTTTTTCAGGTTTTCTTTTCACTGGTTTTACTTCTTCTTTTTATTTAGTTTGTCTTCTATTCTTTGTTACTTTCTTATGTTTTCTTCTTTGTTTTGCCATTTTTTTCTATTTTTTTTTATTTTGCATAGTTTTTCTAAATTTAGTTTATTCATTTTTTTATTCTATTGGTCCGACTGACCCTGATCCTCTCCTCGAAAGACGTCGTTTTTTTCTTGGTGGTTCAAAATTTGAAAATTTTAAATATTTTAAATAGGGCATTGTATTCTGCTTACGTTCTAAGCAATTTCAAACGTTTTATTTTTTGGTTTTTGTTATTTTGGGTCATTTTTATAAAGAATTAATCCCGTTTAGGATCTGCCGAAGGCGGAGCTAAAAACACTGTCTTTATATGAAGTTATAGCCAACGTATCGTTCCTATCAAAACACAGGAAGAAAAACAACATGAAAAGATAGGTTTATTTCAATAAAACTTTCAACGCTTTGAAAGAAGCTCCCAGAAGGGAGAAATTTTCAATGATTCTAAGAAGGAATAATGCTTTATAAAACCGTACCGGACTAGTCACGCCCTCGTTATTTTAAATTTTTGATCTGTTATTTTATTTATCACTTTTCACTGATTCTTTTTTCTGAATATTTTATTTTTCTCTTTCTGGTTTTATTTTTAAATAGCTCAGAATTTTGCTGTCCTTGATTAATCGTAGCTGAATACATAAAAATTCCAATGACTGAGAAGGTCCATTTGCTATGGTGAGAATTATGAAATGCTATTAAAAAAATTGAGGATGACTTTACAGTATAAAAACGAAGAACTATCAAAATGCGATAAATGTCAATTACAATAGTTTGTACAGAAAAAATTAAATTGACTTCTTGGAATATTTTTGAGGAAATTCAATTACTTTTATTTTATACCAAATTATAGAAAAAATTACAAAATACAAGATTAAACCATCGCTGAGATGAAAGGTTTGGATGACCAAGGAAGGGATGAATTGATAATTTAAGTCTAGATTAAAATGAGACAACATTGATAAAGAACATGCTTTGAGTTTAACTAGATGAAAAGAAAATACTTGGATCTTATCTGCATGAAAGATAAGTTTAATAATTTTTCAATTTTGACAGTGTTTTTCTTCGTTGACGATTTTTACAAAATACTACTCTCGAATTTTTTTTTATGTAACCCTTTTACAATCGGTATTTCCTTCACAGAGTTCTTCTTGAATATAGTTCTTCCGTGTCTCAACTACATCATCTTTATTTGTTTAATGTTTAATTTTTATATCCTTCCATTCATTTTTAAACGACATTCTTCTTAATTCACCTTAATCGGCTTTGTCTATTTATTTTTGTATCAACATCAGATTTGCAAATATTATCAAATAATATTAAAAGATTGTTTAATTAATTCCTTGTTTAATTAAACAAAAATTAGGTATGTGGTTCATTTGAATGAATTTCACACTAAGTATGTTAACAACAATAGTTGAAATGGGGTAATTTAGGTATGAAACTACAAATTAATATTCCTTTGAAATCAACATTCTCCCTGCGTTCCTAACTGTCGTTAATGTTCAACTACTTGCATTCTCAATGATTAGAAGTAATTGACCCATTAATAATTTAGTACATCTTGCGTAAGTATATAGAAATAAATTAACAATGTGGTCAATTTTTTTTGTAAAATGTAAATATTTTATTAAAATAATTTGCATTTAAGTGTTATTAAATATTTGTCCGATTATTTCGTCAAACGGATTAATTGGATGTAATTAAAACTATAAAAGCGTTTTAATAAATATGCATAAATCTTCTAATTGATTGATTTCAAATAAAATTTTGTTATAAAGTTTCAAACATAATTGTCAACATGTGCATGCAGATTTGCTTAATCGATTACGAGCACCTATTTATTGTTGTGTGCATTTCCAGATTGATTGTGTACATCATGTTCGGGGGTATAAATATCGTATAATAGAAAATATCGATCCCCAATACGTAGTGATGAATGAAATTATATTGCATGAACATGGTTAATATGTAAGTGAGCACAAAATAATTTTAAATTTTCGCTTGTTTCAGTGTCCAGCGTCGATGGACCCATATTAAATATATCTCGGGTGAGCAGACAACAGATGGGTCCATACCTGTGCATTGCATCTAACGGAGTTCCACCTCTGTTAGTAAACGTATTATGTTGATCGTTCATTGTGAGTCATGTCCAACAACCACGATGAAAGTAATTTTATTTATAAACGCTGTTGTAGTTTCACCAATGATCTGGATACAAAACCAGCTGGTGGGCGCCTACGAGGGTCAACAAATAACTCTCGACTGTCATTCAGAAGCTTTTCCTAAATCTATTAACTATTGGACCAGAGACAAGGGGGAGATTGTTCCTCAAAGTAAGGCGCTTTTCAGAACGTACGGATAAAACAATTATTTCTTAAATTTTAGGTGGAAAATACGAACCTATGGTTTTAGAAAATTCATACAAAGTCCACATGAAACTGACAATTAGAGCAGTAAGTACATCCGACTATGGGACCTACAAATGCGTATCCAAGAATTCTTTAGGAGATACGGATGGAACCATAAAACTCTATCGTAAGTTAATCTTACCTATATTAATTAATAATAAATATAAATTGTATACTGAACAAAGTTATGTAGTTTGTGCTTTAACAGAAACTTTTATAAAAGCTTTGACCGTTCAAACGAGCAATTTAATAAATCGCTTCGATGGTTTCTGCAAAATATTGAAGTAAATTACTCGTTTCTCGAACATTTTATGTCGAAAATGTACTGATTTTTAATACATTTTTCTTCTTGGACAATATATAACAAAGCTTAAAAGTTACAGTTCCGAATGCCTACTCTACTTTGAAAATGATGAAAAATCTTCTTACTTTTTTATTTCACTTTTTATATTGTAGTAGCACCGAGA
The DNA here is from genome assembly GCA_030710515.1 of Abscondita cerata. Lineage (NCBI taxonomy): Eukaryota > Metazoa > Arthropoda > Insecta > Coleoptera > Lampyridae > Abscondita > Abscondita cerata. Next base: position 151,920 of record JALBCR010002427.1, on the reverse strand, counting down.
AAGTATTTGAAAAATAGTCGAAATAGCTTTTATCTAATTCAAACTTTAACGTTACATAATTTCAATAAAAATATAAATTTCAAAGCTAATCAAACATATTAAACTGCATTATTAAAAGTTTTTAAAAGACAAATTGTTAATGTAGAAGTATAATTTAGAAGCTTTTATTTGTGCTTCAATCTTATACAAATCAAGTAAATATAAACTGGAATTACTCACAAAAGAAATTAAATTACAATTTTAATTTATCTTAAACTCTCTAAATTTATATTAAAACTTCCTTATAACTACTTAAAAATATTTAGCAACTCTCTTAGTAGAAAATAATGTGTAGCGTTTCTAAAATCTTAGTGGAATTAATTTAAGTTTAACAAACAATTAATAAAAAAACTTAATTTAATTTAATGAAAATGTTATAATAGAGAAACCTAAGATTTGCAAATACAGATCAAGAAAACCCATTAAATTTCTAAAGATTTGAAAGTAGATAGACACTATAATTACAAAAGTCTGATAAAGTTTTCTCTTCTAGAGTACAAAGATTTTGTTTTAAAATGAATCTGAAAAGTGATTAACTCGTTCTTTAAAGGATCAGAATTTTACGGCAGATTAGCATCCAAGTTATTAGCCAAGAGATTGTCACCAAATGCCAGTAATATTTTCTTTCTGTTTGAAGCTTTAGTACGGCTTACGAAAATTATTTTGTACCTAAAATATTCACTTTAAACAATAAAATGTAAGGATACAGCTCGACATGCTAATATGCACAAAACAAAGGGAATAAATTGATCGAACACACCTGGGTTTTTCTCTGAATAAATAAATCTATAAAAGTTTGTGGGGTATATAAAATTGCATTCGTTGACTTTCTGAATAAAGTTGCAGTGTAACGTAATAATAAATCACCGATGATTCACCCCATTATTGACGTTCATGTCAATTGCCACAACCCTCTAACATCATGCGGTGCTGAACTGACTATGTTTACGTGAATGCATAATATTGATTAATTGATTATTGTAAGTGTGATAATATTATTAAAATTATCGTAAATTACTGAAACACTTTTACAAAAATTTCGATAAATTTTTTTTAAATACAATAAATAAACTATTAATTTAAAACTTTACACTCTTATTAATAAGATTAGACTCATCAGGAATATTTTGTTTTTCATTAATTTTAAATAAACATGTAATATTTCTTAAATGCTTTGGAATAAAATTTTTTATCTTACACCAGCAGTTTTTGATCACTAATTTCTTTGACTTCAGCGTGTTGATAAAGACGAAACGTTAAATATTTTATGTTTTTATGTTGTTATCGAATTAAAAGAGTTTTTTTTAATTTTGATTAATGTAATCTTACGTGCATTGAAATCGACTGTCTCCAATTGCGTGGTATAATAATTTTATTATTCAACCCAAACGAAATGAATAATATTTCAGCAGCGCACACTATACATGTTCACTGTATTTAGCAAAGAAATTTTTCCCATTTATTAAATTAATAGTGCAAATGAAAAAAATTATATTAAATTCGTTGTATAAGGGGTCTATTGTTCAACTGGTTGCTCTCGTTGAATAATAGATTGCTTATACAACTAATTTAATATTATACTATTTTCTACAACCGTCAAAAAACTGACATTTTTTATCACTATGCGTTTTCAAAAAATATTTAAATCTAATTAAACGAAACTTTTATTAAAGAAAAAATAAACGCATTAACGAATTTGGAGATTAATTATTCATTTGTATTTCTGCAAAAATTTAAAGTAATAGTGCAACAAGTGCATGATTCATTAGATTCATTCGTTAGAGTACCCAAAGATTTGTTATTTGACTTTTATGTAAACTAACCATCTTGGTACTAGTAGTACTACTTGAGGAAGATGGAATTCTAGCTCTATTAATAAATTTTGTTTCTAATATTTTAATTTCATTTTTACTGAAGATTTTTACGGTTTACGCAATTTGTCGCATTGGCATTGCTTAGTTTATAACTAATTAAATCTCGTGGATGGAATGCTATAATCCATGAAGTTTTAAAATAAATGCAATTTAAAAAAAATTGTGTCAACAATAACTTGAGCAACTTGTCTATAAACAATAATCAAGAATCCTTGCCCTCGCATACTTGGTTTTTTGAAACGGGCATTTAAAAGAATTTGTTTTTAGACGGCTTGTCACGAAAGTGACACATATCAAAGTAGCAACCTGAGATCGAAACTTCAAAATATCACTGACCAGTGTGGAAATAATTCATATCATTTACGGTGCATGATATGAATTTGGCCAATGGATGAAGTTCTATTCCGATCGTCAATTTTCTAGTTTTATAGTTTATACACAAATTCGAATATATATAGTTAGTTATTAGGATTTAAATAATTGTGCACAATTATTATTTGAATGAAATCTTTATTAATAGAACTAGAAAGTTACATTATTAAATGTGCAGTTATTGAAATGTATTACTTTTTTATTTGAATTTTTAAACATTTTGCCAAATTTGATGATTTGACAATTGTTGAAGAAGTTGTCATGATGGATGATTCTGCTTCATTGTTCAAGTTACCAGTAATTGGATTAGTTTCTGGAGAGGTTTCTGACGAAGTTTCTGACAAACTTTTAACGGCCGAAGTGATTGTTTTAACAAGTTGCATATTGTGCCCAATAGACTCTGCTATGTAACCTTCCGCCACTGATGAAGAATCCCATCCACCGTGGCGTTTCAGATCTTCAATCGTAGCACCAGCATCCACAAAAATTGTGGAAGATGATCGCCTTATACAGTGGCTCGTGTAAGATGCGGGTTCCTCTAAACCAAGGTAGGTAGCAATCAATTTTGAGATGCTACCTATCTTGTTGATTCCAACGGGCTGTTTAGTGCATTTGGCTTGCTGATAATTAAAAAAAAAGCGACGTTCAGATGTATTTGGCGGTCGAAAAGCAGCATATTTGCGATAGATACCATAAAACTCGTCAACTATCGTGAAAACACGATCCTTTTTATTTTAGTGTCACCTAATTTTACAATTACGGCCGAACCGACATCAGTTAAATCGTCAATTTTTAATTGGACCAATTCGTTTCTTTGCATGGCTCCACTAATTCCGAACACCAAAATTACCTAAAATTGAAAGTTCAATTGATGAAGGGTTTTTGTTTATAGGGATGTACTTACTTTCTGTAACAAATATTTGCCGTCTGGCGACATTCGTTTCAGAAAGGCTTTCAATTTAGGATATTGACTAATATTAGTATTTTGGTAAACAATAAGCGTGCTTCTTATCATAGAAAATTGCGTCCATAATGTGCTTGGGGCAATTTTTTTCGACAGCTCTCAAAATACGCAAACAGGACGTTGTACAAAAAAGAAAAATTTACCCTGTTTTGCTTTCCCCACACCATAAACTTGCTATAAGCTTCCTCATAGCGTTGACGGAATTTAGGGGCAACAACTTGAGGCTGGTTTCACTTGCTGCTTCCAAAATACTATTTTCATCATTATCCATATTTCAGAGTTTACAGATCACTATCAATATTTTATCGTTTACAGTTTAGAGGAGATAACACACTTTTTAGAAATTCAGAAATTTACAGCGAGAATAAGAAACAATCTAAAATAATAAACAACATGACCATAGCAACGGTTTAAAGTATCCAGATTATAGAGGAATTTGTCTCCAGTGAAATTGAAAATTAATAATTAGTTTCAGTTATGTTGTCTAAAAAATACTGTTCTTAACTCGTGCGAAAGTGCAAAAGTTTTTAATATTTGCTACTTTCGACACTCGGTAGGAAAATAACGATTCTTCACACGTTAAATGAGTATATACTATATCGTACTTTGTTCGGAAACAAACATTTTTGGAGTAAGTGGCCGATTTGCAAATAAAAAAGCGCGTATCACACGAATGCTTTTAAAACCACTCACATCGATCACCCCATCACAGCAAAGTTCCAATATCTAAGTATACGTTGAATGGTTCAATAGAGGAGAAACTTATGATTTATTTGCAGACAGAGTACATTTATCCTCATATAAGAAGAGCGTAAAGAGTATTGTGAACGCAAAGAGATACTGTCCTATTCTAACAAATACGTAAAACACTTGAATGGTTTCTACACCTGATGATAGAATGCCTATCTTTTCTGTGATGAGAAACTTATGAGTGAAAAGCTGTATCTATCTATGAGTATATGAAATAAAAAAGTACTGTTTACTTTTTTACTGTAGTCCTATGTGTGCGTGTAAATTTGACTAGATGTGACAAGAAGAAGAAAAGCGTACGAAACCAGTTACAACATTGGTTCAGTAATCAGTTGCATTATTTATTCCGTCTAGAAAGTATCTGAAAAAAAATTACAATTATAATTTTTCGATATTATAGTATTGTTATTACTTAACTTATAAAATTTTAACAAATAATTTGTCTTATTTAGTTATACAGCCAACATTTAGCTCTAAACACTTAAATACACATTCAGGTACAACAAAAACTAGATCAGTGCCATATTGTTCAATGATGGTAGTCCTGACTGGTAAAACTGACCGAATCAAATCTCTTTTATTTAGTGGCGCTGCTCTTTCCACTTCAGCCTTTATTAGACCCTATATGTTTTCAATGGGACTAAGATCTGGTGAACCTGCTGACCATGGAATTGTTGCTAGTTGATGTTCTGACATCCAAGCTTTAGTATAAGCAGAAGTATGGCATCTTGCAATGTCCTGCTGAAAACACCACTCCTCTGAATATGAAACATCAGCCGTTTCAAGAAAAAAACCATTTAGAATCTTACAATAGTTTTCATTATTAACGGTGCCTTTAACTATACAGAGAGGTGTAGAACCTTGTTGAGAAATTGCATCCCAAACCATATTTTAGAGGAAAATTGGAAATTAGAACGATAACCTTTCCTCTTGATAGGATTTTTAAGTGATTTGCACCAAGATGGAAAAATCCCCTCAAAAACGTTGACTTTGTTGCCTTTATAGTGGAGTGATTGCAGCGATTTTTCTTGGTTTCTTTGATATGTAGCCTGGTCTTTTCAATAACGTGCGGACAGTTTCTGGATACACTTTTATTCTTCCTTAATTTCCAAATCTGTTCGCCAATTTTTCAAACTCTTGACTTGGATTTTGTCGTCCTGAGACCACTAAAGCGTTTAAATTGTTTCTTCGAGTCTTAAGCGGTCTTCCCAAAACTGGTCTATGCCTCATACCTGTGCCATTTTTTTATCCTTCATCAGGAAATTAAAAATGGTATAAAATAACTAAAAGTTAGTATGATACAACTACTTACATAAAATTAATTTTTTGTTTTCACGTTATTAGATGATGGTAATTTTGGAATTATTCCAAAATGGGCCGCTAAACAAAATCAGTAAAAACAATTAACTAATTATAACTAATTAACTCCTAAATTGAATACCTTTCCAAAGATTCTTAAAAACTCCCTAACCTTTAGACCTGTTGTCAGTAGATCAATTACTTGCATCTCGTTAAAATTTTTCAATATGCATAAATAAAATTAGAAAAATATAAAAATTCCGGATACTTTTTAGAAGGACTAAAGTAATGTGTTTTGATGAAAGTTTATAGAACAAATATATACAAACGGTTTGTTCAGATACAGATATGCCAAATTGGTAGTAGCCCGTTGCATTTAGGAATTGACCCACCATTTTTGTATATTTTTTTCCTTACCCCCCTTTTGAAAAAGCTTTCCTCGATTAATTTAAGGTTGCACACCCCTAAAACCAACTGTTTCATCGCCATCTTGGATGGCGGAGAAAGGGTTGGTTTAATTTCTAATTAATTGTTTAAAACGTCATTATTTTGGTATTTTAAATACAGGGTGCCCTAATAGTAATAGAAAACAGAAAATAATAGATAGAATTGTAAGACAAATTGTGAATCACGTTGCGACACAATGGTGGGTGGAGAGAAAAATCACATTAATAAAAAAGTCAATTTTTGTTGAAATAAGTACAAAGGTAAAGCAAAACTTTTCTGTGAACTACCTCAAGCGTTGCCTTTTTGTATATTTTGTTTGTTTGCTATATTTTGTAACCATTCAACCAGCACATTATTGAGAATGTATTCAGATTCTTCAGTGACATCTTTTTGTTGTATTTTTATTAGATATATTCCTGACTTAATAGTCTAAAAACAATACTAGTCTTTTTCAAGTGTCGTTAGCGTATTGCTTTCCTATTTCTAGTCAAAATGGGTAGCTTTGAATCTAGTTTTAATAACACTCTAAACCCCCTTAAATGGTCGAAAAATCCGATATGAGGTGAATTCTTCGGAGACAAGTTAAGAACTTTCTTGGCATAAAATCATTTTATTTTGGATTTAATTTTGAAAGATATTCTAGATCCTTAAGTCTATAATCCATTAGAAATGTTTTTTTTTGCAAATATGTCGTTTATGTAAACAATTACAGAGTCTTCAAACACATTTTTTTTCCGGGATTTTTCCTTCAATCTAGAATCTGGCTTAGTTTACAAGTTGATTACCTGACTTTTATTACTCTACCTTAAACTTTCGTTTGTTTGTTTTAAGTTTCTCTCCATAATAAAGCCCCTTACGATAGGTGGCAATACATTAGCAACTACGGTTACCTTTTCGACACGGTTCAATCCCGGAAAACGTTCTTGTTTTAACAATGACTTCGGTGGTGGAAATCGTAATTATTACAATTATAGAGTGTTTTTTTTGCAGCCGTTTGTAGGCCTCATTCTCGGTCCGCAACTTTCCCAACTACTTCTTTGTTTTCATTGGAGTGCAGTGGTTTTTGTGTAGGTTCAGTCTTAAGTTCCTAAATACAAAAACAATGAGCAATGTCCTCTACTAATAAATCAATTTCGTCCTTTTTATAACATTTATAGACAGGGATGTAAGATATTAGAAAAAAAGAAACATTTCTGTGTGTCTAAACAATTGAAATTGTAGGTTCACTTTTACTTTTTTTTTCAGAAAATCCAAATATTTTAAACATTTTCACGGGTTAGAGAATCGAAATAAAAAAGAAAACAAAGATCATCTGACTTCATACGTTACTTTATTTATTGCATGTTTAAATTGCAGGGTGGGGATAATATTTTTTACGAAATAAATGAAAATGAAAAGCTTCTGTTACCGGGTTGGCAATTTCGAATAAATCCAGATTAAAAAAAAAAAAATTGTAGGCATATGTGGACGATATTTTATTAGAACAATTTTCTTATGCAACAATCTCAGCAAATTCTAGCGATTGGAGTAGTGGTTGTGTCCTCCGGTTCTTTATGTTTTTCAATTTTTGACCTGTACTATGATGACCTTCGTCTCTTTTTGTTTTATCAATTGCAACAGTTCTTTTCTACATTTGGCTCCTCTAACTTACTAACTAACTAGCCTTTAACGTCCACACTTCGTTATCGGAGTATATGTAGCATTTCATACACTGTTATTTGAGACTTGTGATTATGGGAAAATAATTAACAATATTTTTATCAGATTAGACGTGAGATCTGTTCTTGATTTCTGGTCACTATTTATTCAGGTTTTTAAATATTTCAATTTTTCTACAACTTCTACATTCTTTCCGTAAATTTTGATGTGTATCGGTGGTTCAAGAGTTCTAAACATTAGAAATATCTTTGTTTTTACGAAAATTATTTTGGACTGTTTCCAATTACATCAGTCTCGTCCGCGTAACAAAGGTTGTTAATTATTTGACTTTCAATTTCGCCACCGTCTTCTATATTTTTTAACGCATGTGGAGTTATTATTTCAGAGTATAGATTAAACAGTACTAGAGACAAGACACATCCTTGTCTAATTCCCTTTTCTATAATGATATGTTTAGTTGTTGTGCCATTATATTTTATAGTAACTTTTTGGTTCCAATAAATGTTCTTTATTACGATGATGTCATTTTTATCGATATTTTTAATGCCCAGTACCTTTATTAACAATATATGATTCATCGTTCAAAGGCCTATTCATAGTCTATAAAACACGAGTATTTTGTTTTTTGTCAACTTCTGCATTTTTGAAATAATAAAGTTGTGGCAAATAGTACCTTTCGGGTTTCTAAACCATTGCAAATTCCAAGATTTTACTGGCATTTTTGTATACTCTCGAATGTATGAAATAGTTTAAGCTGATGACTCATCAAGTTTATAAATTAGTGTTTAACGCATTTTTTCTAGTTGTTTTAGAAATAGGAATGGATTTTGAAATCAGTGCCTTGAAAGGGATAACAGTACATATCTAGTTGAAAAATAAAATTGTAGTTTTGTTGAGGGTTCTACAAAAGTAAGGTTGAGAAAACTACAATTTAAATTAAAAAAAAAAGTTTTTTTCTAATAAGTTTATCAGCGGGATAAAGAGTTTGTCTGACTCTGTGGTTTTACCAATTATTTTTTCGGCACGTGACTTTTCTTATTTTTCTTTGGATGGCAAAAAATCATTTTTTTAATGCTGTTCTTATATCTGTCATTCACTTGATGAAGTAAATTTGGTTACCGACTATGAATTGCTTATTATGTTTGGAGATTTCCTAAAGTAGACTCGAAGAGGGGGGGGGGGCTAGAACCATGTGTTTGTAATTACTATGTTTTATTGCAGTATTCGGAAATAAATACCTGCAACAATACAATTTGATAAAAAAATCCCGTTCACGATTTTTGCCTTAAGCTCAGATAAAGAAATTTGTCACGAAGAGCGTGTGACGATTACGTAATATAATAAACACTGATACGGTGGGCCAATGAATAAAACGTAAATTCAATGCGTTTGATTTATAAAACGCAATATTCAGCGAGAATTAGAACACAATTAAGTTTTAAAATTGCACCACAAAGCCAGAAGTAACATTGATAAACGCGACAAAAGTTAAAATCCGCTGAATGCAAATTTGTATCTAAGTATGCTTCCGTGTAGCATATTTAGTTGTGGTGTTTTGAATGAACTATAGGTTAGTGAATCAACGGCTGATTATAATAGATCTGCACATTATACATTTTGCAAACGTGCTAACAGGATGATATTTTCATAGTCAACAACAGACGGAACCGGACTTTGACTTCGCTCCGTAATATTGCCTGTTTCATCACTTTTAAAATTTCCTTAGCTTTTAAAATCTTCATCATCTTCCGAAAGATGTCCTTTGTAATATAAACCTCTAGTACCCAGATAGCACAATTTGGTTTCTGATATGTCAGAAACGTTTCTATGAAACATACATAATCTTTCTGGAATGTTACGAAAGATATCTGAAACATAATCGAAATGTTTCAGACAGATGAAAATGTCCGCACATATTTCCAAAAGTGCAATACTTCTGAAACATTTCTGGCACATCATATTTAAGATGTCAGATACATTTCAGCAGTATGAACGAACATTATGAGAAACGTTTCTGAAAGATTTCTTCGTTATAGCATTATTATAGGCAAAATGTCTGTATATAGAGAGGTAGTTTGTATCAAACACTAAAAGCAATAACCATAAAAGTTGTTTTATTCCCTTAATAAAATAATAATAATATAATAAAATATAATACGTAACTAAAAAAATGTTCATTCCGTGGTAGTAGCTAATTCTTTTTCTGCAAAAAAAACGAATATTAGTAATTATTTTATTTTTACCTTTTTATAATCTAAATTTAGATTTTAAAAAACTACAAAATTAGCAACTTACTTTCTAATTCCCTGCTTAACCATAATCCGGATTGGGTCAACCAGTTGGCAACTATATTGCCTAGTCTCATTTCAGTTTCGTTTGGAAATTGAAGTCTGACAGTTTTAATAATAACCTGCAGCAGATTAAGATCCTTCAATGGTCTCTTCTTTTTTTTCCCTTGAAAGCTGAATTTATTTGCAAGGGCATTGGTAAATAACCGGCGTAAAATGTTCACCGTCACTCCGTGAGCATCGTTTCCACCAATCCCTTTCAAAGAATTTACCTGTAAGAATAAAAAATAAAATAATTGATTTAAAATACTTTTTGTATAAAAAGAAGCAGTTCACTTGCTCATCTTAACCCGAAAATTCATTACTACTAATCTAGACATTTTCTAAACACAAATGCAAAAAAGCTGTTGGAGTCTTTTAAAAATAAAAAACACCGAAATTTTTATATACCTAAACTGATTTACACTTATTTAATCGGCATCACTAGCCTTAATGAACCTATAACAATATTGTATATTGCACAAAAACAATATGAAAAATAGTATTAATAGTAATCTGACTCCGTTTGTTGCTAAATAAAGCAATTATAATAAAGGTTACTATAAATCTCACAAATCCTTACCAATTTTTTTGAAAACGTAGAGTCGGAATTTAGTTTTTCCTCGATGCTGTTTAATTCAACCTCCGTTTTCAAAGGAAAAAGAGACGTAATGTTGGCGTCATCGAGGCAGACATCTTCAGATGATGTCGAATTTTTATTGTCTGTTTCTTCCATCTTTTTTTCTAAGTAATGTATCTTATGTATTATATAATTTAATTTCCGAAATACTTCCTTACGAAATTCTAAAACAGAATCATAATTTAGATTTACGCTAGTACTTTAAGTAAAATATTAGTTTACCCGTTTCAGTTTCATCTATTCCTCTATAAGTCTGTTGTAATGCAGGAGTATTTTTAGAATTTCGTTGGGTAGACCTTGGCGTGGATACTAAAGTTATATCATCGCTCATACTTGTATTTGCTTCTTGATGTTGGAACTCGTTTAGAGTATCACTGGTGTCATTATTAAAGGTTTCGTTTACTATGTCAAGAGTTTGACGATACTCCCTTGGGGAACTAGTGTAGTATCCTTTCCTACCAAAAATGTTTTCACTCTTTTAGGAGGACTTGGCAACGATTTAATTCGTTTTGGTTCACTGTCGATTTCGGAATCTGAAGAATTTATTCTTACTGCATGTCTTTTATGTCGATACTTCTTCACGTCCGCATCAGAAGAATCTATGTCTGAAGTAGTTTCAGCCAGTAACAGTTTCTTCTTTCCAGACTGATATGAATCTGATGAAAATACCAAACTTTGATTGTAAATTGTTAGTACCATAGTATTCATTATGTTACTTTATATTGAATGAAAATACATGCAAAATTCACAAGAATTCACAATTCACAAATATTCTGTCTCAAGAGCGAGAATTTTTGTTTCAAATGTTAAAATTATCAAATCACTTCCATGGTCATACATGCAAGGGCAGAAAAATATGATACAAAAATTTCCCAAATTGTTGACAACAAAATATGAAAAACCAAGTAGGTAACTTATCTTACATTAAAAGTTATAGATACCTGCAGAACAGAATTTCCTTAAAACTTTATGTTTTGTCCAATGACAATTCTTTGTGTTTGGCGTTGTTTTCTGTATAATGGCTTTGTCGATACTTGCTTGATTAGTAAAGGCTGGCCACCAGGAAAACTCGCATTCATTTTCATAAAAATCCAAAATGTTGGAACCATTTGAATCCGTCTTCGAATTCTACCACAGAATAAGTCTGCAAATATTAATACAAAAAAATTTAAATGTAAACGCATACCTTAATTAAAGTTAATTGGAACAAATTATTAGGTAAACTTTCATAATTCATTATTTATAAGTGGTACTACAACAAAACCATTTTTGAGTCCCATTTTCCACATTTTTGTTTTAGATCATCTAAGTTCCATGTATGTAAATCTGGACTCAAGCTCACGACTTTAATACCAAGCTCTGAAGATGCACAGGGTGTATTGTATAAGTCATCTATTTGATACAATTTTTGCCCCATTATTTTTATTTCATTTGTTTCCAAATTTTTAATAATTTTATGAATTATCACCATTTCATCATTATTTAAAATAAAACAATTATTGCTCGGATCTTCACAGTTTAAATAATATTTATTTTTGCCATCATAAATTTTATATTCCTGTTCCTTTAATTGTAAACTTGTACTGGGTGTAGAACATGGGACTCTTAAAGATGGTTCATGATTCAATTGGTAAGATATATCCTTTGCACTTGAAAATTCAGCATACCGATTTGCTAGCTGTTGTAAAGGTTTGTCACTTTTACGTAAAAATTTTTTTATTTGTGACATAATTTTCAAATTTAAAGGCACTAAAGAAATCTAAAGCACCATACTTCCGCACGTCCCCACAAATATGTAGCAGATTATGAATATTGTGAGATATTTTATCAGAACCATATATACTTTGAATTGTAGAAACAAAGTATTTCAATAAATTCTCCGCATATTCTATATTATCCGGATCTTTTACTGCATTTCCACAAGCCAAAATTCTGCAAGCTACATGTAGTGCCAAAAATTTTGGTAAACGTTATCGCACACTAAGTTTTTAATACAAGAGGGCCATGATACAGAAGAAAACTTCGGAATTCTGTAGCCTTCCAATGGTTTATTTCTTTTAGTGAACGTGGTTTTCTAGCAAATTCCTTAGGCACCGTTCTTTGTAATTGAATTAAATTTTTTGAAATATTATCTACATGCTTCGAAGGCAATTTCACTGATAGAGGTTGACCAGCAATCCATAATGTTATTAATTTTCTCATGACTTCTAGGCATATAAGATGCATATAATCAATTGGTACAGATGAAATCAGTCCAAAATTAGGAATTTGTTTTAGAATTGTGTCGCCTATCTGAAAATCTTCATACATATTGTTTTGAAAATCTTTGTCATTCCGTAAAGCAATTTGCACATTATTGTCATACGGAAAACAAACTCTATTATTTTCCATTCCCCTGAAGTCACACACTTCGTACAGCTATTATACCCTCCATGGCCTTTCACGGACATTACAAAAGATTTGGCTGGCGCATCACAAATTAGGCCATGCAATTTAATGTTTACCAATGTATTATTTATTTGTACTCCATTGTTTATTAAATTTATAATATCTGCTACAAAATGTTCTAAGAACTCATTGGAATTTTTGGTTTCTCATAGCCGAAGTAACATCCTACTAAATATACATTAGAATTAATGTCATCTGAACAAAAAATTGGCCATAAACTTGCATTGGATGATTTTGATATGGGAAGACCATCAATGTTGATCAACAAATTAATTTCATCCCTTCTTTTTGTTTTAAAAATATTGTTCAAAGCAGTTTCGAAACCTACGTGCAAATACTCCCCACCATTGACTTTAATTACATTTGAATGTCTAGGTGTTTCTAATATTGTTCGTGGATCCTTTGGTAAATCAAAATCTGTAAATTCTGTTATACAATGCAGTATACCTTTCAAGCATTTATGTGAAACGTTATACTCAATAGCCCAAGAACGTATTGCTTGTTTGAATTTCTCAGTTTTATTAAAGGTTTGTGTTTCCTCGTGTGACATGTTCAAGGAGTGTAAGGATGCACTTGAATTTGTAAATGGTAAATCCAAATTAGATTCTCTATCATAGCTTAAAACACCACTACAACAGCTATCATAACGTTCTTCTTGGGGAATGTTATTGAAGTTAATATTGTCACTACAATTTAAATTGAAACTACTACTAGCTTCTTCTGCACTTGTACTAGGTAGAAATTGTTTAAAAGTGAAATCTCTAGGTGAATGGTCAATACAAAAACTATCATTATGTAAATGATGTTTATCAATTTTTTTAAGATCTTCTTTAGTTTGTTTGGTTAACAATCGGCGTTGGTGTCTAACTGAGTACTGACGGACTTCTATCTTAAAATATAGAATAAAAATAAAAACATTATAAACGCATCCCTATTCTGTAACTATCAAATCAAACAAAAATTTTAACTTTTTCTATATATCAACTTTGGTATCAAAGCATTCAGAGTATTAAACCCTGTGATTGCTTATTGTAAATTAAGAATTACAATATTTTGAGAACAAAAGTTACAGCAATTAGATCCTGACTTTATTTACAAATGAATAATTGTTATACCTATTTTGTAATTCGATTTTAACTACAGAATACCAATACCGAGTCATTGTCATGCATTGGATTGATTAGGATTCGATTTGCTCATTTTTTATTCGATTTTGAGTTACCTACAGAATAGGACTGATTGTGCGAAACGTAATATTTTTTAAACAAATTTTTAACGTTAAAATTTTTAGTGTTTTGAACGCAAAACCGAAAATGCTAATTCATTAGGCACAAGGGTAAGCACAAATAATAAAATTACTTACCTTTCCAGATTCTTCCATTTTTATACTAAACTGTATACTATAAACAATGTCTTTAACACTAAACAAATTTATTAAACCGTTCGATATTACACAACAGGCCCTAAACTAAATAAAAATAACTATAGCACTATCTACAAACATACAATATAACACACACAACGATAACAAATAATCTTCACTCCAAATTTGCAACTAAAACGCTAAACCCGTACTTGCTAAACTTGTGGCTAAACACAAAGATTAGGACAAACTAAGCCAAAAGCAATGCACAAAGACACCGTTAAACGTGACTCAACACGATTTGCGCGCGAATGTCTATGGTGCGAAAACGTACCCTTGAGATGGCAGCTAAACTTTCACAGACGAAGAATTCTTTTTGTTTAACTCGGTTTAAAGAACTTTGTTCTTGTATGTATTTGCAGAATATTGATTTTACACTTCTATTGGAAACCTAAAATACCAATACTAGGAAAAGAATCGACGAATTTTAACACAAAAATATTTTATTTTGACTTCATTTATATTCATACATATAGGTACATTTATTTACATATTGAAAAAAATTTAATTGTACGTTTTTATTCAAAAACATATTTATCAGCCACTATTTGATTTTCAACGTTGATATGTGTGTATTATTTCTGAATGCCCTCAAATAGAATACCTTGAAATATTTCTTTTTCAACTATCAGGTACATGTCAGAAATGTGTCTGTGAAACCGTAATATAAATGAAACATTGAAATATATCCGAAACATGTCAGAAACTTCGTGTGTTGTGTGGGTAAGGTCAAAAATCTTTTCTATAGATGCCATCTTTTTGAAGCTAAATATGCACTAAAATTTATTTATGCTATCACTAATATAAAATTCATAAAATAAATTTTTATTTTTTTGTATTTTGTCAAAATACTGGACGTTTTAATCTCTTATCTCTTATCGAAATCTTCTCCACACTCTACCCCCCCGCCCCTCCCTAAAGGGACTATCAATAGACAGCATAAATATTCTAAGCGGAAAATAAGAAAATCAATCATCTAATAACACTTCGGCGAGGTATGTGATCTACTCGCGACTCGACTATCTGTCAGGAAAACTCGTAACAGAAGTAACATAAATGACGTTTAGGGTTTTTGTTTGAGAACGGGTCCAAAAAATGACGATGCCAGGGCTGTGTGCCATTGGCTCCATTATATATCAATTTTAAATTGAGCAACTGATGTCGCTTAGTTGATATTTGACTTTTCTATAGTTACTTCATTATAAATATAGCTATAGTACAAATGTCCCCAATTAAGAGCTCGTTTAATTGAGGCAAAATCCTTGACCAAAAACGTAGCTGTGGTGTGAAAATGGTGGATTGGAGAGAGTCCAGGATTACTTTCATATTCGCAATTAATGTCTGGTTTCAATTGAGATGAGGATTGTTTAGAACTCATCCGTGATCCTGAATCTCGATTTTAGTACCATACCTACAACACAAGTAGATATAGTTTATCAAATTTCATGTAAGTCAAGGTAATATCAATGAAAAATGAAGACGTTGAGAGCGTAAGAAACGTGAATTTAAAAAAAAATGTTAATAAAGAAGACTTGGAGGCACAAACAGAGTCGATAACAAATAGTCACAAGAGAAAATCCGATGAAAAAAAGATTACTAAAGTCACTAAAGATTATTGACGTCATGGATGAAATACATTGACGTAAAATTTATTGCGGTGCAACAAAATTTAGAAAAAAGCTCCAAGATCAACGAATATTAAGAAAATGGCTAAATGAAAATTGTAATAATAATTAACTACACGGGAAATTAGTAAATTAGAAGAACACTGATAAAAATTGGATTGGAAACGAAGTTATTTTATTCACAAACCCTGTGCAAATCAATTTGATTATGAGAAAGAATGAATAGATCTAAATTTGTGGTACTTCCTGAAATTTAATATTAATGAAATATCGTGTTTATTAATTACCCAGATCATTTCGACATCTATAGCTAATCCTACGTGGGGCGGTTACCTTTAGTAATTACCTCACAATTATCTCAATATGTTATACCTAATACCGAGCTAATACTACTTAATATAATATTATTTGGAACCATATAAAAAACATATTTATTAACGGTTTTTTGAAAAAGTTTTTGTTTGCATGGTTCAAAACTTAAAATGCAACTTATCAGATATCCATTTTTTTAAGCCATATACAAGGTTTGTCAAAAAATATAAATTTTGCTCAAGAGTAAAGTACCATTTTTTTACAATAGAGAAGAATGTTATAATGAAAAGTTGTTTTGAATTAAAAGTTATATAAAAATATAAAATTACAGCTAATTAGCATGAAAATTTAAGTTTGGTGATTATTTACGTTTTACATTATTAATATTTTCAGTTATAAATTTCAATACTAAATTTATCCCTCTTATCTGTTAAAAATATGATAACCTTTCTATTAGCTAATGTTTATGATCAATCTTTCAATTTAAATACGTAATGAATATATAATAATTACTTATTCTAGAAGTAGGAAAATCCATACAAAGAATACTTAGTAATTAAACATCACATATTTACACGAAAAAGAACATAATTAAATTTTAATTCATTTAATAACGTTCATAAATAAAAACCAACCATTGTTTTCGAGTTCCTATAGGAAAAACAGTGCAAATCCTGAGCATGAGCGGGGTTCCATATTTAGGAAAAATTGTATTTAAAATTGCAGAATAAATTAAGAAACGTGTTCGTTATACGACAGTATTTGCTTGTGAGAACAAGATAAATTGAGATTGATCACAACCATCAAACACTTCAATAGCTAATCTCGTATAGAAGCAGAAGTTGGGAGAATTTTAGTTAGTTTAATTTAAACTATTTTCATTTAATGATCGAAGTTTTAAATTATATTTTTTAAGCACAACCAGTTCTTAGGTTAAATACATGTTTTTGTACTTATTTTACATTTAAAAATCTTTTAAAAAAAAATTTATTATTACAAATTATACACACTTTGAATTCTTCTCGTAGAAGCAACTAATAAAGCAAACAATATAAAGTACGTTCAGTTTTTATTTTTATACGTGTCGTATATAGCTAAAACGTAGTGGTTTGAAGCTATAATAAAAGTTGGTTTAGAGCAAAGTGAATCACAAAAAACAACTATAAAGAAGTTTTCAAAGTACTCGTTCCTGAATACAAAAATAAGGTCAAATAATTTGAAACAACCTTTTATCGCCGTGCGTGATAAATACTAAAAAAAGTAAACTTAGGTAGGTACTTTGTACTTTAATTTGTTGTAATTAAACAACGTTAAATTACTTTGCAAATTTTAACGAAATTAATTAAATTAAAGATTTCTGAAAGAATATTTTATTTTTCCTTGAAAATACAATTTAATAAGGATAAAAATAAAACTTGTAGATATTCTTATTGAGAAAGTTTTGTACACGTAGAACGTTGTATGTATAAAAGTTTTAAAGTAATATTTGTATATTGCGCTTCCATAGCAATACGTGTTATCACATTTTTTGCACACGTATGTTATATATGATCTTTTTAACACTACGTTTTTATGAATTTTATTTATGAAATAATAAAAAATACAATAATACAATAAACCACCTTTCTGTTTTGCAGCTATTCCCAAGCCCTCAAATACTTATAAATCAAAAGGATCGCCGCGCAAGGGTAAGTTGCAAGTTTATTTTTGACGCTATTGTTACAAATTCGTGAAAGGACGCAACAGTCTTAAGTTTTGATTAATAATACCACATCTTTAATGCTCACTAAACTAATAAATTATACTTGATTCATCTGGGCGATGTTTCTAACAATCAGTTTTCCTTGTTATTAATTATTGCCCAACATAAATCATACTTTTAGTATAACAAGAGGTTTCATTTAAAAGGTTACCTTTTTTGTAATCGTAGATAAATGGATGCTAAAACGAAAATAATTTAAATCAATATTTGAGTTTGTTTTTATCATTGTTTGATTGAAGATTTTCGAGTTAGCACGTCATGATTAATTTTCTCATGATCAGCATGGCGCAGACTGTCACGATTAACAACACGAGTCTACACTTCTGAGTTGCTAGAATGAATTTTAGTTAGAAATGTCATGTAAACATGCAAGAAAATAATTTATTTTAGTTACAAATCATCGCTATTTACGCACGTATTACAAATTTAACATCATATTTTGTTAACTTTAGGAAAGTACCGCAAGAAGCTTAACGACGTGCCCAACAACACCGAAGATATATCAGAATCGGAAGGTGAGTAATTTTAAATTTGTTTTATTTGTACGCAAATTGTGACGTACGCATTAATTATCTTGCGTAGTGTTTTTATTCTGATAAAATATGAATAAACGTATCGAAAGACAAATCTCGAAATAGAAACCAGATTTTACTCTAGATATGCATCTACTGAATTTGTAGGGACCGAAGGATTCAGAATTGGCCATCTCTTTGTAAAATTTAGTTTGTGATACATTCTAGCTCGCAAATAAAGGACTGAACCTTCTCCGTTATTGTGTAATATTCTAGCATCTTGTCTAAATTATTAATAAAATATTCTGAACTAGCATCTTTATGACATGTAAAAAGAAAATTGCAATGCGGTTATTGATTTTTTATTTAATTAAATTGCATTTTATTGAATTTTTTATATCTCTTTTTTTGTGTGACATTATTTGAAATATTGTTTTCAACTATTTGTATTAGTAAGGAACTGTTTCTCAAACAAATTTTACCAAGACGTTGTTAAAAATCCGTGAAGATAATTCCACCATTATTAAAAAATTTAATTATGAATTCTAATTAGTCCTTATGCAAATGTTATCCCGTGGTAGTTTTAATGAAACAAACATGTACATGCATGGCTCGTTGGAATTGTATAAACCTATAGAATACCAAAATCTTTTGTACCATATAGCGGAGCCGTCAGTATTTATGACGTCAACAAAAATGGCGCCGATCAGAAAACGAAAAAATCGCAGAATCTTCGTTAATATGTAACACAGCTTAACGTACTATAGCTCGTTGGAAAGATAATTTATCACTCGTTAAAAAGTGCTAAAACAATACATACCGATTTCTTAGTATTTCGGGAACTATGACCAAAAAATGTATTTTGCGAATAGTTTGTATACCGTATGGCGTATAGTATGGAGTATTTTTGGGTAGTATAGGCTACTTTCTTTACAAGTGATCTGTAATATCAGAGTTTCGTCCTACCTGGGAGTCATCAGAGAGAGGTTATCATCCGACCCTAAAATCACGAGCCTGGGATAAAGAATCCTCCGTACCCGCGGAATTATATGATTATATAAGTTATTACATATCATTCGGGTCGTCAGCAGTACTTTAAAGCTAATGAGAAGTTTCAGTACTGCCTACTAAGCACCTTCATTTAAGGTTTCCACGGCCGGAGTCATTAATAAAACAAAAACGTATTCCGGGATTGAACCTAGATTGGACTTCTTTTAGTTTAGAATCTGGCATGGTCACAAATTGATTACCTGACTTTCTGTTGTCTACCTTGAACTTTCTTTAGTTTCAAATTTCTCGCTCTGATGAAGCCAGGTCCAATCTCGGAAGACGTCTTTGTTTTAATAATTATCTTCATTACCTACATTTAGATGTATGTTTCCGCAGTTACTCTTATCACCACTGCAAGCACACACATTAGTGCAAAGTAGATTGTAAATGGCGCATTTGCAGAGTGGTAAGCATTTGTTTTTTGTGCACGAAGACTTGATTAAATTTAGTAGTGTTTTGGGTGCACATAGTAAGTCGCAAAGCACAAGGGTAAAGTGCCTTTCTTTCTTTGTCCGGCCATGACTGTTAGGAGATAGAATTGATAGCTTTGGCTAATCATATTTATTCCAAACAAGTGCCTGATAGTTGATTCCTCTGAAAGCAGGAACAAACGCGCCCTGTGTTGGTGAAAATTTTTCTTCCTGCTCCTGTTTTTTTGGAAAACATCCACCATCACAATTCTGCAAGTGATTTAATTTTTGTGCTCATTACACTGTACAAGTTTGTACTGAGCTTCTGGGGCACCATACATAACATTTACATCACAATACAATATTAGAAAAGTACCATACGAATAAATAAATAAATTGATAATCTTTGCAGATGAATGTTTTGAGTTTTGCCATAATTTTAACTGATAATTTTTTTTGTGTTCCGAGACTTTTAAGCACAAGTAGGGAATTTCTGAATTAAAGTTTGCTGCCAAAGTTCTCGTTGAATCGCGTCCTGATAATGCATGAAATCCAGGAAAAGCAGCTGCTTTTAAATACCCAAAGTAATAATATATTCTCCTCCATCTCCTTTCTTTGGCATTGACGCCAATTATCTCCGTGTCAGCCTCTTTCTGGGTACTTTCCAAAGATTCAACATTTAAATGTGAAGCTTTTGCTATTTCTCCCCAAGATACATTAATTTACAGTTCTGTGTTTCTACATTTTGTAGAACTGTTAATGAAAAGTATCCCGTTCATTCATTCTTTGTCCGTATATGTGATAACAGTTGGTGTATTGTAACGTTTTGTCTGATATTCTGTAATGTGTAGATGTAACGTTTTTGTAAAATTTTTGGTAGACACTTCTTTGTAAGTGTCAAAGTCGATATGGTCTTCTTGATACTTGCTATATTTCTTTGTTAATTTTTCCCCAAATACTTCAGCAAAATTTTTACAGGTTTAACCGCATCTGGTTCTGAAAGAGAGTTTACTTCGGCCATTCCATCGACAAATGCAACTCATGTGGGCTTATATTAGTAGCAAGAGTTTCAGTTCCGGATTGGTCAGTAGAGGAGAGATCTTTCAAAATACGATTGAGTTTACTTTTCAAATGACATGCGTGCATCGTTCTATCATACGTAAATAAGGATCGTGAGACAGTAGATAATTAGTATAGCCCACGTGGTAAACTGATACATCGATGACGATTGATTCCCAAAAACAAACTGCTTTAATTCTCAGTTGTTACGTAATATAATATCTTTTCATCAACTTTCAAACACAAGCTGTGAACTTGATTGACCTCGCGTTAACTCAATATCACCACATTTAGATGAGATTTGTTACCAAATTAAATTTTGTCGTTATTCTAGTATATAATCGTTTCTTTATTTCCCGACTTCGACAATATTTGATGTCGTAATAATTGGTACTTGGCAGGTCCCTGATACTGGGTAACAAACATTTTCTTAGTCTATAAGTTTATACAAGGTGTATTTTAAAATCTCCGACAAACGAAAACTCAAGATTCTATGATCCAAAAAAATACAAAAATTGTTATTGTTGCTTTTCCGAAAATGTTTCGTAACCGAGATATAGGGTGTTTAAAAAATAATTGTATTGAAGTTTTTTTTAAAAAACCCAGAAATTACAAAAGATATTATACTGAGATTTGGTACACGTAAATATCCAACTAAGTATACAGTTATTGATATTTGCATTAACATAAACGACTTATGTTAATGCAAATATCTCAAAAAGGAAGTGTCGAATAGAAATATACTAAGTATGATTTTATTTGCAGAATTAAGTGCTCAATCTCAAACAAATATTTCTTCAACAAAAATCAGGAGCGTATGATTATCTTTGTCTTACTCTTTTGTAATTTCTGAGATATCTCAAAAAAACTTCAAAACAATTATTTTTTAAACACTCTATATCTCAGTTACGAAGCATTTTCGGAAAAGTAATGATAACAATTTTTATCTTTTTTTGGATCATAGAATCTTTAGTTTTCGTTTGTCGGTGATTTAAAAATACACAAATAGTAATAAAAAAAAACATTGCAAGAAAATACGAATGAAAATAATATCCACAGGCAAAAAATGTGAAAAATTCTGTATGTATTGTTCTGACACTTTTTAACGAGCATGAAATTGTCTTTTCAGCGAGATATAGTACTTTAAACCATGTCATAACTAATGACAGCCACGTCTAAGGTTCTGATACCTAAGATTTTTGTAATCTGTGGGTTCATAAAATTCCAACGAGTCATAGTACACTCATGAAATTTAAAACTTGGACACCTCAATTTCTGTAAACAAAAGTTTGCAAATTGTGAAGCGGGTTTAAGGGTATCATTTACAATTCTAACAGCAGGTAGTCTCAGCAGAGGTTATCTTATAGAAGGACTGTAGAATGAATCATTACACTAAGCACGTTTTAGAAAATAGGTAATTTACGTTGCTTACTTAATTTTTTTCTTTAAAGAATATATTTGAAGGTATCGCTAATTAACCACCATAGCTCGATTAATTATCGAATCAAAATTTTGTTTAGGAAATGTTTACAAAATAAAATTAGAAATAATTTTGATTTAAAAAACGTCTACAAGCAATAACTTTTAAATTAAATCAAAAACTAAACATGGTTATTTGGGTTAACTGATTATTACTTATTTTTAAATAAATCTAACCTACTAATTATTGTAAGTTATTAAAAAAAAATCATTAAATTCTCTATTCATAATATTTAGTCCTTACAAAATGTATATTTTATGACGTTTCATTTTTTCTGTAGTTAATATAAAAAGTAAAATAAAAACTAAGGCAATGCTTATTGTCAACGTATATATTTAGTTTTTTGACAAGAATTTATTACATAATTATAATTAAGATACCAAGTTATAGTTTAAAATTAAATGAAAACGTTTTTTTTAAATAAAGGTATTACTATATAAATAAATATAAGAAATCAATAATGGGTGTGACCTCCATTATTAAAAAGTTTTCATTTAATTTTAAACTATAACTTGGTATCTTAATTATAATTATGTAATAAATTCTTGTCAAAAACTAAATATATACGTTGACAATAAGAATTGCCTTAGTTTTTATTTTCACTTTTATATTAACTACAGAAAAAATGAAACGTCATAAAATATACATTTTGTAAGGACTAAATATTATGAATAGAGAGTTTAATGATTTTTTTAATAACTTACAATAATTAGTAGGCTAGATTTATTTAAGAATAAGTAATAATCAGTCAACCCAAATAACCATGTTTAGTTTTTGATTTAATTTAAAAGTTATTGCTTGTAGACGTTTTTTAAATCAAAATTATTTCTAATTTTATTTTGTAAACATTTCCTAAACAAAATTTTGATTCGATAATAAATCGAGCTATGGTGTTTAATTAGCGATACCTTCAAATATATTCTTTAAAGAAAAAATTAAGTAAGCAACGTAAATTACCTATTTTCTAAAACGTGCTTAGTGTAATGATTCATTCTACAGTCCTTCTATAAGATAACCCCTGCTGAGACTACCTGCTGTTAGAATTGTAAATGATACCCCTTAAACCCGCTTCACAATGTGCAAATTTTTGTTTACAGAAATTGTGGTGTCCAAGTTTTAAATTTCATGAGTGTACATTAAAAATGCATCAGGAAAGCTTTTTTTAACATATATTTATGGATTGCAGTACTTTAAATTAAGTTTTTTATATGAAAAATTTTGTTAAATTTTAAAGTCTACAGACTTTCATGTCTCCTCCAGAAAGAAAGAAAAAGAATCACTGGCTTAAAGATTTCAATCACAGTTTCATGCCGACTTTTATATGTTAATAATAATAATAATAATATATGCTTTATTGTACCATAATAGTAATACTAAGTTAGTTAATACAAAAGAAAATAAAGATAATAGGCAGGTACAACCTCAAGGTGAGATTAATTGTGGGCAAGGCCAGCCCGTGCTGCTCTTGCATCTAAACCTTGTTTAAATATTAGTAGGTAATTACCTTTTTACAAGTGAAAGAGATAAGAAAAAGGAAAAAAAAAGAATAAATAGAAAAACAGAATACAAAATATGTATAGTGAGCACGATCAAGTATGAAACGAATATGATTAATAATCCAAGGTAAATAATATATGAAATTGTCAGTAACATCACTTGTATAAGATACAACATAAGAGACAAAATATAGGGAGGCGAGTCTACTTTAATTGAGAATTTAGGAGATAGGATTTGAGTCTAGCTTTAAACATGTTGTAGTTATATGTTTTCCATAAATCAGATATGTCATTGTACAACTTATATAATTGAAATGTGAACGATCTTTCAAACAATGCCGTAGTATGGTGTGGGGTGAAATGAGGCCTCTAAACCTTGTTAAAACATTATGGATATCAGTTCAAAAGAAATTTTTTCAAACAAGTAATGTGGCTGTTTTATATTTAATATTTTGTGATAAAGACACAAGCACTGTAAAATTCTTCTATTTAACATAGACAGCCACCCCACAGCAATGAGCTTGTGAGATATGTGTTGGTATTTCCTAATACCAAACATATACCTCAAGCAGCAGTTAGGATTTGTTGAATGCGTAGTGAAGTTGATTGATCTAGTGTAGCGTGATAAATAGGTGCACCGTAATTAAATCTTGACAATACAAATAGGTCGCAAAGTATTTTTTTAGTTTCTATGTTAAAAACATGCCTAAACTGAAATAATTTTCTAATAAAAAAAAATGCTTTGCTTACATAATTTGTAATTTGATGTCTAAATCTAAGCGTATTTTCCAACACAAAACCTAAGCATTTAATTTTATTCACTATCGGAATCAGTTCATCATTAACACGTAGAATGCCTGTATTTAGCATTTGACGACAATTACGGTTACCAAAAATTATTGCAACAGATTTCTTGGAGTTCAGTTGTAAAGTAAGTTGCGTTAAAATATTGTATATAGAATTCAGATCTTTATTGATGTTATTTAATGCTGTCACCTGATCCGCAAATTTAAATGAATAGTATATCTGTGTGTAATCCGCACAAGCGTGTATGTTGCAGTGTTCACTGGAATTTAGAATCATTGATGTATAGATTGCATACAATAGAGGGACCAAAACCGAACCTTGAGGCACACCTTGACGCACTGGTAGTGAATCAGAAAAGTTATCTTCTACTAGAACCACTTGACTACGATTCATTAAGTAGCTACGCATTGGACACTACCAGTGTTACTAGGATTGCCTTGATTGATCTCGTTTCGTCATTTGGAATGAATGTATTGCTCAATGAACCTACTAGGATCACGGCCACATCATATACCTGTTTAGATAATGTGATACTCTCCGACTCAATTACCTCTCAGATAGAAAATATAAATCTTGGTCTTTCAGACCACTATGGGCAAGTCCTAAAAATCTCAAGTTGCAAGACATCATCATCGTCGAATCCTCCTCTAATTAAACGTAGAGTGAGAAATTTCTCTGACAATAATATTGCAAAATTTGTATCGTACCTTTCTCAGGAAAACTGGGAACATGTTTACTTGAACACTGACTCAGAAGAAGCCTTCAATAATTTTTTCGTTGTTTTTTTACTACTATGACTTAAGTTTCCCCTATCGAACACTAACGTTAAGAACGACAATTAATCAACCTTGGTTAACAGCGGAGCTTTATAAGCTGAAGCAAAAAGTTACTGATCTTAAAGTATTGTCTATGCGCTACCCAGAATTTTGCCGTATGTTTAAAAGTCAGCACGCCTTGTACCAAAATCAACTACTCTCAGCCAAAAACAATACTACAATAATAAATTACTGAACTCATGCAGTAAGATTAAAACGACTTGGGAAATCATTAATCAACTAAATGGGAAAAAAAGACAAATATAGCAATTACTAAAGAAGAGACTGCAGTTTCTAATAATGAAGCAGCTGAAATGTTTAGTGTGCACTTTTCTAGATTTTATCGAACAAATAACTCCTCCGATCGTAATACATCTATCCCAGCGCTGTGTCATTCAATGTTTGTTGTTCCCCTAATTGTAAACGATGTGGTATGTATTATTAGCTCCTTAAAACCATCTTCGTCCTATGGACATGATGAGGTTAGTAATAAGCTGTTAAAATCTGTGAAACATTCTGTTGCGGAACCACTAACATATGTAATTAACTTGACTTTACAAAACGGTATCTTTCCAAACAGCCTAAAACAAGCAATAGTTAAGCCCCATTATAAAAAGGAAACCCGCACGAAGTCTGCAATTACAGGCCCATTAGCATACTATCTAGTTTCTCAAAGGTCTTTGAATCCGCGATAAACACACAACTAATTAGTTACTTATCAAAATTTGATATTATAAATAGGTTTCAGCACGGCTTCATTAAAAATAAATCAACTAATACTGCGTTGTGCGATTTTATTTCCGAAATTGTGACTTCCGTTGACAAGCGATTTTGTACTGCTGGCTTATTTGTCGATTTCTCTGCCGCCTTTGACACTGTTGACCATAAGAAGCTTCTAGAGAAAATGTTTCAATATGGGATACGGGGCACTACACTTGATCTTTTTAAATCATACTTATGTAATAGAATGCAGACAGTTGAATTGCCGCAAGGGGGCGTAGTCTTGCATGTCCAATATCATCCGTAGTACCCCAGGGTCTATACTTGGCCCTACACTGTTCCTGCTCTACTCCAACGACCTGGTATCACATCTCAAAGAAAATGATTCTGAAAATAGTATTTTTATAACATCCTATGCTGACGATACGAATATTTTAATTAAATCACGTGACATAGCGGACCTTTCCATCAAAACAGATCTTATACTAAATATGTTGCGCAGGTGGAGTGATAGCAATGGATTAATTTTAAATGAAGATAAAACGTCTGTAGTTGTTTTGGCAGCACACAAAAGTCTCGCTGATAAAAGATGTAGCCGGTATCTCATGCTCCAAGTCAGTAAGAATACTTGGATTAACGGTTAGGTATGACCTATCCTGGTCATTACACATAGATACTGTATGCAAAAAGCTCCAAAAGTCTTGCTACGGACTTTTCATTTAAAAAAACATATGTAATAAACATTCATTGTTAATCTTTTATCATGCTCATTTCCATTCGTATATCGCATACAATATAGCAAACTGGGGTCGCAGTCCAAACACGAAGCGTATATTAATAATGCAAAAAGAGCAGTACGGCTTATATGTAACTTGCCCTTAAGAACGCCGTGTAGATCCTTATTTAAAAACTTAAGGATTCTCACCGTAATAAATACGTATATCTTAGAAATAAGCTGCTATGTTTATAAGTTTCAAATGCGCTTCTCAAACGGCGAGCACAGTCACAATACACGTCATAAGCGTCTTCTAAACCCGGGTCAACACAGAACAGCATTATTTCAAAATAATCTACAATACAACTGCTGCAAAATTTTTAATAATTTGCCTATAAACATAAAACAAATTAACACATATAAGCAGTTTAAGCTGACACTAAAAACAAATTTACTGGACAACCCATTTTACAACCTAAAAGAATATTTTCAATGTGACCACTTTCAATAGCTTAAATGTCATAAGTTAGTGATATATGTAATCTTGACAATTATTGTGTACAAATCTATGTTTTCATGTGGATCAGTACTGACAATAAATAAGTATTATTATTATTATTATTATTATTATTATTATTATTATTATTATTATTATTATTATTAAAAGTCAAACCAAAGTGATTTAAAACTTTAATTAGGCGGCCATGATTAACCGTATCAAATGCCTTACTATAGTCTAAACTGACCAGTACAATAATAAGTCCCTTGTCAGTAGCTAATATAATATCGTCGATTAATTTAAGAGTTGCCGTAGTACTACTGTGGTTAGAGCGAAAGCCCGATTGTAAAACAGGAAGAATGTTAAAGTCCGTTACGTATTTGATTAATTGAATGCTAATGATTTTCTCGAGCACTTTAGAAAGGGAGCATAATATACTTATTGGCCTGAGCTTATTAATTGCAGTAGGATCTTGGCATTTAGGCAGAGGTTTGACAATACCATGTTTCCAACAGTCAGGGAATGTATTTGATTCCAAACAGCAATTAATAATATGTGTAACATAAGGGATTATGATTGGAGAACATAATTGTAACATTGAGGAATTAATCAGATCACTACCTGTAGCATTAGTTTTTATTGAAAACAGAATTTTAGCTACGTCTTAACAGTCAACAGTTTTGAAACTAAAATTTAGTTTCATGGCAGGTGTATTGAAAGGTATTGGCAATGTAACAAAGTTAGAAACTATGGGAATATTGTTTACAAAAAAATTATTAATTTCATTCGGGTTCGAAAGCTCATCCGGTATTTTAGTTTAGCATTTTCGTTATTTAAGCCTAAATTACATACAAGTTGAGAGTGAGTTAGTTGTGAGGTTACAGTAATTACAGTTTCATTTCAGCGATAAATTATATTTGTTTGATTATATAATATAATCACCGGATTTTATCACATTAACAGTACCACATAAACAGCGACATAAACTTGAACATAGTGTAAGCTTATGCATCTTCGAGTAAGTGAACAAATAAAATATTATATTATTTTAATATTTGAATAATGTAAATAAATATGAAAGATGTTTCCTTTAGAACGGTTTCCTCGTAGACTAAATAATGTATTACATAATGATTAACAGAAATGATTAATAGAAACCCCCTAATCTTAAATGGGGATGAGGGGTTTTGCGATACATCATTTTGATGATGTCAGCGAGTACTTGTCCCCATCAAATCCAAAATCAACGGGTCCGAGCATTTTATTTTAAACCCCTAAAATCGGCGTGTAAAGTTTTGGTTGGACCACCTTGTATAAATAAAGTTAAATGGTGTTTATTATTAAATTTCGATAAACTTTTGAAAAGTTTTAATTTTAGGAAAATGAAACAGGAAAATTCTTATTCTGTCCATAACTTACAAGCCCCCGTTATTTCAAGAATATCACATTCTAGGCATATTATTTATACGCATGTCTGTCAATATTTATTTGACGGATGAATTTTCTACATTCTCATGGATGAGGTCGACTTTAGTTCTTCAAATTGATGTCGGTCGTAATTCTTTTGCAAAATATAAATGCTTCTGTATATTTTAAGAAAATTAGTTGAAAATTGTGTGGTAAGAAAATTGCCATGGGAAACATGATTTTGGCCTTTTGCGAAAAACGTAGATAAGAGGTCTGTGATTTGTAATAATCAATGAGTTAAACACGTGTTAGAGATGCTATAAAAGACAGAGGTTTCCAATTGTTCTTAATCATTTGTTGGGGCAACTCTTATAAAACCGTTGGGTTGGTAGTAATTACGTAAGCTAGTGGGGATGTTTGTACAATTTGTACTAGGGTGAAACAAAAGATTTATCCAGTGTTTCAAAGAAATGTAGAAGAATGTAAGTATCGTAGTGACATTCGTTAGGATATCTTAGATTGATTTATTTGTTGTTTTGAACATAAATCAACAGTTGGTAACAAAAAATTACAGAAAAAAAAGATCTGTGTGCTGCGGAGGTTAGTAGGAAGAGTCCACTTACCGTTTTGCGTAGAAATGATGAGAATTGCAAAAGTGTGTGCTGCTCCTCTGTGGGTTGACGTCTTTAATTGTAACCGCCAGTGTTGCTACGTAGTTATGCTTGGAGTTGTCCAGCGTTTCTAGAATAGCTTGCACTGATATTGGCAAATGTTCTAACCATAGGAAAGATATGTTTAGAAATAATTGTCACTACAATTAAGGCACATGACAAAAAACGATTATTTTTTAACGTCTTTTTCAATGGTCCAAAGATGTGAAAATAGAGTAGATGCTCTAATATTTTCCATTTCTTTCGTTGTACAATTTTTTTTACTACTTTGGCAAGCTAAGGACGAGCATTATCGTGCAAGAGAATAAAATCACGTGAGAGCTTTCCTAGTTGTTTTCGTTTTATTGCTTGATGGAGCTTGTTTAAAGTTTTATTATACAAGTTTGTGTTGATATACACTCTAAGTTTTGTAAACTCTATAAGCAAGGGTCATTTATGGCCGAAAAACAATGTTAACATAACCTTGCCTGCAGAAGGTTGAACTTTAAACTTCTTTGGTTATTATTATTTTATTATGGGGTGAGTATTATGGTAAACCTCCTGGACTGCGACCAGATTAGATCTTTTGTGCTCCCCTTTAGTTAAACTTAGGGAATATCTATGGTTTTGACAAATAAAGATGAGTTTTAGGTGTTTGTGTCTCTTTAAGAATAAGACAACGCACCTCATGATGATGTGATCCATACTCTCCACATTTTCACCACAGTACTTGCCTGTGTCATCATCCACCAAACATCTACCTGACCTGGAAATTTACTCTAAGTTCTGTTGACTTGTTTGTTGACTCAGTTGGTAATAAAACCCTAGTAATCCCTCTAGTTAAAGCCGTTCATAGGAGATCGCCCTATAAAAGGTTTTGTTGCATCTTATAACACCTTACTAGATGCTTCAAATTAATGACACCAGGATTCGTTGCCAGCAATGTTGATGAAAGAAATTCCGTGAGATGTTGCAAAGATGAACCGATTTGCAAGTATTTTTGGTTCTCTGACAAAAGGCGATAACTTTGCTGTAACCCAATTTGTGTACGATACTATGGATATATCCTATACTCACACAAACATTTTCTAAAATTGCTGTAATTGAAATTCCACGATTTTCCCTAAACAAGCATTCCACACTTGTCACATTCCTACTTGTTAATGCAGTAATTAATACACCTGGTGACGGTTTACCATTCGTCTCCTCTCTTCCACTCTTAAATTTTTGGCACACTTCTTAGACAGTTGGATACGCAAAACATGCGTTTCTAAACACTGCTTCCATTCGAGAATGAATTTGCAATGGTTACAAACCTTCAGTACACAAAAATTGAATGACCGGAAGCTAATTTTGTTTGGACGGATTATTAACAACAAACGCTATTCTAAAGTCACAGTATTAAAAATTGTTGTCATCTACTATACAGAGATTTTAAACTTAAGTCGGCACTATTGTTAACTTCGTTATTTACAGGATCGATTGAATAGGCAAACTATTAGCATTTGTTTCTCTCATTACTATGGTGAAAACAGAATAAAAATTCAACATTGCGTTCGTGAGTTATGTCAAATTGTTCCATTTTTTCAAATGGGACACCTTGTATGTAATATTCTCAATTGAGAAGAAATTGAATACTGTTTCATTACTTTTTATTCTAAAGTCAAAATGACAAAGCTAAAGTCATAAATGACAGAGCCATTGATGATTTTTCAAATTGGTTAAGGTGGCTGTGGTAGTTATAACTTTGCCATAAAGTAGAAAGTAGGAAGAATATCAGACCCGCGGGTGGCCAAGTAGTAAAGCTAAAGACGTAGTCAAATTTACTAGTCGGAAAACCGTTGGTCGAGGCGACTCGAATCTTGGTCAAAATTGTTTCGTGATGGGGATAGATCAACATACAAAATTCACGGTGGCTATATCCAGCAGAAGTGGCAAATGAATTGAAAAAAAGGGAATATCCATGAAGTTGTTTATTTTAATTTATTTTGTGAACATTAAAAGAAAAATTCAAATTAGATGCTTAAAAACGTCATCCCCTTGGTCCAAGCATTTTTGAGTCCGCTTGTAAACGCTTTTAGTGGCTGTAAACTGTTTACCAGTGAAACTTCAATTTGACATTTTAATCCCAATGACATTTATACAACAAACGATTGTAGTTTATAAAATCACAGCCATTTTAAACTTATTTGAAAAATCATCAATAGCTCTGTCATTTTTGATTTTAAGGTAAAAAATAATGGGACATTTTTTGTTCAGTATTCAATTTTCTATCGATTGAGAATATTGTATACAGAGTGTCCCATTAGAAAAAAATGGAAGAATTTGACATAACTCGCGAACGCAATGTTCTATTTTTATTCTGTTTTCACCATAGTGATGAGAGAAACAAATGCTACTAGTTCGCTTATTTAATCAACCCTGTAGCTCTAATAATAACCAAGTTAGCAATAGTGCCGACTTAAGTTTAAAAACCCTGTATACTATACTGATCAATGTGACGTTTACAAACACAACTAATATTTCCAAACGTTAATTGAGTGATTACAATTGTTTCGAAGCTTAACCTGACTAAAAACGGGTTTCAATTGAACAAGCTTTGTATATTTCGTCCAGTTGAGTGTAAAACGCTTAGGCAAATTGTCGTTCAATATGCAAAAACTGCAACTGAGAATCTACCAATCAGAAAAGGATAAACATACATCCACTCGATCGATATTCGTGGGAAGATTGGTAGTACGTTGTTTGAAGCTGGCGGTAGAAACAAAACAAACGTTAACGTTTGTATTATTTTTTTCTTCTTTAAATTCACATCTACCAATCACATGAAAAAATTGGTTTTATACTGAAAAAAAATCTTACAACAGATTTCTTAAATGGCCTGCAGCATACTGCCAATTGATTCCAAACGGGATTTCAGTAGTTAACTAATGTTTATGTGTTTGAGTTTTTAGTGAGTGACCGTGTATATTTGTGGGTTTGAATTCCCAAGTTGTTCGAAATATTCCGACAAAATTCAAAATTGGTAGATTGTTGTAAATGTTTGTGTGTTCGGGTCATAGGTGTTAGACCATTGTATATGTTTGTGGGTGGTCGTGCGTGTTTGTGAACGTTTGTATTTAGGCACATCGTTCGATTGGTATTGTGGGTCGGCACCGATCTTTATTTGGGTGATAGTTTAAATTTGGTGTACGTAAAGTGCTTGAGAGCTTTGTGGTCTTTTTTTCAATTTGTCTTTTTACTTTAACCAATTAACTGGGTTTTCCGTTTTTTGTTTTTCATAGTAATAAATGCTATGGTGGTTCTTACCCTTGCTGAGAAACAAAAAGAAACGATATCGCAGACGATAATTGGAATTGACATTTGACTAAAAAAAACATCTACAATTAAGTCTTTTAGCATTTTATTTGCTAAGAAGAAGTGTCTAAACTGAAAAGTTGTCAGAACTTGTTCAATAGACTCAACATTGCTACCAGTGAGTATAGTACAGATACATACTCTCATTTTATGTGAATAGTGAACTTATATTGTCTACCAAATCTGTTCTTGATTAAACTAAAATTCATGACATGGTTTTTCACATGCTACACACTTTTCAATCAAAAACCTTCATAGAATACCTTAATAATTTATAATAAAATAAGAACTTTGCACGTACATTGCTGCGTATACTATTTCCACTAGCCCAGGTAAGAGATATTATAACACATTTTTTTAACGGTTTTGGTGTAATTGTAAAACTTTGCTTAGATAGATCAATTGTTGTATAAATATGGGGTCAAAGTGACTGAATTTTGTTATTAGTGAAGTTGGAGTCTTTTTTGTTATATACATAGCTAAACTAGCCATACACCATACAAAAGACTAAAAATATTAGGAAAATAAAAATATGAATACAAATCATAGCAAGAAATGTACGAGCAAAAAAACTAAACAGAAGGGTACACCCAAAAATTGACATAAAATTGTATCCAATACAGTTTACTAAATATTTTTGATGGTCAAAAATTTAATTTGCACTAAGTGTGCTAGATTATTGACTAAGTCGAGCTAGTGTATCTAGCATTAAGTTAAGTTAACTATACTATTAACTAAAAACAATTACAAATATCAATTTTTTTTAATGAAAATTGATATTCTCGAAATTATTAATTATTTGCAACAACAAAGCGAGATATTATATTATAATGTAATCAGCATGCCACATGCAATTTTGTCAATACATAAATAAAATAAAAGTGAGACCAAAAATTCCCATTTTTCAAGAAATTTTGATAAATTATATTAATACACGCAACAGTAGGTACACATTGCATAATTTATAATACAATAATTCTCGTACTCAGATAAACAATAAGATTAATGAAAAAATATTGATTTTGGGTTTAGCAACAGGAAAGTATTTAAATTCCTCTTTGTTTCATCAAAATTACAAGAAGCATCTTATATAATTACTTAATAATTTATACCATACTGTATTACATTATTTTGTATGCCTCGGACCTTAACTAAACGATACTTTTAATTAAAATTACGTTAGAGAAAAGTAGATAGTGTATAAAAAGAATTACATCTACATAGGCTGTCACATTTGTTGGCAAGTAAATATTTTTGAGCGACTACATTGAGCTAATTGTCAATAAAAATAAATATTCAGAACAAATAGCTTAAATTCCAAAATATTTTCGAATACAAAAGAAATTACTTAACAGAGCAAGAAAACATTTTGATAACTGAGGAATGTTTTCGATCAGGACAGTTAATTAATGGTGAATGGCAATATTCTTCTTTGATTTTTTTGTGTTACCACATTCGTTGCGATGTATAGTAAAAGACAAGCTTTAGCAATATCACCCACTGTTCCAAAAACGTCAGGAAGGTGTATTTCAGTTCAGATAGAAGGTCTATAAATCAAAAATTGACGCAGTATGGTCCCTTTTGAAAATTTGTGTTTAAATAAATAAAACTTTAAATTAAATTTTGACTAAATTTTAAACATTCTATTACGTGTAAATTAAAAATGGTATTGTCATAAGTAATACAACGAATTGGTATGAAATAGCAGGAAAATGTTTATTGTCAAGCAATCGAAATTTAGAGTTTATCGAATTCTCCGTACAGAAACATCTGCGATTTTATGAATTTAATTAAAAGAAGTATGTCCGCTGGCGGATTTAATTTAAAACTCCGCGTAGGGAAATAAAAATTAGACATATTATAATTTAAAGAAATATAATTGTTTGTTTAATAAGAGCGATAAATATTTAAAAATAAACGTAAAGAAGAATGAAAATGTAATTATGAACGAGATCCTAAAGCTGTTGATATTGTATATAGTAGGCATCCTTAAAATAAAATATTATCTTGATATTGTATAATTCTGTTGTAATACTCTTGTTAAACAAGCACCAGAAACTTAATTAATATATTGATGTTAAATTTTCTAGTTGCTTAGTTTCCGAGGAAGGTCATGCAAGGTGCCACAATTTTCTTAATTGATTCTATAAAATTGAAAGCTTGTTAGAACAGAAAAAGGAAATTTATACAATTTATTGTAAATGAGGTAAAGAAATTGCAAATATAATACGTATTTTCAAAATGCGTTAAAATTAAATTAAATTGAGTAGGATTGTGTTTTCAAATTAAAATAAAATAGGAGTTAACTTAAGTTTTTACAAAAGTGGTTTAAACAGAAGTAAAACGTAATTTTTTTGTTGAATGTGAGTTTTTAAGTCTTTAATTTGATCCGTTACCTAACTATTAAAAAATAATATAATTCTAAAACTTTCGAGCCACAAAAATAACAATAATAATAATAAATTTTATTGACAGTGGTAAGCTAAAATTAGGTACTTTTGTATTATGAACAAATTTCGACACATTACACAATCATTTTAAAACAACGCTCTGAAATGGAGAAAAAATTTCTAAACGAGTGAAAGATAACAAGAAAATTATACATAATGCATAAACTGACTATCGGCAGAGTACACTATTGGTGGTGGAAAATCTATATCATTTGAGTATGTTAAACATTCGGATGCGCTAATAGTTTTGAACAATGCGAGGAAACTAAACTGTATTTGCATAAACAAAGATCTAACATTTTATGATTGACAGAGCAGGAAAACTTTATTGAAGTAAAGAAAAAGATAAGAAAGTGGGTAAGAACAAAATAGTTATGCTAAGAGACAGATATATGTTGTTTAAAATGAAAGAAAAGATTTGGAATAAAGAAAAAATGTTAGTTCTGATAAAAAAGAAGATATACAACTTATTATTAATGTATTGAAGAAGTATGAAGAACAGCATTCAGCATTAGAATAATAAAACTAAGATATGATAGTGTATGTTTAATATTGGCACATAATATTGTTGATGCGAAAATAAGGTGAGCCGTGGTCTGTTGAAACTTCTTCTTCTTTTTTCAGACGCTTTGTTTACTCCTGTGGCAAACATTTACAGTGGTGTGGTCGTAGAAATCGTTTCTGAGTAATGTTTCTTCTAGATCTGCTCACTTTTGAATACTGATTGCTTTTCTTTCTAAGTAATGGTTTAATCTTAGTATTTTTAAATGCTAAATGCCAAACTTTATTAATATGAATACTCTCTTCTTTTCTGTTAAAATTTGACCGGTTTTTTAAATTTCTATGGCTTTCACATTTTACCGAATACAGTAGTGAGTTGTTATTGATACCACTCCTGTGGTGTCAAACCGAGTAGCGTGGTTTTCTAGAAGAAAACTATTTTATACGTTTGTCAATGATTTTTTGGTTGTCCTGATGGTGATAATGGTGGTCGAATATCCTTCACTAAAGGTAAACAATTTTGTACTTGCTGTACAGGCTAGTAAAGAGTACCCACAATATGTTTCCATGGTGAATTGTATCTGTGAATAGTTGCTGCTCAGATGGGTAAGTAAAGTTTGTAATGCCAAAAATTGACATACGATAAATGTATCATCTACGTGGCAAAACTCGTGTTTTAATTTTAAAGAAGAGTTTTTTATGGTAGTTTCCTCCAAATGTTCTTTATAGAAATTTGCTATTACTGTGCCACACCATCTATTTTTTCGTAATACTCAACATTTCATTTGAATATTTTTAGGGGTCCATAATTTAATTGAGCCTTCTAGCGAGACTGAGTGTAGGAATTAAAAGTTTATTAAAACGTAATTCTAGATTAAATATAATTAAGGACTCTTAAAAATAATTAATAAATAATAAGGATGTTACAATATCAATAATTCCATTTAAAACACCAGTCAAATTTTAACATTAGGGAGTTTGACATTCAGCACTTAAAAATACTAAGACAAAACATTGGCTAACATATATTATCACTTAGCTATGATTAGTCAACTATCTGCACAAAAGCAGTCAACTGCTATTAGCAAGACTATAGTGTAGGATATCCAGAACAAACATTTGTCAGAAACTTAAAACGAGTTTTACAACCACGTCACTGAACGTTTTTATCACAGCAACAAACAAAACGTTTGGAAGAAGAGAAAGAACTTCCAATATCCCGAAAAATTATGGCATAAATATGGACACCTGTCTTAAAAGTTTTCATTTTTGACCATAGACAACGTTGAGCTTTTTTTTATTTTTATAATTGATTTAAGATGCATTTTGCTATTGGAGATAGACAAAACCATTCGCATATATTATCACTCAGCCATGAATAGCCAACCATCTGCACCTGAGCAGTCAAATGCTATTACCAAAACTACAGTGTAGGATATCTAAAACAAACATCTGTCAGAGATTAATAACGAGTTTTACGACAGCGGCACTGAACATGATTGTCGCAGCAACATACAAACCGTTTGGAAGGAGAGAAAGAACTTTAAATATCCCGGAAAATTATGGTGTAAGTATGGACACCTATCGTAAAAGTTTCAATTTTTGACGATGGACAACGTTGAGATTTTTTAAATTTTTTAATTAGTTTAAAATCCATTTTGCTATTAAAGACCCATCTGGACGAAAATAATAATGTTTACCTAGAAAAGTTTTGTTCTGATTTTAAATTAGAATGTGTTAATGTTTGTACAGATAGCAAATACGGTATCGTATTTTAATTATATGTGAAGTTGGAGATAATACTATTCATACATATTCTATCCATATATTTTCATGAATTATGTAACAATTGGGGAATTTGAAAGAAAGTTTATATAGATCGTTTAAGGATAAAATTATTAACAGTAAAGAAAAACGTTTTTGGATACTTTCGGGAAAAAAATTTCATTGTTTTAGACGAAAAGACGCCATCATTTAACTCCCAAAGGGGAATATATTTTTGTGGCAGGTCTAGGGTTATCGGTGAATGATATTTGTTTAGTCTTCTATATTGATAGCTAGATTTTTTGGACATGACCCCAGGCTAAACGACGTCTAATAAAAAAACACTTTTCCCCACTTATGTGGGTGGGTTTACGGGGGCTCTTGTCTTTTAAATATAATTACCCATCAAATGATACTTTTAAATGACGGGATGATAAGACGGTTTCAAATATGCATTACAAAATTTTTTCAAAAAATAGTTTTTTAAAAAATAATTGAGTTAATTCTCCTGGTGTACTCCTTCTATAGACACCGTGGGAATGTGCCTGAGCATACGTTGTGATAGCTAAATTTTTTGGGCATGCCTCCGGGCCAAACGACGTCTAATAAAAAAACACTTTTCCCCACTCATGTGGGTGGGGCCTCCGGAGGCTCCTATTTTGACGGGCTGGCTAAGACAGGTTTAAATGTGCATGACAAAATTAAAAAAATATTTTTGCAATAAAAAATGAGGTAATTCTACTGGTGTTCTCATTCTATACACACCGTGGACGTGATGTTTTGGGCATGCCCCGGACTGAAGGAAATAAATAATGTATGAAAATGGTATAATTTTACGAATTGAATGTTTTGCCCTCTTAAATTTATTTAGTAAAACAAACATTAATATTATAATATAAAATAATTAGAAAATAAATTAATTAAAGTAAGAATATTATACAGATACCAACACAAAACTTGTGACAGTAGTGTCTTTAGCAATTAGATAGAAAAGTTATATGTTTAATTTTTATAGAT
Organism: Abscondita cerata; assembly: GCA_030710515.1. Taxonomy (NCBI): domain Eukaryota; kingdom Metazoa; phylum Arthropoda; class Insecta; order Coleoptera; family Lampyridae; genus Abscondita; species Abscondita cerata. Next base: position 113,270 of record JALBCR010002427.1, on the reverse strand, counting down.
GGTGATAATGAAGCCGACGAGTGGTTTAAATATTTTGGATATTAATTAAATTAACCCTTAACGTCTATCAGATTAACAACGTAACTCTTTTAATTTTAGACTAATAAACTAAAGTATGTCGTCAAAAAGGCTAAAGACGGTAAAGCGTTTGGTCCCAACACAGTGCTTTATGAATTTTTTAAAAATATTTTAACCAAATTTTTAAGAAAAATTATTTAACATTTTTGAAGCTGCAAACTTTTCTACAAGTTTTCGGAGTTCAATTATTTTCCCAATATTTAAAGAAAGGTGCAAAATAATGGTAGTAACTATAGGGGAGTATCCTTCTTTGATTCTATAAAAACTCATTTTGTGCAACTGTTTGACATCAATTCTTTATAATAATAATTATTAATAATAATAACGTCGGGTAGTCCAAAGGTGTTCTAAGGCAAATTTTAATTTTTTTGTCTAAAACTTCCAAAGGTTTTCAAAGCCCACAACACATTTTTACGTTGTAATTAATTCTACCTATTACATTAAACAATTTTAATGTATACATTTTGTAGTGGAAACTGTATATATTAATCTTTGATTCACCCCGTACATGTTTTCTGCATTTATTTATATATATAGAATTTTCTCAAGTTGCGCTACGGCACAAGGGTCTTTGTCGCAAGAAGTCTGTGTTTGTGAACCCCGGAACTCTATTTCTTATTCTTCACGGTGAACGTAATGCACCGATGGTGTTTTTGTCTTTATTAAAAATGCTCAAAAAATGTACATTGGGCTTTTGACCTTTTAGCTAACCGTCATATTTACTACATTCCGTATCGTCCATGGTGACAGAAGCAAAACTGTTGCTGTATTTTCTTATGTCACTCATGCAAGATTTTGAGGATATAAACAAAGATTTTAATAAAGGAGCCAACTATCAATTTATCTATCTACCGCTGATATCCAAGACTGCAAAATCAAACTATCTGCAAGGAAGTTCAACGAATACTGGGTTCCGAACTACACCGCATTGTATAATTTTTCGCTTAAGTACCACATTTCTTTTATTTTTTTGTTTTATTTCTATTTTAATATTGTAAGTAGCTTCTTATCTAAATTGTTTTTGTTAAATAACGTGAATGCATATAACTTTTATTTAAAATTTGTTTAAAAATTAAATTAATATTGGATGTGTATCTACCTGTAAAGGATCCAATTCTTATTTAAAAGTTATGCTTAAAATATTTAATTTTGCAATTCATCTATTTACTCTCATGTAAATTATTTACTATTGATTTTGTAATTGAACCCTTTAACATTTTATTATATAATAAATTTTTGTTCTCTAATTATGTGTGTTTCGAAATTATTTATTTATCGTAGACTTTTTTTGTATTCAGAGCCAGAAATTAAAATGTAATAGTACCCTTAAACAACATTTATTTGGTATGAGTCAACCAGTTATTAGGTAAGAATTTGTTCGATTGTATCGGTAAATCTTATTATTTAAAAATTTGTAGATCTCTCTCTCCGAAGTGTACAACATTATACCGTATCCCACAATAGGTTGCACAAGCACTAAAAATACCATTATTAACTAAATAAAAAGTAGTATATAATACAACTGAACAAAAATATAAATTAATTTTGAAGCTTATTACAGACGTATAATACAGTGACCGGCAAAGAGTTTTCATGAAATGGGAAAAATTTTTGTAATTGAGATATCCAAAAAATTTTTTTGGCAAATGAATTTAGAATATCAAATGACAAAAAACGCACTTTGTTAAATGTCATGTGACCACTGTCATGGCGGCAAATTTAAAATATATAGAAAAAGTGAGGTTAGATGACAAGATATTGAAAAATGCCTAAAAAAAAAGTTGTTCAGAATTAGATTATACGTCTATGTGCAAATTTTCAAAAGAAAATAACGACTTTTCAAAAATATCAGTTTTCCGGCATTACTTCCGGAAATTAAAATTACAACAAACTAAAACTATCTTGCTAATCAATTTTCTTAAAAATAATGTTTAATAACACCAAAACCGGTCGCAAAATAGTTTTAGTTTGTTGTAATTTTCATAAAGGAATAGGTGCACTAATACCATGTATTGATGAATACATTTCCTTTAGTACTGGACATCATTATTACCATTTAATCAATGTTAAAGGGTTAGTGAATAAATAATTGTTTTTTACTAGAAATTAAGATTTACCAATAACTTATTGACAACAAACGTTATAATGTTTTGTAAACTTCTTTCTTAGATTTTATATATTTTTTTGTATTACATAATATGGAATTGATTTCTAAAGTCAGTAATTTTGACAGAGTGACCAATCTAAAAAAAAATTATATTTTAATTTAAACAAATCTGGAGGTATTTTAGAGTTTGTGTACTAGAATCACAACATTTAAATTTAGATTAATTTTTAGTACATATGCACATGTGCAACAAGGAGTGTCTTTGAAACGTCCATTTTTAATAGATGCAATTAGTAATTGTAATGTAAAATAGATTTTAAAGTTTTGTCTGTCAAATCCCTTTTAACTGGTAAGGTTGTCGGCAAAGTTAGTTTTGTAAACAGTTTATGATTATTTTATTTATTTGAAATAGTGTATGTAATTTGTGTTGTGATTGTAGTCAACGTTATTATTTGTGACGTCATAGAGCCGCACTGACTCTAAAGGATATGCACTCAATTATTGGAAAATACGAAATATTATATGCAAAATGCGACAAATGTTGAAATGGCAATTATTTATTTTGTTTCTAAATTATAAATGTCGTTTATTCGAACTATCACTTGACGTTGAAAAGTCATTCTAACTGGCTGGTACTGTTAAATTGACAGCAGAGCAGTTATAAATTTAACAAGTTAGTAAAAAAATTTCCAATTCCGAAAAATAGTAGCTTTTGAACATTTAAACATTTTAATTTTTTTGTTTTGCACACATTAAAATTAAATATACATTAAGCAAGACCTAGTCGGGTCAACCACATGATGGTCAGTTGCCCGATTCATCAAAATGTACAATTCAAATTACCAAACATTCCTGAAACTATAGTGAATTCTTTCGTCATTGGGCAATTATATGTCGAGGTAGAAGCCACATCTGTTGACTTCCGTCCGAAAATTTTTTTGATACTCTATTTTTTTTATTGAAAGAATCATTCACATAACCATTCGCGATTGCACTAAATTTTCATTTTCCGTCACGTTTTAGTGTCAAAATACCTCCGCCTGCATCTATAACAATAGTTGCTGCTGATCGACTTACATCGGTCCTACCTTCAGAGAAATTACGACACCATTTCGTTACATTTTGTCGATTCATAATGTTCCCATAAACAGAGACAATTTCTTTGTGAATATCTGCTGGTCACTACTTCGCATTTGGCGGGATTCAGAATCGGCGCAGCCATTTTAAACAGGACCTACTCCAACCAGAATCAACGTTGAAATGCCAAACGACCGCGAGGAAAAAAACGGTTTAAGGTTACCACCTATGTTGCCAACTTGCTCGCCAAAACTTTTTTTTTCTCTGGCGTACGATATATCTTTATTTTTTTTACCGTTACAATAGATTAAAAAGGAATGTAATGGGTCTCCTTGGCCAGGAGTGCATATTTTTGTATAAAACAATAGGTTGAAAACTGCAACCCTCATCTGTGATTGTAAATCTTCTTCAACGTCAAAGAAAAAAAACTCGCCGGCGAGGACTAAAAATTGTTATCATTTTATGTAACAACAGGAGTTTCAAAAAGAAGTTTTTCAATTTACTCTTTTGTTAAAACCCTTGCCTTCTTCGGCACATAAGTATCATTTTTTTTTGAGAAAGAAATTATAAAATCTAAAAATGTCAAATATCACTTTTTTTCATAAGTAATAAGAAAATTAGAAAATTTCAGCATTTTTTTAAAACTCCAGATAGCTTTTTGACATAGATCATTTTGACTACAAAGAATTGGGGCTAAATTTGCTGATTTTTTACATTTTTGACTTTGCTGACAGTAAACTGGAAGCGACGTTTATTGCTTCTTTTTTGATTTTTTCTAGTATATTCATTTAAAAAAAGATCTGCATGGAAGTAAAAAAATTAAACAAACGGCGCGTTGCCATAGTAATTGTACTTCTAAATTTTTGGGTTTTGAGAAATAATTTGGAAGGAAACTGAATTTAAACATATTTTATATTATTCAAATTTTATTTATATGTTTACCATTTAGTAATAAATAAAATATTATACAAGACATGCTAGGTAACTGGTTTTTACTGACAGGTCTGAAACTCGTCAGTTATATCTTCCATTTACCAGTAAATATCATTTCACCTGGCTTGTAATGTAAAATACTAACACAGTATACAGGGTGGTCACTTTCAAGAAGCTCACCATTGGGATATTCTAAGCGGTGGAAGATACAGTATCGGTTAAATTAGAGAAAAGTCGCACATTTGAACCACTTTTTAATAATTAGAGAAAAGTAAGATATTCCCACTCATTCTCAAGTTATGACAAAAAAACTTATTATTTATTAATAAAAATCAATTATCTAATATGGCGCCCATAAGAAAAACAAAAGTAAGCGTTTAAAATCGACTTTTGAGTGAACCTACAAAACTTTTGGTAGTCTTATTAAAAACCAGCTGGCCAAAAATGTAAATCTAGTAAGTTTCATAAAAATTGTTAAATTAGTAAAAAAGTTATAACAGAAAGATAAAAATGACAATTTTCAGTTTTTTTGTCATAAATTGAGAATGAGTGGGAATGTCTTACTTTTATTTTTTAGTTCTTAAAAGTGGTTAAAATGTGCGACTTCTCTAATTTAACCGATGCTGTATCTCCCATCGCTTAGAATATCCCAATGGTGAGCTTCTTGAAAGTGACCATCCTGTAGATTACTCATTGACATAAATTAACATCATAATACTATAAACATAAGGCAACATTGATCCTGGAGACCTTAAATTAAATCAAAATGAAACTAAATGTGTTCTGGCATTTACAGACGCTCGTGAGGTGACAAAGAGGAATGGATAAACATACGTAATAAAAATTGACAATTTGGATCAATCCAAAATTGTGGTGCGCCGTACAAATGCTTAAATACCAATAGCATCACTTATACCAGTTGGATTTAATTTCTTTTGAATTTTTCCTTATATATTTAATATTTAATTGATTATGTACTTACTGATGTAGTCAATTTTTCAAAAACTGCTAAACTTTCTACACGTTTAATAAGCAAGTGGCAATTCAAAACAATATGATTTTGTTACGGTGGATGAATAGCTTCATTTTGCTAAAACTGATTTGTGTAAAATATAAATATGATTCAAGAAATTAATTAAGACAGTGAAAATGGTTAAACTTTAATAGAAAATTAAACTACGAGTAGGTAAGGCAAGATAAAATTCTCACAACTTCTAATTGAATATACTATACTTCAAACCAATCAACTATTACTAGTTCCGAGATTTTCGTTACAGCTGCCCCCTCTAGTTCGGCGTTGGCGTCCTCGGTGCCGGCCCTGTAACTTTTGATTTCCTAAGGCGACATCGAGTTGGTGATTTACCCTCTGTCAGTGGCGAGTAGCTAGTTGCTGCATTTATATCGCTAGCATTTATTGTAGTTTTTAACGTACTCCGTCATGTAACGACCCATCTTAGTGTGACTGTACAGTACACCTCGCTCTATTTTATAGCTTCAATTAGTCCACTTGTTTAGACACGATTTCTTTGTACAATAGCATCATTAGTTTGCGAACTTCCGGATCATCCAATTGTACTTTACCTAAGTCTAATATATTTCATATTGATCAATTCAAAAATTGATCCATTTCCGCCTTCAGTACCCTTTTCCTGGTCGCCGATAAAGTGGGACACAAATAGGAAAACTGTGTTTAGAAATTGAGATTTCTACGGCCGGAGACATTATTAAAACAAAAACGTCTTCCGGGATTGGACCGTGTCGAAAAGGTAACCGTAGTTGCTAAGATTTTACCACACTATCGTAAAGGGCTTCATCAGGGCGGGAAACTTAAAACAAACAAAATAAAATTTAAGGTAGACGACTAAAAGTCCGGTAATTCACTTGTAAACCTAGCCAGATTCCAGACTTAGCCAGTTTCTTACAACTGCTATTAAGTAATTGTCTTCTCTATTTGATGCCTTTTATATGACAATATCTTTCATGTGAATGAATTAAATAGTTTTAAATTTTTTAGGTAAACGTACTTTTTCATTTTAATTAAAATTAATTAACAATTTTTTGTATCTTACTGTAAATTTGGATCCAAATCTAATACTTGATAAAATATCTAATTGATTTTATATTTATAACTACGGTCACGTATCTGCGTGTTTAAAATTTATTTTTGATTTTATGATTCACATTTTCAACCTATTTCGTTTTTAATTTTCAGTATTTGCTTGTACAATAAACCTGTTTTCTCAATGTTTTCTAAACATTTTCTTATTATGACTTTTTTCACCTTATGACCAATTTAAATTTAAATTTTGTGGCATCCAATTAATTCGGGTGAATGTCAACGAAATCAAATGAAAATATGTCTTTTTGTTTTGCATATCATCTCGGAAATCACATTATATAAAAAAAAACTTGGAGACCCTAATCTCAAAAGTGAACGACACTTTACAATATTACCGAGTTTAAAAACAAACTTTGACGTAAGAAGATTGAAAACGTAAAACGTCAATTAATGTACAAAATCAATTTTTCAAAAGATGCACAAGGAATTGATAAAACTTTTAACAAATGCTAAAGAGTTGAATCGTCATTCAGCTTTTTTTTCTTAAAAATACTTGGCGAATTCCAAGATTAACGTATTTAAATCGCACGACTTCATTTGCTGGAGTTGACGATATCATACATTTTTGGATGCTTTGATTAAACAGGGACTTTTTACAGTTCTTAACTTCAATTTTAATAGAACATCTCAACCCCAACTTTCTTTATTGCCTATTTAATTTGGTGGTATTGGAATCCGGATAATACATCTTCCAGCTTTTCCTCCCTTCAGTTTGCTCTACCACCAAGGTCTCTATCATGTCAAACTATGTAAATAGAGTCTTATTTTTAGTAAGCGTATATAAAGAAAATTTAAAAGCTTGGTCATTCCTTAACCCTAAAAAATTTCCAGCTGCACCTTAAATTTAAAACTTGTGGGTTTAAGAATAATTAGTGAATTGACGTTTTCTACAAACGCAGATACTGCAACTTTCCAATATCCAACTTCATGAGCTTGGCTGAACTGCATTCCATGTGCAAGTCTTAGAATTTTTTTGAATGAAAACCCATTTCAATTTGCTGTAGCATTACGATTAGGCAAACTTCATAAATGTATTTGTGGGGAGCAAGTCGACAAGTCTGGAATACATGGATTATCATGTGTGAACAATGCTGGTACAATCCCTCGCCATCATGAGTTAAATAAAATTTTACAAAAAGCATTACTATGGCCAAGATTCCTTCAATATTAGAACCCAGAAGTTTACTCCGCTCTGGTGTAACGGGCCCAGATGGCAAAACTTTATATTACCTATTCTTATACTTTAGCCCCATCCAACATGCCAGCATTTGGTACAGCCAGAGCGAGTTCCAACGCAAAAAGATAGTTCACAATATTTGGTTCAGCAAGATTATAATTTCGTGCCTCTGAATGTAAAACTTTTAAAGCTTGGAATCTATCAACTTTATTAATAAACTAGTTGCTAGCAAGTTTCAAGCCACTAGTGAGCTAGTTCAAGATTATATGTGATTCAGAGATTAAGTTTGGTCATTGAAAGTGTTCTAGGTACAATTCCCCTTACTAGCCCGTTGAACAAAATTTTTTATTACAAAATTTATACCTTTCTAATGTTTTATACTCTAAATGATTATTTTTTAATAAATTGAAAATGTTGTTTTGATTAAAGTTCCCCTAACAATCAATTTGTTCCCACTTAACTTACTTTTTATTAAACGACTTTATTTGACTAGAACTATACATTTTGAAAAATTAAAGCTTGTATGTTGAGGACATATTATTGTACCTAAATTAGTAATTATAAATATTTTATATGCTAGATGCTTTTATTTTCAGTTTTTGGTGAGAAAAAACTTGTTAATTAGATAACCAATGTCAACATTTACTAACTTTAATCACAGTATAAAAATTATACAGGGTCCAATTCGGATGCAAGCTATTTTGAATTTAAACAATTATAAGTTTTTATTGTTACTACAATATAAATAAAGTTATGCAATTCAATTTTAAGTCTTCAATTTTCTTAAAAAATTTCAAAATTGAAAGAAAAAAAAATGTTTTTGGGAAGTTTGTGTTTGTAATAATGTTTACTTTTAATGTAGAAGAAAAAGAAATGTGACGTTTGTCAAGGGCGAGAGAAAATTTGTTTTATTTGCACTAAATAATTTATCGCGTTTGCATTTTTTTAAATATATTTATTTATTTCTAATTTTAATCAATAAAATAAAAGAAGTATAATAACGTTTAAAAATTTCATTCTGTTTTATAAAAACAAATAAGTAGGTATAATTAATACTTTTTTTAAGGTTAAAAGCCGAAATTGAAACTTTCAACAAGAAATTATTTGTAATTTTTCTTTATTGACCAAGAAAATTGTATTTTTAGTTTGAAAGGCAAAGAAAATCACGTAACTATAGAATCATTAATCAAAACGTTGCGTAAGAAAATCAATGAATTGTTTTACTACAATATTGAACATTTTCACACGGTTTATTATGTAAAATTTGTAAAGTGGCCCATTTTTATTATTTATCTGTGTATAAGAAATGATCTTTAAATACTAGCCGAATATTAATTCAAGAATTACTTAATGTTAACTCATAATTTATAAAAAAATTTATAAAAATTTTCAGTTTTATTTTTCAATTACTGAAAGTGATGAATGTAGAATATTATTTAGCAAAACCCATTATTTGGTAAATTTGTTTGAGAAAAATAATTAAGATGCAATTTAAAATGTAGTTGATAAATATTGTTGTATAATAAGTAAAAATGAATTTCTAGTAGAGAAAAAAAGCGTATCTAAACTGCGGAAGAAAAATTTATTTGAAATACGATCGCGGAATTAAAACAAAGAGGTTTTCCTTCGTCAAGTACCAAATGAGCAGATTGTGTTTAGAACAAAATTGCTGAAATTTATCTATATTAAAAATGCTTTAATCTTCTTGCCGTTCTTTAATTCCTTGTTTCTGTAAGGTTCATATAACTACCGTCTGCTTTAGATGGTTTAATCTTTTTGTTTTTACTTACAGTATGTCGTATAAATTATTGAATTAGTTTAATATTTAATATTGTTTGAAATTTAATTTTATTCTGCTCGAGTACTTTCTTTTTAAATAGGTTACTTCTTTGATATTTGTTTTGAAAGAAAGTAATTAGCTCATCATCAAGTGTCACGTATTCACTTGAAATTATGAGATGCGTGCAACAAACTTAATAGGAAAGAAGGGTAAATAGGTTTTTGTTTCAGACTTAGAGGATCAGCCCGATTCGTTGCTGTTGGAAGAAGAATACTCGAGCGCCGTCGAGTACGTTAGAAGTGAAATAATCCTCACTTCTGTTTTGATCACATTGCCTCTCCTCCTTCAATAAATCTCCTGTGCTGTGTTGTGTGTATATAGACTCTTTTCAAAAACGTAGGCAAATACAAGAATATTGTGTACAAAACGAACTTCGTTCCCGAACTATTTTTATATGCTTCCTATTGCGACAGATAGCTGTTAGAAAATCCATTGGTTTCAAAAGTATTTTGCTAAAATGGTGTTTTATTAATTTTGAGCGAATGGTAATAATCTATAAAATTAAATAATAAATAAATAATAAAACGCGGTAGTAATAATATATTATAGGTACTCGATAAAAACTAATTATAGAATAGCAAAGCGCCTTTGAAACAAATAAACTTAGAGTAGCTTAATGTGACTGACGCATAATCCTGTGTAGATTTGAATGTAGACTTTAGAAATAATGTATTAGTCTTCTACTTACTTAGTAATCGCTTATTAAAATTATGTCGTACAAACTGTTGTGTTCCCATTCTAACTGTAATAATCGGCAACCCCGCAAATCTTATTAAAAATTACTTACTGATAACAATTTTTTATTTCGAACAATACCACAAAGAAAAATACGCGATTAAAGATAATTTTAATTATGTTTCTTTTACACAAATATAATTTTAATTAACTGATTAAATCGAACGATTGTCCGGCAAGATAAATGTTGAAATCTATAATTAACATATTATTTAGCGTAAAATATGAAAAAAAACATTCGTGAAAATTCATGTTTATAACATTAAAAGCTTCTGCGGTAAATTGATAGAAATAATTTAAACTTAGGGTTTTATAACATACACGTTTATTTGCTTTTAAAATAAAACCTTTTCACGTTGATTTGTATATTTAAATTCTAATTAAAAATATATACTTATTCAAGTTTAGATACAAAAGCGTATACTCTATTATTAGAAATTATCAATTTGATTATCTTTAACTTTAATTTTATTAATGGTAATATTAAATGCGTACGTTACTTTAGTACATATCAAAATAACCGTTCTTAGTTAATCATATTGTTGTTATTTTATAAATAAATGGGCAACAGTATACTTATTTATGTAATATTACATGTAGCATCGTACAAATATTTATTAGATATATGTAGAACTTATAGATTACGCAAAGCTTTAAAATGTTAATATTAAATGCATTAAAGCTTTGATATAATCGATTTTATAACATGTTTCAACGTTCAATTTGTTTAGTTTTTTGTCATATAATTATTGTGGTAAGATTCTGTTGTAAAAACAAAATGTTAGAAAAGTCGAACTCGGTAGTTAATTTAAATCAATTTTATTAGTACGTAGGATATTATTGTTTAGTACAGATAACCGTTTTGTATTTAATAAATGTATAAAAAGCAGAAAATAAATAGTTTTTTATTATTGGTTTATCATTATTTAATTTTAATAAAAGGGTGCAATTATCTTAATCCGTTATTATGCCTTTTATCACACACTTTTAAGCCGCAGCTGCTGTGTATGCTATTGCTGTAAAAGTCATGATGAGCCGTTTCTGTTTCTTATTATTTCACAGGATCTGTATTATCAAAGAAGCTAATAAACCAATTTGTATGTAAAGGCGCGAAACGCAGGATAAATTTCATTAGCACTTGAGGAAATTTTGCACTTAAAACTCTTGGCACGCGTATTCGGGGAAGATAACGATTTGGCAAAGGGAAAAACGGTATAATTTCATGTTTTATTTTATGTACTCGACACAGAGCCAAATGATTTGGTTATATTTGCCCCAACAAATAAAATGAGAACATAAAAGGGGTATGTGTCAATTTTTATTCGGCCACCTTAAGGATAACGGTAAGTAAAATTAAACTACTCAAACAAATTTACGCTTCCTATTGTCTATTAAAACCTAATTTCTTTGTGTGAATTCATTTTATTGCTATTTTAATAAAATTAAATAATAATAAAAATTTAATTCATTAATTTATAAGCCGCAGTCGATAAAGGCATAATGTAAAATTAATTTTTTTATTATTTCACCGTAATTAAGCTGCAATAATGGTATACATTAATCAACGAGCTTGTAATGTATGGATTTCGGAACCCGTACTGAATGAGAGTAAGTTTTAGCTTACCTACAAGTACAATTCGGCAATATGTATTTTGAATTAAGTAATGAAAATATACGTAAAAGCCTACACATAAAAATAAATTTCAAAGTGCTTACTTTAGTTTCATATAAATATGATGGAGTGCTTCGTTTATGAATTTATTGATTTGATATCTACAAAATCGTTTTAATTCATTTACTTTATATTGTAGAATTTTCATTACTTTTTCAAGCTATCTGAAAAACGAATTTTGTCATTTTCATAAATAAATAAATAAAATCACTTCAATAACAGTTTTATTTTTAACTCACATTTATCAGATGATTCGAAGAGTACGTTGCAAAGACGTTTCACCACCACTTCACAGCTGAATAGTGCAAATCGCGAGGGATGATCTTACATTTAGGTAAGTGGTATGTAATGAGTTTTGATGTAGAGCTATACTGTAATTGTAAACATGTGCATTATTCTTATCATATTGGCACAGAGAAAGGTCAGATATTTGTAACATATTTCAAGAAAGGTTTCTAAAAAAATTATATAACTTCTTCTTATTTCTTATTTAGTATTTCCTTTTTGTTTTACGTTTTTTAATCTTTCCAAACCTGCAAACCTTTGTTTTCCATTGCCGCTTCTATGTACTTCTCCCAAATTCTCCCTGTTATTTTTTAACACGTTGAGTACCACCGTAAAAAATTAGAACTTTCACTAAAGACCACACTTTCAGTTGTTGGGTCTTCCCAGATGTATTAATGGTGTAATTGTGTCAGATAGTACACGTATGGGCACTTTTTAATGGAAGTGTTCATGGTTTAAGGCGACGTTTCGCAAATAACGTAGTTGCTTCTTCAGGCTTTTACTTATTGGCAACCAAAATAAAATACCTATAAAAAAAGGTTGCATACAGCATCAAATAATTGTAAAAAATAATTAAAACGAAATCACAAAAAATACAAATTTATACGGGTGACCCACCACATTTGCCTCGGTTTTTCAACGAGAAATGAAAAGGGTTGGCAAATAACTTTTAGCGCAATCATATGTGGGTTCTTGAGAATCATATTCTAAAATTCTTTTGAATATACAGGGTGGCACAAAATAAACTATTTATCAAAGTTATATTTTTTCTTATGGAACATCCTATATTTTCTTATATTTTTAGATACTATAGACCAAATAATCATAAGTTTTTGTTACATTTTCTATACCTAAAACTGATCGTTTTTGAGAAATTTTAAGAAATATAAAAATACATAATGTAATTTAAAATTTGCTTGCACCCTGTAACATGGAACGAGCTGCTCATAATTAAATCTAAAGGTTAGCTGAAAAGTTAATGTATACTACCATATAAATTTTTTATTTTAAAATTATACAGTATTTAGTGGCTTATTTCGACGCAGAATTAGATTCCTTTTAAAACTATATTAAAGTTCCCTATACTTACTTCTTATGATTTTTACGCAAACGGCGTTTTTATGTTTTACTTTTTATTTGCTATACCTATCCTACTATTTTTTTAATAATAGTAGGCTTTGGCCAAGATAGCGTTAATTAGTTAAGAAAAAAAGAATTATTTGACAATGACACTACTTGTTAGTCAAACCAATAGTGTTGTTTCCAGTAATTTCAAATTGTTTTTTGAAGCTGTTTTATTACTTAAAATGAGAACTTACTCTCAGGAAGAACGAATTGGTATAATCATGGTAATCGGTCAGTATGAAGAAAACTGTTTATTAGCGTCAAGAGTATATGCCCAAAGGTATCCTAGCAGGCATCCTCCTAATAAGCGTTCATTGGAAAAGTTGTTGTAGCTTTTCCGAAGATTAGGCAGTGTGTCTTATACTAAGCCCGAACGACAAAAATCGGTTACCGGAAATGAGGAAAATGAATATTTAGTGATGGAATCTCTAGTAGAAAACCCTCAAACAAGTCACCGAAAAATAAATGAAGCAACTGGAATAAGCAGAAAGAGCATCCAAAAAATAATTAAAAAACTCAAATTTTACCCGTACCACATACAACTACATCAACAACTTTCTGAAGAAGATTATGATCGACAACTGAATTTTTTTTTATGGGTCCTAGAAAAGTGTGTAGATGATGAAAATTTTTTTGAATACGTGCATTTTTCCGATGAGTCAATGTCGATGAATCACCAGCCCAGTGATAGTGTGTTAACGTGTAGAGTGGGGTAATCAAAACGCAAATGGTAGGTCCATACTTTTTTGATGGCCACTTAAACGGCACCATGTTTCTTAAATTTATTAGGAACAATTTGCCTACACTATTAGAAACTATTCCGCTTAATATTCGTCAACGAATGTGGATGCAGCTAGATGGGGCTCCTGCACACTTTCATAGACATTTTAGGAATGAATTAGATAAGGAATATCACAATAGATGGATAAGACGAGAAGGTCCACAGGAGTGGCCAGCCAGGTCTCCGGACCTAACAAGTCTCGACTATTTTGTATGAGAATATATTAAAAATATTAGTAAAATGTGTGTTTTACGACATTTCGTGTAAACATTGACAAGTATTAATAGTATAAACTAAGAAAAATGCCAACAGTTAACTGTAACGGCATATGTGCAAAGCGCTATCTAAGCGATAGCTTTAATGCTTGTAACACACGTTGCCGACAAAGTCAATGTTTACACGAGATGTCACAAGACACACATTTTACTTATGTTCATTGCTCCACGAGAGCTTAAAAGACCAACCGCCGTCTTGTACAGTCGTATACCGCACTTAAGTATACACTCTGATGAGCTCACAATAAGAGCGAAATGCTGCATCAGGTGTTCTTTTGTTGCGTATGTACTTCTGTACAAGTTATTTTAACTTTATCGGCAACGTGTGGTACAAGCATTAAAGCTATCGCTTAGATAGCGCTTTGCACTTTAACACACACATACCGTTACAGTTAACTGTTGGCATTTTTCTTATTAAAAATATTGTTTACAATACACCGCCAACGACATCTAACGATATGAAAGTACGAATAAGAAAAGCATTTCGTTCCATAACGCCAAATATGTTATTCAGGGTTCAGCAATCATTCCGAAAAAGAGTTCGCTTATGTATTGTGAATAATGGACAAAACTTTGAACATTTATTAAAATAATAATTTTTTTTATATTTAAGTTTGTTAACCGTTTAATAAAATGCTTTTAAAAAAAGCTTTTTAGATTTTCATTACAATATATTTACGATAAAGAAATTATATATAAGTAAAATATAAAAACGTCGTTTGCGTAAAAGCATAAGAGATAGGTATAGGAAACCCTATAGTTTTAAAGGGAATTTAGTCCTGCGTTGAAATAAGCTACTAAATACGGAGTGTTCCATTTAACTTTAAGAAGTTATCTAATAAAATGTGTGCCTAAACTTTGGAGCATTTTTTTCACTACTCTGTATAATTTTGAAATAAAACTTTTATTTGGTAGTATACCTTAACCTTTCAGCTACAGTAGATATAATTATAAGCAGTTGGATTCCATGTTACAGGGTGAAACAATTTTTTAATTACATTATGTATTTTTATATTCCTCAAAATTTCTCAGAAACGATCAGTTTTAGGTATAGGAAGTATAACAAAAAATACCTTTATTTAGTCTATACTACCTAAAAATATAAAAAATATAGAATGTTCCATAAGAAAAAATATAACTTTGATATGTACTTTATTTTTGTCCCACCCTGTATATTCAAAAATAATTTTGAAATATGCTCTTCAAACACCCACATACGACTGCGCTAAAAATTATTTCCCAACCCTTTTCATTTCTCGTAGAAAAAACGAGGCGTATGTGGTGGGCCACCCTGTATAAAATCAAAATTAGGTGCGGATAAGCTCTATAGTCAATTAATAAAATTTGTTAAAAAATAAAAATAACAACTATTAGTTTATCCTCTTAGCGGAAAAGTTGTTCACTTAGTGATACCAGCATCAACTTTTGGTATGTTATTTACATTCAAAGTCCATCGGGACACAAACTGTAAATTGCTTATATCTGCAGTTATGATGTAATCAAAATGGCGGTTACCGTTTTTTGAGAAATGTAAATAATTTTGAAAATGAGGGTTAAGTGATCTACAATATCGTAGCATTAGACAATCTGAGTAGTACAGTTACAAAAATATATAAAATTTTGTAAAAATTTTACTTGGAAAGTAGTTCGTATTTTGATTAAAGTATTTATTTTAGACCAAAACTATGTATGAAAATAATAATAAAAAATTTATCATCATTGTAATAAAAAAATGATTGGATTAAAAATGTTTTAGTTATGCGGCTTTGCTTTCTTACAGAAATAAGCTGTATCTTTTGTTTAATATGTTTTTCCAAAATGTTTCATATTTTTATGGATACATAAATAAAATTAATGTATTTGCCTGAAAGTATTTTAAAAGGCTATTTATTGATTAAATTTAATCAGTCTTATTAAATATTTTCTCTAGAGCATGCTCGTTCGGATGCACAAAGGAGAGTGCATTGAGTCCGTCCTTGAGGTATCGGCATCTCGTGCGCTGCTTCTTGCATTTACAAGTCAATAGTTCCATGCAAGTATTTCTGGCGTCAGGAATAGTTTTCAATACAAGATAATACAACAGGCCGTTACTTTTCGGTTTCCAACCCCAGTTGCATGGGTAGAACTTTTTCGGGTTAGAATTTACACAATCGGTCCAAGTATTAGTCTAAAGCATTGCTTGCTTAAAATGTTGTACTAATGCATATTGCGTCGGTGGTATATGCTCTACAGACCTATTTTTTTTTCGTGTTGTGTTTAAGCTGGTTTTCTATTAATTTAAATTGAGCACTATTTTGTGAGGGTACTTCCCGGAGAATAAGTTTTAAAAGCGGTTTCTAAGTCTCTGAAAGTTAATCATGTTTTCCACGCTTTTTTCTTTCTTATTTTAAATTTTTTCTGTTCCATACTCTATCCACACCTTTTGCAGTTCGGGTATTTTTCTTAGAGCATAGAGTGCTATAATGAGCATTGTTTTAATTACTACGCAGCTGTGGTTATTTCGAGCAGCGTTAGCGGCATGCAATAGTAATCGGGCATCACCTTGTTCATAAAACAAAGATGTCATTTCCACAGTCGAGGCAGATGAACACTGTCTTCTTGGATGTACATCACAGTCTTCCCATCAATTTGTATTTTGACCAGGTTTTTTTCTAGAAGTATAAATAACTGTTATTTATTTTAAAATTTTTATGTACTGGTCAAATACTACATCCACTATGTTAAAAACAAGGTAACCTTTTTTTCATATACGGAACAAAAACATCTTTAGTATATTGCAGAAATGTTTGATTTGGTTTTGGGATTAGCATGTGCACAAGGGCAACGCCATCAATTATGAGACAAGATGCTTCTGGTTTAGCTTCTGTTGTGGTATTTTTACAAAATTCTTCAATGCTTGAAACTATATGTGATTTGTTGGATGGTTTTCGAAGCTGTCCATACTAGGGTATAGAGGGCGCGTGTGGATGATTTTCGTGAGTGAGAAAAAAATTTGTCTATATTAGCATTTTTATTTTGGCTAGCGACGTACAATTTGCAAAGCAGATTACTGTCTTTTCTGAGGTCGATTAACCATTGTTTGTCTTTAGATCTTACTACCCCTTTTCCATTTTTAAAGAGGGGCAGGTTATCGCGCTTAAGAACGTCGTGTATCGATTTTTTGCTAAAGATTAGACAATCATTGATATATTCTAAATATTGTTTATTTCCTAGAAATTCAAATTCAAAAACGGAGTTTTGGATCTTTTACTTCTTTTTCAATAGAGTTTCCGTGTTCTGTGATTACGTTAACAAGATCGTTAACGTTCTTCTTAAAGCGCAATGCAAGGGCCATGGTGTCTTCGTAATGCCTATTGTTTCCAGATGACGAACGCTGATAAAAAGATGTACGGAAACGCCTTATCGTTGCTGAGAACATTAACAATTTTGCTATCCAGTTTAATCAATTTATTGTTTTGTTCGTGAATCTAGTCATGACCCATTCGCGAGAAATTTTACTTGTTTTTAAACTGGTAAAATTTTCTTTTTGAAACTACATATAAATCATGGGATGAGAAGTAGGTATTGCATGGTACTATACCAAAACTTGAATTGACCCACTGCATAAAGGACTCCTTATTAGTGTTATCTGATGCGACAAATGCTTCTTCCATCAGTATGCTTAATGCTGCTAAAGCGACATAACTAAGACATTTTCAATCTGATTAATTTTTTTTATTACACAGATGATAAATTGTTTTATCATTTTTTCCATAGATAGTTTTACTCTAAAATAAATACTTTAAGGACTATAATCAAAATGCGAACTATTTCTAAGTAATATTTTCACAGAATTTTATATATTTTGTAACTGTAGTACCCACGTTGTCTAATGTTAGTAGAACATTAATTACCTTTTATGTGACACCTCACAAATGTATATAAAACTGTCAGTTAAAAATTATTTGCATTTTTTAAAATACGTTAGTCGCCATTTTGATTACGAAGATACAGGCACTTTAGGGGAGAGCGAGGTACATTGATACAATTTTTCTACTGATTATGATTGTGTCGAAGAAAAATATTTATCGCGATTTTTGAATACTAGGTATATAGGCTGTACATCTTTCTTTCAAACGATTACCTATTTGAGGGAAAAGCAAAAACAACTTGGTAGTTTTCACAATTTTTTAAATGGTTAGATTTGTATCAAACTGCCTCTCTAGTGGGGTAAATTGATACTGCCCTGGGGCACATTGATACCATACAGAAGTTAAACATGTTTATTATGAATATCAACTAAAAACAAGCTTTCGTTGTGTAATATTTACCTATTGAATTACTAGATTAGGAACTGATGAAAATAAAAAGATTTATTCTGGCGAAGTGTACCACCAGCAGCAATGGGTTTGGGTAGTTTGAATACCACATCTCCTCGAAGTACTAAACTAATGTCTTGAACGTCAGGAAAAACAAATGTTCCATTCTCAGTTTTCTTTTTCCGTAAAAATTGACTTCCATCTCAGTGTCACTATAAATTGTGGTGATTTGTCCAGCAAAATGAATAACTGTTCTCTTTGTTGGAAACTTGACGACAATATAATCGCCTACATTCAGTTGATCATCGTCGCACAACCCTAATAGCTCTTCATCACTGATATCATTAATCGAATCAGATAAGCTCATTTCGACTTCGTTTTCACTTTCAGATGAACTTCGGATATTTTGAGTCTTTTGTTTGGAATCAAATTTCACTTTCTTGGAGACTTGCTTGATTTTTTCAGATTCCTTTTTCCGCGATTTCTTCTAGTCTCACCTTTTCTGGTGTTGTCGTGTATATACGAGATTTTCCTTGCCTCTGCCTAGCTGTTTTTTCCTTGGCAGTGCTTTGGGAAATGGCTTAATCTGTTCAGGAGATACCAACTTTGTTAGTGTTAAGCACTTAGTGCTATCAACAATTTTACTGCTAGCTATTATTGAAGATGCAGTAGGTAGGAATTCTTCTTGCCCTTCAGATGAGGAAGTGGTTGGTATCGGTTCTGCTCCATTCTCAGAGTTACTATTCTCTTGAAGTACCGACATATTTTCGGTCTCTATGACTTCTTCGCGATCAGTTACAGCAGATGAAATGAAGTCTTCATCTGTAAAAACTAAACGGTTGATTGGCCAAAGTCCTGGTTTTTCAAAAGATTTTATGATATTTTTGGGTGTGAAAGAGCTTAAATATGCCTTGTTTGCTAACCCTGGTATATCATAAATAGATATCTGTTTACCAGGATTGGATGACATCCAGTCATTGAATGCACTTCTAAGGTGTGCTTTGAATGGTCCGAATACTGCGATGTCCAAAGGTTGTAACCTATGTGACGTGTGTGGAGGAAACGAAAGAAGGGTAATTCCATTATCTCTGCAAAATACTATAGTCTCAATTGTACAATGGGACTCGTGGTTATCAAGTAAAATCAAAATGCGTCGTTCCTTCGACGAGCCAGTATGGTTTTGAATGTGTTTGACCACATTCAAGAATATATCTCCCGTCATCCAACCTGATTTTGAAGATAATCCCAATGATCCCGGTGGGGCACCATTTATAAAATAACTTTTATATTTCACCCTCGGAAATACAAATGCAGGTGGTATGGTGGAACCTGTTGCACTGATAATACCACAGAAGGTCACTAGTTGTCCACGTTCTCCTGACACGATCTGACCAACTTGTTTTCTTCCTGAAAATGTTTGAACATCAACTTCATCTCACATATTATAATAAATAATGTTCATTTTACCTGACTCTGCAATAACCTTAGGCGTGGAGAGCACTGTGGTAATCCCAGTCTCATCTATATTGTATATTCTATCTGGTGAAAATTTGTAGGTCTGCATTACAATCATGTAATTATCAAAAATTCGCCGACTGTTGTCCTATTAAAAGCAGTTGCCCTAGCTAAGCTCGTATTTTCAGGAGAGCGCAGACTAAGGGACGGGTGTCTTTTCATAAAGGACTGCATCCAAAATTTGCCAGCAATTTTATTTACCTCCCATCTTTCCGGAATGGAACAGTTTGGTAGTAACTTGGCATATTGATAAGCCAATTCTCTGGCTTGACGATATGTCAGACCATAATGCATACGAGACGATGTCACTAAATATTTCTCGAGTTCACATTCCTCTTCAACAGAAAATACTTGTTGACTTGTATATTTAGAGTGATATTTTCTCATCTGTTTTTCGTCCATAGCTTCATCTTCATATGCAGAGTCATCTGAAACCTCTGGATTTATATTTTCATGAATTTTTCTATATTTTTCGATTCTATGTTGAAGTGTAGCAGATTTCAAATTATGATGAGCGGCTGCAGCTCTGATTGATTTGTGATGTTTAATCACGTCAGTTATTGCAGCCTTTATAGCTTCTTCATCAATGAATGCTCTTTGAGTCTTTTGTGGTAGGTGCGAACCATTTCCATCAACCTAAAACAAGTAACACATCCTCATATAACATATTACACCTCATTATAATAAGTAAATTATCATATAGACATTGGGCGAGGCACATTGATACAGTGCGAGGCACATTGATACACTGTATCTATGTGCCCCCCTTATATATGTATCAATCTGCCCCAAACGCCCTCTGACACAAATTATCGCATGTTGCACAGCTAACCTTAAAGTACAGACATTTGGTTGCAAACAATGTTTGAATAATACTTACGTTTGGGAATGACGACACAAGCAATTCTCTATTAGCACCACGTTAGTAAAAACACAAACATGTAAAAGTAATAAAAATTACTTTCTCACGCGAAAATGACACAACACATGTAACTCCACTTATCGTTTACTTTCCGCCACTAAATTTTTATGACAATGTCGTCACGCTAGTGCTATCTTGTGGTAACAGTTTGAAACCGATTGACTTCTTTCGCCGCTAAATTTTGAATGTGTATCAATGTGCCTCCTGTATCAATGTACCTCTCTCTCCCCTACAGCTTGTGTCCCGAAGGATTTTAAATGTTAGGAACATGTTCTATAACATACTAAAAGTTGATGCTGGTATCACTGAGTGAACTATTATGGTGTTTTTGAAGCTAAGTGAAGGGACTATATATAAAATTATAAATTAGAGTATACAAAAATTTGTATAAATAAAAAAATTACAAACAAAGAAGGTAATATAAACATTAACAAACAGTGTGTTATGATATTATACTTATAATTAATTAAGAATACTCACATGCCAAAAATTAAGACAAGTTTTGTAGAAATTTGTAAACAATCATCAAACATACACAATAAATTAAATATTAAACTATAAAAACGGACACTTACAACAAGCAAACATTCAATATAACGTTAACAAGTATTTTTGAAGGACGTTAGTTTTGCATTACAATAACAAGTACAAAAAGATAACCGAGTACAATCTAAGATAAATTCAAACAGGAAAAAAATACATTTAATATGATATTAATGATCTTCAATCATACTGCAATTAGTACAAAAAATAGGAAATTTGTAGGCGTATTTTTAAAGTAAGTACCGTTTTCAATTTTTGCCGCCGTAGCGCTGCGGTTTCGGCTTAGCGCATGCGCGTCGTGTAGCTACATCTGTTGGGAAGCTTCCGTTCAAGTCTACATCTGTTTGAGTGATTGTAAATGCCGCCGACTATTGAGAATCCCGCCGACTGTGAAGTGCGTTTTTCTCAGCGCGAAAGGCTTTAAATTAGCTGACATTTATCGCCAAATCAGTGTTGTTTATGGTAAAAGCATTATGAGTGATAGAATGATGCGGAAAGGGTTAGGGCATTTAAAGATGGTCGCACAAACATTCATGATGAAGAACGAAGTGGGCAACCTTCACTCATTACCAATGACTTGATTCAAAAAGTGGAGTCTAAAGTGAAAGAGAATAGACTATTTACGATTTTGTCCTTATCTGAACCGTTTCGTGCTGTCTCAAGAAGTGTTCTTTATAAAATTGTGTCCGAACGCAGGCGGCGTCCTTCTTTGACGATGGAATACAAAAGCTGGTCCCACGATACGATAAGTGCCTTAATATTAGTGGAAATTATGTAGAAAAGTAAAATATAGTCTTTCAAATAAAAAAAAATTTGTTGAAAAACATTTATTTGTTATTTTTTTATTGCAAAACGGTACTTACTTTAAAAACACGCCTCGTATAGTGATAAGTTCCAAAATAAACTTAACAATAGATGTATTTTGTTATCTGTCTGGAATACAATTAATTATTCAAGTTCAGGAATTAATCTCTTATTATAGTTACGTTCTACGTCTAAAATAACAGGATTATCAATTTCGTCACTTCCATTACAAAGGGCCCAGACCATTACTATCTGGCACAATTACACCATATGATTTACTTTGTATACTACGGCTAAAATGCAGTATACCTGCTATAAAGTTAAATTTTGGTATGGAGCATTAAAATTAACACGGTCCAATTTACTGGATGTTGGTTTACTGGGACTATTTTAATACTCAGGTACGGACCTCCAATATACTGGACGAGCAACCGATAAGGCAGCACGGCAAAAAAATAAAATTTGATGAATCATTTGTTTTTATTTTATCAGAGCTTAACAAACGAAGGTATTACTAGTTTAAATTCTATTTGCCGGAAGTAACTAAACTTTGAAAAAATTCAAGTTCTAGGTTTTGAAGCACGGAAAAACACACAAATCTGGTTTTTTAGGACACACGGGGCAGAAATAACGTGATTTGTGAGTTTCCTTATCTTTACTGCATTATCTGTAACTTGTTTGTCCTTTGGAATTGTAACTTTACTGATCACTCTCAACATTTATCTTGTGACGTGTTCCCTGATTGTCAAAAATGTAAAAAACATTTCAAAGACATATATCTATCAAGTGAAAAAATATTTTCCTATTCCACCTAATAGTATTCCTAGGAATTAAGTAATAGGACATCATCTGATCGGCCCGATAGATTCCTGACGTGTGGTTTTGGTTTATTTATTACTTTTCAATTTTCTCTTAGAGTACCGGTTATGTGTGTATTATTTTTGATCCCATCTTCCGCTATTAAAACAATAGTGCAAATATTGTCCTATGCCCAAGTAATTCTTCAAAAGGATTTTTACTACAGCAGAAGTGTGCTTACTTTCGCTGTTGTCTATGGCAGTTTCTTTACCATTATATACAACAAAATTAAAAATAAAACTATTATGAGTAGTGAGCTAATAACATTTTATGCCTAATTTATGTCTCTTGTTTGAGATTGTTTCGTCCTTGTCTCTTCTTATTTACAAAATACCCTGATGGTTCCCTTTGAGTTATGCAACCAACGATACATATTAGTGCAACTGTATATTTTTGTTATCGACATTGATAGTTTGAAAATACTGCCGTTCCTGCATTTCCGTCGACCTAATTTGGGATTGGCCGGTATAGTTTTCTTTTTTTTCGTAAAGAAATTTTTAGGCCGTCATACTCGCTATTCATTTTTTGGTGCTTCCGTACACACACGGTGCAACAGGTACAGTACATTTGTATAGAAGATTATTGTAACCTCAAATTAGATTATTCTTGTAGTATATGTTTTGAGAAAATACCACGCCAGCCCAGTTGTCAAAGAATGGTAGTCGACTAGAAGATTGCATGGTCGTTTCCAATGTACAACACCCGCTAACTTTTTATGGTGGTTTAATATAAGCAGTAGCTGTTTGAGATGGTCTGATGCTACGCTCTTATACGGGTTCAAAGAATCTCCTCACACAGTCTCAACTCCAAGCCGCCTGCCCAGAGATTGAACGATATTGAATGATAGATTAGATGTTAGTTGCATATATTCTTTTGATCACTTCGAATGTACCGTGAGTAGTATGTTGTTGCATTTGCATACATATATAAAAGTTGCAACTTTAACCCACATGTAAATCAAATGAATTTGTTTATTAAATAGTCATCTTCCATATATAGTTTAGTTATTATAGTTAGCGTTCACACAAGCAAAGCGCCGAGTGCTTTATTTATGTGATCGCAATGTTCGATAAAAACGTAGCTTAGTTATTCGAGATGATCGTTTTGACACCCTTGAACCGCAAAGATAGTTCGCGCATTCTGGCCGGATGCATCAGAGATATATTGGCAAAAGATTATTCTGCCCCTCCACTGGATCATTGATTCATCTATTGCCATATGCTTTTCGGGATAGAAAATTCCTCCTTTAATATTTGTAAGGACTTGTATAAAGTTTGCTCTTCTCGAGCCCTTCTAGGTGGAGGTGAATGAAACAACAAACTCAATATGTTGTCAACGCCGACGTTTCGCCCCTATGCGTAGGGCTTTATCAAGGCTCATAACAAATAAGAGTTGGTAGTCTTAATTACCATCAATTGATGGAAACGTCACATATGGATTAAAAATAACAATAAAAACAGTCATATATATTAGTTATGGTTAAAAATGATATTTAATTAAAAGACACACAAACAAACCCAACTTGATACAAAGGACAAATAACGAATAAATAAAAAATAAAAAAAAAATTGTCGATGTCGTTTTGGAAAATGTGTAGCGGTTCCAGCTTTAGAACAAAACTTAAAGTTTGTCAAAAAAAAACATTTTTTATTTATTCGTTATTTGTCGTTTGTATCAAATTGGGTTTGTTTGGGTGTCTTTTAATTAAAGATCATTTTTAACCATAACTTATATATATGACTGTTTTTATTATTATTTTTAATCCATATGTGACGTTTCCATCAATTGATGGTAATTAAGACTACCAACTCTTATTCGTTATGAGCCTTGATAAAGCCCTACGCATAGGGGCGAAACGTCGGCGTTGACAACATATTGAGTTTGTTGTTTCATTCATCTCCACCTAGAAGGGCTCGAGAAGAGCAAACTTTATACAAAACTTATAATTTTGGAGGAATACTCACCTGATTTGTAAGGACAATATCAATAGTTGATTTTATATAAGCGATCGCTTTTATCGACTGCATCATGGTCTACGAAACTTAAATTTCTCAAAATTTTTGAAAAAGATTACGGGATACCTGTTTCGTTGAATAATATGTGGACTGTATTTTCTAATTTTATTTTAAACGCAACAAAATGATTGATTGACTAACAATGTATTAACTAAAAATTAATTACAAAAAAAACAAGTTGAAAATGCAAGGCATTGTCGCAACGAACTTCGTATTATCCAAATATGGAAAGAATGGCAAAGTTATAATTAGCGCCAATAGACCGTCATTGCTAACTTTCTATTATCCAAATATGTGCCACACATTGATTTTGGACATATTTGGATTTTTGAAATAAACTTAATTTCCCGAGGGCATCGGGTATCTGTGGCCCGATTTTATGGGGATAGGATATTTCAACTCAGCTATGCCAGAGGAGTCTAAATATATGCCACACATTGATTTTGGACGTATTTGTAATTTTAATTTTTCGACGGAATATCGTGGGGCTCGGCGTCCCCGTTGCCCGATTTTAATGCACATCAAAACTTAAGCTTTGGACACCAAACTGAATCGATTGATGTATCACACAATGATGTCCGACCATTAGAAAGGCCTCGGACGGACGCACACACGGACGCACGGACGACAAATCGATTTCATATACGAACGAAGTTCGTTGATAAATGTCGCTTCTGACAGTTTTTTCGCCATTGCCGTTTTTTTTCAATCTTGTTCGGCGCATGCTCGTTTATAGTCGACGCGGCGTTTTCGGTACGATTTTGGCGGCAGTTTAATTGAAGGGCGCGAACTCAGAACATGCCCCACGCCTTTAAGCCAAGTTCTTTAACACATATTGTCCACATGCAGCACACAGACTTGTGTGAGAGCCCTGGTCGTTGTCCCGTTTTGAGTTTTTACGTGCACCATTCGGAGATGACCGTCTCTTCCAGGACAGCATTTGATTATGCGTCCTAGCGTCCATAATCGCGCAGCTTGGTTTTAATTTTTTACCAGCACTAATGCCCCTACTTGAACTGATTCTTTTGCTTGTTTCCACTTGTAACGTGTCTGCAACTCTGCCAGATATTCCTTACTCCATCTCGTCTAATAATGTTGCAGTTATGCTTGTATATGTTGCCACCGGTTGAAGCGATTAGATGGAACATCTTGCAGATCTATTTCTGGTAGTGTAGTGAGCTTTTTCCCGATCAGTAGGTGGGCTGGTGTCAAACCCGTGAGATTATTCACATCTTCCGTAAGGGGACACAATGGTCGGGAGTTTCGTATTCCCTCAATTTGCACCATCAAGGTATAAAAGTCTTCATACGTAAGAGGATGAGTTACTATTCTTTTTATATGGTGTTTATAATTCTATACCTATTTTATTTTGATTAATTTAAAAAAATTTTGATATTTTTGACAGTTCATTATTGGCCCCAACAAAATTAGAACCATTATCAGAAAATATACTTTGCGGTTTCCCACGTCTACTTGAAAATCGTTTAAATGTAACAAGAAATGCTTCGGTGGTCAATTCAGACACCAATTCCAAGTGCACCGCTTTGGTAGCCATACATACGAACAAGCAGACATATGCCTTCAATAATTTTGGCCCCCATGTTTGTCTATCCTTTATGAAGAAAGGCCCACCGTAATCTACTCTACTACGTTAAGAAAAGGTGAGTAATTAGTTACACGGACATCGGGTAAGTCGCCCGTTAAGTTGGTAATAGGTTTTGATTTTGCTTTAAAGCAAGTTATACAGTCATGGAGAGTTTTTTTGCAACTGTTTCGACCCGAAATTGGCCAATATTGATCTCTCACTGAACATAATAATGTTTGAATACCACAATGTAATAAACGTTCATGTTCCCTGCGCAGAATTAAATAGGTTAGTGTACTACCCTTTGGTAAAATAATTTGGAACTTCTGTTCATAAGTAACATTTGAGTGACGAATACGTCCACCAACTCTTAATAAATCATCCTTAAGAAATGGATTCAAAGCTAAAATTCGATTTTTACTATTTAAGGGTCTTTCTTCTTGTAAGTTTTTATAATCGTCGGAAAAATATACCTGCTGTTCAAATTTAATAAGTAATTTAAGTGCTTTCTCAAGCTTATAAACCTGCAGTGGACCGAAAACCCTTTCGGTTTTCGTCTTTCTTAAATTATTTAAGTAACGCACATAGTTGCAAAAATTCCTTGCAATTTATTTAATGACGAATATTTGTTTATTAAAGTTTTTAGAAAGTTTGTTTTAACGGTACATATTTGTGAAACACTTCTTTGTTCTGGAATTTTTTATATGATAAAGTTTGTTTCAACCATCCAAGTATTATGATTTGATTTTTGCCAAGTTGGCCCATACTACCACAATCGAATACACTTTAAATTGTGCAAGGTGCTACTGCGCGAGATTAGGTCGGCGCGATTTTACATGAAACCATCCCCGTACCTCAGTCAGTGTTTGAATTTCGTTGATACGATTTGCAATAAATGTTTTCCACTGATCTGGAGAACCCTTGATCCATGCTAACGTTACCATGGAATCCGTTCAATAAAATTCATTATCAAATTTTAAGTTAATCATAGCTTTATTTTAGAAATCAAGTTAGCGAGTAATAGTGCACCGCACAATTCCAATCGCGGTAAACTAATCTTTTTTATTGGCGCAACACAAGATTTAGCGCATAATTAATTAATTTTAAGTTCGCCCGTTGGCAATATGCACCTAACGTACACGCACGCCCCGTATGCCTTCTCGGATGCATCAGAAAATGCTTGTAATTCAAGTTTTCCATAACCCGGTGTGATTACTCTTCGCGGTATTTCAATATCAGGTAAGTACAATAAATCATTTTGGAATGTTCTCCATTTTTCCACTAAGTGCTGTGGAACCTCATTGTCCCAGCTTAATTTTAATCTCCACATTTCTTGTATGACAAGTTTTGGAATGATAATTAACGGACCCAATAATCCCAAGGGATCGAAAATTTGACAAGTCTGGGATAAAATAGTTCTTTTTGTTTGGGTTTTATTTTGAGAATTCATCTTGTTAATATTGTATGTAATTAAGTCTTTATTTGAATCCCAATATATACCAAGTGTTTTATTTTGTTCATTTTCCCTATAAAAAGAATATTATTTTCAAGGTTATTTTTTGTTTTGAATTTATTTAAAAGTTCTTTGTCATTGCACAACCATTTGCGCAAGTCAAACCCTGCATTTGCTAATATTTTTGTAATGTCACACTGTAACTTCAAAATTTCTGTTTCAGAGTCCGACCCTGTTAATAAATCATCCATGTAAAAATCGCGTTTGATAACATTGGACGCTTCCGGAAACTCATTTTCTTTTTTCTCCGCTAATTTAAATAAACATTTGACTGCTAAGTAAGGCGAAGATGCCATCCCGTATACTACGCGATTAATTTCAAATATTTTTATTTTCCGTTGGATTCTTGCGCCACAAGATTTTTTGATATTTTCTGTCATCCGCATGAACTAAAATTTGTTGATACATCTTTGAAATATCGGCCGTCATGACAAATTTCGGTATGCGAAAACGGCTTAAGATAGAGAATAAATCTTGTTGCAATGTGGGCCCTAGATGAAGTACTTCATTCAATGAGACACCGCTTGTAGTTTTTGCCGAAGCATCAAAAACTACGCGACATTTTGTCGTCAAACTTTCGGCTTTAATAACCGCGTGATGAGGTAAAAACTAACCTTCTTTCAAGTAGTTATCGTTATTAGGTAAACAAATTTTATTTGACATGTGATTCAACTCTTTAAATTCTTTAATGAATGCACAATACGCGTTTTGTAATTGTGTATCCTTTATTAATTTCCTTTCTAAGGAATAAAAACGTTTTAGAGCCATATCGTATGATTCTCCTAAGTTTTTTAAACTTTCTGTAAAGGGTAAACTTACAATAAATCTCCCGTTATCATCTCGGCTAAATGTATTGTCGAAATGAGTTTCACAATATTTTTCTAAAGCGCTTAAATATTTTTATTTTCAATTTCCTCTATCGCCCAGAATTTCATTAACCTTTCGTCTAAATTATCATATGTATTTAACGACACACAACTGATGGAATTACTTTTGCTAGGTACATTCAAGTTTCCGGCTATCACCCAACCAAATAAAGTATTTTGCAATATGGGTGCAATTAGGCCAAGCCGTTTCTGACCTGCGCGTATGACTTCCCAAAAAGTGTTTGAACCAAGTAATATGTCTATTTCCTGTGAAATATTAAACTCAGGATCCGATAACCTAATGTTTGCGGGTATATTTATTAAATTTGCATTAAACGAACACGTAGGTAATGAATCTGTGATTTTTTGTAAAATTAAACACCTCAGATTTCTTTTATAATTATTCCAAGTAGATTTTATTTCCACATTAATTTGGTAAGAAATATTTGTTAAACCTTGACCGATCCCCTTTACCATATGATCTAGCTTTATTTTATTAAGTTTTAATTTGTTTACTGCCTTTTCGGTGACAAAATTGCTTTGCGAAGCAGAATCCAGTAGCGCACGGCAAGTTACCCATATGTTTTCTGAATTTTTATTTTTATAACCGCCGTCGCAAGTAACACCTGATGACCGGGCGTCGGTGTGCATCCGGCGATCGTATTCAGTGTTGTACTGGCACTGTCTGCTACTGGGGCGCTTTGATTTATGACTTCGTCGTTATTATTTGTCACGTTTGAATTATTCAAGTTATTTTTGGCGTAATAAGCAAGATTGTATTGTGTGTTCTATGACATTTTCGACATTTGGATAATTTGCACTTTCAGGTTGGGTGCGATGATCTTAAACAATTTAAACACAGCTTCAAATTTTTGGCAGTTTCTATTTTTTGTTCTACCGACAAGTTGCTAAATGTTTCGCATTTGAATATGCTATGTTCTTGTTTACAAAAGTAACAGCTGTAATTTTTAGGTTTGTTGGAAGAAACAAAGAACTGGATTTTTTTGTATCGAATATTCCCATATATTTCAAGTTTTTAAATTTATGTATTTTCTCTAACGTGTTGCATTTTATTTTAATGAATTCCTCCATATCTTCAAGGGTGGAAAGTTCACCCTTTGTTTTATGAGATTCCCAACTCTTTAACGTCACATTATCAAGTTTTTTACTTAGTATGAAAATTATTAGTCTATCCCAGTGCTCTGTTTTCTCCCCTAGATTCTTTAAGGCGCTTAAATGTTCAATTGTGCTGTCATATAGATTACGTATTTCTATATGTGAGGCTTTATTAAGAGTTGGAAGATTGAAAATAGCTTGCAAGTGGTTGTGAATGAGAAGACTTTTATTTTCATATCTTTCATTAAGAATTTTCCATGCTTTGGCATAGTTGTTTGCTGTGACTTCTAATTTGTTTATAATTTTTTTGCATGTTCTGCTAAACACCCTTTCAAGTAATAAAACTTTTGAATTTCAGGTAACTCTTTGTCTTGATTTATTAAGGTATCAAAAAGTTCCTTAAATTCTGACCATTGTGCATAATCCCCGTTAAAAGTGGGAAGTTTTATGTCGGGTGGTTTAACTCTGCGTCTAGACCAAATATTATCCCGTCCAGTACTATGTGGTACCCCTGAAGCAATTGAATTTGCGTCTGAATTTGACCCCGTGTTGCTGCCATTATTTAAGTTAAACAACTGCACTAGAGCCTTTAATTTTCCATGTATTGCAAAATATTTATTTTCGAATATTTAACGTTAAAGTTCGCCATACTCGATTTTTTCTTCATATTCAATTGCCGCTTGTATATTTTCAAATTCATCGAGAATAGGTTCTAACGTTTCTTTATCTTTATTAATTAACTCTATGTAAGTTACGGAACGAGTTAGTTTAGCTTTTAACACACTTCTTTTAGTTTTTAATTTTAGTAAATCATCTTCCCTTTCAGACATTGCTACCACAAACAAAGGCAACACAAGTGAAACAGGTAAATAAAGATATATGAGAACTAAGGACAGTATTTGTATTTAAACACTTACGGCCCAACCTTTTGCTGCTATTCCAGTATTTTTCTCTTTTCACCTTTTCAGGTTCGCCAGGCTACGTGTTTCTTGTCTCCGCTCACCACTACACTCCTGTTTTGCAATGTTTTTTACCGTTAAGTACCGTTTTTTTTTCAATTTTTATGTTAATCCGGGTCGATAGGACTAAAATGTTCCGTCGAATAATATGTGGACTGTATTTTCTAATTTCATTTTGAAAATAACAAAATGATTGATTGACTAACAATGTATTAACTAAAATGTTGAACATTTGTTGTAACATCAATATATTGTCAGTGAAAAATAATAATCATACGGTTCAGCATTTCCATCTAGCTGTATGTTTATTAGAGAACTCCTGTGATGGGGATATGAACAGGATCAACATCCTTATCTGTCAATTGACTTTCTTCATCTTGGTTTGATATAATTAGTTGATATTCTGTAACTTTACCTAGTTCCTGACTTTCAGAAATATGTTCAACATCATTTGAATCGTCTGCATTTTCTATAGTATCTCAATCTTCAGAAGAAGAATTTCCGTCGCTGACAGCAAACGTTTTATTTTGATCACTTTTGTCACTGAACTATGAATCAGAAAAATTGAAGTCAGGCCATTTATTAGCTATTTCTTCTAATTCTGCATGTGTTGGGTTCTTATTACTATAGGAAAATTGCTTTCTCTTTTGCAAAGTAGGTTTACTGGTACTGCAAGTGATTATCTATATAGTAACAAACCTATCACTATGAAGTGTTATATTTTACTTAGGAAGAGGTTTCTGTATCCATTTTACACTAACACTCTTATCAATGGCTAAAACAAATACTACAAATATTTAACTAAAGCTACTAAAGCCCGGCCGTCTTAAAATGTCAGCGTGGTAATTTGCAAACGACGAATTCATGTTGCATTTATGGCGCATATTTCTAACACAATGGTGTTTACTTTTTTTAAATGCATTTTTAAGCGCATCTTAAAGCACTAGAAAGATGCACGGTTATAAGATCTAACTTTTAACATTGTGTTTGTGCTCGTATCTTCACAGACGGGTAGTTGTTGGTATATTAAGGTAGGAGTGTACACCATTCGTAATACGAGATTATTCTCAAAAAGCCCATCATCTTGATTAGGCAGTTAATAGTTATATATCGAATTGTTTTGGTTATCCGAGATTAAACCAGAGAGTAGGCGAAAGAAATGAACCAAACATAAAAACTGTAATTACAAGACACTTTATGCAAACATAACAATAATCATCTTTCCATCTACAAATTTTAAAGGAATTTTTTGAAGGAAGAGAAATAATTTTTGGGGTTTTACTTTCAATAAAATTTAACCGTCAATAGGCGTGTCTTGTGATACTAATTTTTAGGTCTAACAGTATCGGTACCTACATTAACACATATTTAAAAAGATAGAAAATGTTAATAGCTGTGCATTTATCGTAACGAATTCTTAGACTGTAGTGACAAAATATTAAAAAATTGTGTATAATACGCGTGTATTTAAAGCGTTTCTACGTTGATAGGTATTCGACTTCGTCTCTTGCTTTTTAATCTCAGTAAGCCTACTTAAAAGTCTTGTTTATACCCTTGCATTATACAATACTATTATTATATTACAACTTTCAATAATAGTAAGTAAATCAAATGTCTATATTTGTATTAAACAAAATTTGCGTTTATCTAAAAAATAATTGTAGCCGCAATGTTTTTTTATAAATATAAAATTTTACACTATAAACAAAAAATTAAAAATTAATTATATCTCTTCTACCTTGTTAATTCTTCAACTAAAGAATACATTTCAAATGGTTCTTTAACATGATAACTTCGTATTAACACGGGTGCACAGTTATACTTTTTATCAGAAAAAAACTTGCTTTAGATTCCATTCATATAGAAAAGATTGAACACTCTAGTCGTATATAAATTCGTAATCTTGAAATTGAGAAATGAAACATCGATTTTGAAAACTTGTATTTTGAGAACCGTACATGAATACTTCATTAATTCTAAAAATATAAAGTTTAAGTCAGCGGTTCATTTTCCATTTAAGTGCAATTACGTGTTAAATAGAATAATGCAACATTGCGATTAATAAATATCATAGCAGACGACGTCAATGGCAGACCTTAAACTTAATTGGATTCATATATTGTAATGGAGTTGGTTTGTGACTCGCAATTTTATTCCACACAAACACTGTCAGTACAAAAAGAAACATTCATAACTTAGTTAATAATATTAAAAAATTAATATAAGCTTTTATTCAAACTTTTCCGCAGCAATAACTCTTAAAAAACAGGTAGGTGCTTCAACTTTACTTTCATGTCTCTACTTCGTTTCAAGTAGAAAGATACTTGAGATATAGATTAATATTAAAATAGTAAAAGGAATCGATTCTTTTTTAATTTTTAATTTGTCTAAATACAAAAAAAAATATAAAATTTAAAAAATGTTGTACCTAAGTTTAAATTTAATTTTATTTATTGGCTGCAAAAAAAAGGTTTCTAAATTTTATGTTAATTAGTATACATAATTTTAATTTCAAATGCGTTTCAAATCTATTATTGTTCAAATCAAACGTCAAATTCATGCTTCAGTCATATTTATTTGATGAACTTAGTTTGACAATGTCATTTCACATTTGTCAAATTAATTTAATGAGTGTTGGTTCTTTATGTTTTTTTTTATTTTGTCATTGCTTTTCAATGATCAAATGTTTGCCAAAAAATTTCACACTATAAAATTTTTTTTAAAGAAAACTTGTCAAACCCAAAATTTGAAGAATATCGACAGATGCGAAACGACCATGAGGAAAAGGCATAAATCTGAATATGTCTAGAACAGTTTGAATAAATAAAATACCTACAATTTTAATTTTATACAGCTATTTATTAATGACAATATGAAAATTACAGCGAACAGAAGAATTGATGCTAATTCGAAGAGGTTGTGTAACACTTTTACTGCTGAGTCAAACCATGTGAACTGTACCCACCATTCTTGATGAAAACTCAAATTATAAAAAAAAATTGCATATTCATAAGGTATTCGACCATACAAAAATACAATTTAAAGGATTTTTGCATATTTATTTATTTTGTTTATTATACTAAGTGACATAGAAAGAAGAACATCCAGTAATAATGAATTTATTTGAACAATTTTTTAGTATACTAGTGTATACAATTAGATTAGTAAACGATCACAATTTGATAAAAATTAAACTGTTAACTTCTTCAAAAACTTAATAATGTGTTGCTCCACCACGATGTCTTGTGCACTCATTAACACGTCTGGGCATACTTCTAATGAGGTGATCGATTTCTTCTTGAGGTATCTCATCCCATGCTATCTGTAACTGATGCTGCAAAGCCGCTAGAGTTTGTGCAGGGTGAGGTAAATTGAGTAATCTTCTTCCCATAATATCCCAGGCGTGCTCTGATGGGCGAAAGATCGGGAGATCTTGGTGGCCAAGGCAACAAAGCAATTTGATTGGCCTCAAAATAAGCCAAAGAAACCCTAGCAACATGAGGTCGTGCGTTGTCTTGTTGGAATGTGCTGTTGGGGATGGTCTGAACATAAGGTACAATATGGGGTCTACGACCTCCTGGATGTAGCGCGCAGCAGTCATGTTACCTCTAATAAAGACCAAAGGTGATCTACTTCCAATAGCAATAGTTCCCCATACCATAACTCTAACTGTGTGGTGCACATGCCTATTCACAGAAAATTGGGGATCTTGTCTTCTCACCCTTGCACGACCGTCATGCATACCCAAACAGAATCTGGATTCATCACTAAAGACAATTGAATTCCATTCTTGGTCCCAATTTGCCCGTTCTCTACACCACGCTAGACGATAACGTCGATGCTCTGCAGTCAGTGGTAGCACAAAAAGGGGACGGTATAAAAAGATCCCAAAGGTTCTTATCCGTCTATAAACGGTTCCCATCCCAATCGGTCTTCCATGTTCTTCAAACCACTGGTCCGCAATCGCCCGTGTAAAAAGCGGTCCCGTAAAGGTAATAGTCTAAGACGGTGATTTTCGCGTTCTGTGGTTCTTCGACGACGTCCTGTACCTCTCGCTCTTCGTGTACGGCCCTCTTGGTTCCATGCACGAACACAGACTGCCACAGTGTTTAAACTCCGTTGCGTTCTAGCGGCTATATCTCTCATAGACAAACTAGCCTCACGCAATCCCACAATTCTACTCCTATCAAACTCGCTTAATTGCCGAAAATTATGGCGTTTTTGCACTGGAGGCATTGAAATGCAATTTAAATCACTTAAATGACAACTGTACTTACAAATGCTTAATTCATTGTGTTAGGGCTACTTAATCAAAAAAAATTTACAAAATATTCATTATTACTGGGTGTTCTTCTTTCTATGTCACTTAGTATATTTTGTTGAATTAACATTCCGACAGTATTTTCTTGCAAAAATCATAACTTGAATTTCGATAACGATAATTTAATAATATTTTTATGAGTTACAGATAAGTAGTCCCTTTTTCAAATAATCCATACAAAAGAGCGAAATTTGTCAGAAAATTAAATGTTTAATAACAATTTTATAAACAATTAGAAATTTTAATATGAGCCTTAATCTTTAAGCTTATTAAAAAAAAAAATTTCATCTTGAAAGTGTCGAAAACGAATTTTTTACTTGCGCGCGGATGGCGGAATTACGAAATAAGAATGATATAGAAATGTTATGGTACGTTGTCATTTAATGAAATAATAATTTATTATTGTGTTAAAAAAACTTTTATTTCGTTAGCACAAAATACAAATAGAATGCTGCAAATCATAGAACTACAAATAAAATCGTACGTAAAAAGATCTCTACTTTTTTTTTCTTTAAAATAACGTTCTCGGCACATTTTGGGTCCGTCGAAAAAAATTTGCAGGTAATGGTTTTTTCGTTATTGACTGAAAAATGGTGATACTGACGGGAATTTTTGACAGTAACTGCTTGGCTAAAACGACTCTTTAATTTTTCTTCGTGAGCATTGTGTTTGGCATGGGAACAGAAATCGAAATCGATATTTTTGAAAAACGATTTGGCCCATTTGAATAAACGGACAAGAGAATTTATGTATTTTCCATCAACGCGTTGCAAACTGGCTTTATAAGCGTTTCTTTTAACAGCCCGCCAATCCCATCACACGCCTCTTTTTCATGCAAAGTCGCAAAAAAATTCCATTCCGCTTTCATACCAAAATCTTTTTTATGATTC
This sequence comes from Abscondita cerata, assembly GCA_030710515.1. NCBI lineage: Eukaryota > Metazoa > Arthropoda > Insecta > Coleoptera > Lampyridae > Abscondita > Abscondita cerata. Next base: position 76,861 of record JALBCR010002427.1, on the reverse strand, counting down.
ACAAGATTCACAAAGTTATTTATTTTTGTACGAAGCTGCTGATCTACCTGAAAAGTAATTAAGCTCTTGAATAGCATTCGATCTAAATTTTTGTTTTAAATGAGTAATAAGTGTTTCATTAAACAAATGAACTGATTTTGTGTGGTGAGTTAAATGTTCAGAAATAATGACGTAATTAAAATGCATTTTTTTCCGTTTGAACTATTTTAAACGACGTAGGGATGGACAGTAGCTTGACTATTTGTCCAGTGATGGCCTTGAATAGCTTTATGGATGTGAAACGTATAATTTTCCGAGAAATCTAATGTCACTATAAATTCTCCTTCTATGGGACTTTTCTTTTTTTCAACAAAATAAGCTGCTTGGGCTTTAGCCAGGAAATCGTGTGTTTGGAGTAGAGCAAGGTCTGTCTCGAATTTTTCAAAAAACACTTCTTTTTTTTTCTGTTTTTTCAACCATATCGCTTCTGGAAAAAGGTACAAAAATATGAAAAATTTTTTATTTTCAAAAATAAAGAATCAAGAGTTATAACAAATCTATCGGTACTCGTCCATTGGCTGAAAGTAACTTCTGAGGTACCGTTTTTTCAAACAGCTTTCTTAATTTCGTCACAGTGCATTGGACTCCAGGACATTTTTTGCAGATTGACAAGAAACAATCTGATGACGGAGCCGCGAAGACAGAGTTTTGAATAAAATCTTTGAAATTTTCAGTGAACTCCATAGCATTGATTTTAAACTGTTGCTTGATTCCGTACATTTTAAAATACACATTTTGATGCATTTTACATACACACACGTTGTGTGAACCACTGTGATCAGCTAAAATACACTCGCGAGGTCTTAGTTCTCGAAATTTTAAAACATCAATTTTCAATTCAGGAAACTCGACTTTGATTTGCTTGAATAAATCTCCAAGATTGAAAAAAAGGAGTCTTTTTTGAGCCTTAATTTTCACATCACCCTCCACAATAGTAACACAGTCCTTTACGCCCGGCATCATTCTACTCGCAAAATCTGACAAATAATACTCCCGCACATTTTGAATGGTAGCTTGAAAAAGTCTTTTAGTAACTTTTTTGCCAGGTTGAGATGCGTAACCGACGTAACTTCTTTGCCGCCGATTTAATTCGACGCGTAACTTTGAAGACACGACGTATTTTTGCGATAGTCCAGTTACTTAGGACCGTAGTTAGAATTTCAATTTGATCAGATGTAGTTTTTGCGGCATTGATGGCAGCTTTCAAGTTTGTGATAAATGTTAAATCAGATGAATCTAAATCCCCTTCGTTAGTTAGATTATTTTCACTTGGATCACACGGTTTTTTGACTGCGTTCACTATTTTTTGGCCATCTTAGACTGATAATTGAGCCACACATTTTTTTTTGGAGGCGCTCCGAGCTCATGTGAAAGTGTATTTACTTTTTAAAGTTTTAAAGAATTGTCAACTTCCTCGCATTGAAACGTCGGATCTGATTTTTCAGAATCAGGAATTTCGTCGAGCAACTGATTATTTTCCTTATTTTCTTCATAACCAACAGAAAAACACAAACAACTGCACCCAAAACATTACTCGGACACGTGTTTTAACAGCTAAGCTGTCATCATCAGCAATACCGATACTAAAATTAAAAACAACGGGAAGCTTATGTATACTATCTGCTTATCACGCATCGTTAAACTTAATTGATTCTTAGATAAGCTTAAATAATTCCGAAAATCCTAATGGACCGTTATCATCATAATTCATAAGCAAATTTCTGTTTTAAAAAATTTCCAAACTATCATAAAAATCAGGTTCGTTTTTATTATCTACCCTCTTAATTTATTCAATGTCGCCTACTCTATGGCCATTTTCAAGCATATGCATGGCAATACTGGACCTATCTGTGCGATGATATTTGACATGAGCTACGTGCTCTTTAAAACGAGTTTTAATAGGTCTCTTGGTTTGCCCTATATATACTTGGTTACAGTCTTTACAATTAATTTTATATATTCCCGATTTATCACACATTTTATTGGGTCTTTCGGATTGCCTAAAAGATTTTGCAAGTTGTTACTACTAGAGGTTACTGTTTTATAATCAAATTTTGAAAATATTTTTTGAAGACCTTTTGTGTATGTAGGATAATTTGGTAATTTGACATATTTCTTATCTATTTTGCTATTACTAGTTCCTAGCGTTTAATGTTCTAATGTTTAACTTATGTTTATGTTTTCTAATTATGTTTGTGACAATTGATTCTTGAAAACCATTGTATGATGCAATCTGCTTAATATTTCGCAGTTCTTTATTAAAGTTTTGTTTTGACAATGGGAAATGTAATAATCTGTGAACCAAAAAGTTGAAAGATGGAAGTTTGTGTTGCATACTATGGTTGGAATCATTTGTTATAAACCTCATAGTGTTAGTGTCTTTACGATAAATATCTATATCTAGTTTGTTGCCATTTCTTGTCACTAAAGTGTCTAAGAAAGGTAACTTAAGGTTTGTTTCTGGTTCATAGGTAATATAAATTGGGAATATATAACATTAATTGTAAAGACTGCAACCAAGTATATATAGGGCAAACCAAGAGACCTATTAAAATTCGTTTTAAAGAGCACGTAGCTCATGTCAAATATCATCGAACAGATAGGTCCAGTGTTGTCATGCGTATGCTTAAAAATGGCCATAGAGTAGGCGACATCGAATTAATTAAGAGGGTAGATAATAAAAACAAACTTGATTCTTATGAAAGTTTTGAAATTTTAAAAACAGAAATTTGCTTATGAATTATGATGATAACGGTCCATTAGGATTTTTGGAATTATTAAAATTTATCTAAAAATCAATTAAGTTTAACGATGCGTGATAAGCAGATAGTATATATAAGCTTCCCGTTGTTTTTAATTTTAGTATCGGTATCGCTGATGATGACAGCTTAGCTGTTGAAACACGTGTCCGAGTAAAGTTCTTGGTGCAGTTTTTGGTGTTTTTCTGTTGGTTAAATAGACGAAATTTTTACATGCCCGGGAATAAAAGTTTCTTCTCTTTTATAGCACGCTGTGCGACACAATTGGCAAACATACAGATACAGGCCGACCCACTTTTTGAATTTTGTTTTCCACTCCTTCGTTACTAGACGCAAATTATTTGTTACACACTTATGATTCTCTTTGCTTAACGTATTGCAGCATTCGTTGGCTCGAACTATTTTTTGTCCACTATAACTTATGATTCAAAAAAATGTTCACGGCGCTATTAAAAACTACATTCACGTTTAAAACTAAGTACTTAAAATAATCAAGGGACTCCACTAAAAACGCAAAAAACTAGATAGCGGAATAAAATGCATTAGGCAATTTTCAATTATTTAGCGTGCAGCAATGGACAAGTTTAGCGTATTCGACGCTGTAGCGCCGAGTGCGTCGCAGTAGGCAAGCGCGCAGGCCCGCCGCGGCGCGAGTTAAAAATTAATTTTCGACACTTTCAAGGTGAAATACCAATTTTTTTTAAATGAGCTTGAAGATTAAGGTTTACTTCATATATGTGCGAATTTTCAACCCAATCGCTTATTAAGAACATATTAAAATTTCTAATTGTTTATAAAATTGTTATTAAACATTTAATTTTTAATAAACTTCGTTCTTTTCTATACATCATTTGAAATAGGGAATACTCATCTATAACTCATAAAAATATTATTAAATTATTGTTATCGAAATGATTTTATGATTTTTGTAAAAAAATACCGTCGAAATGTTAATTCAACAAAATAATAAACAAAATAAATAAATATGCAAAAATCCTTTAAATTGTATTTTTGTATGGTCGAGTACTTTATAAATATGTAATTTTTTTTATAATTTAAGTTCTCATCTAGAATGGTGGGTACAGTTGACATGGTTTGACTCCTACGAGATTGAGTGAAATGGAAATCACACAAGAAACCAGTATGGCAGTTACTTCTGTTTGATGGCTTTATAAAATTTGATTAGTATACATAATTTTCTTTAATAAACTATCATCTAGTCTAGATAATCTTTTGCTACCGCTGTTGTTTTTACCTACCGTGTCTTTTAAAATAAAGTAAATCTAACCCTTTGTCAAATAAAAAAGTAGCTGAGGATCTTCTGAATGGTGCCTAGTAAATAATTCTGCGTAGTCGAGTTTAAAAATTGGGCAATTTTTTATGGTATACTCCCAGTAGTTTGTATACCTACGACTTGATTTTCCTAGACAATATCCCAGAAAAAATCTTGACGATGAAGCACTCTTTGGTCATAAAAATAATTACTGTTAATATAGTATACCTAAAAAACTATTGATTTTTGTGAAAAAAACACAAGCCAAAAATTACTAGATAGTTTGGATTCGTAATCATTTTTTCAGAGGTTTTCAACCCACCGAATATCAATTTTGTAACTATTTTCTGAATCCGACTCTTACTACACGCTTCTTTATTTATTTATACTTTAAACGGTGAGGCATCCTTTGACCATTTTTATACAACAAATAATATATGTGTTGCAAACAAACTTCTGCCAAATTCCATCAAGGAATTTTTACATTGTGGGATTGAAACATTAAAATAAAGATTGAAGGGAATAATGAAAACTTTCAATGTTGTTGGTACTCCGGACCAAAGCATTTGCTGCGTTCTGGCGGTGATTCCATTAATTTGGAGAAGATAATGGTTCTTGTCTGCGATCATTTTTGGTTTACGATCCCCAATAAATGTATTTTCAAAATATTGTAAAACTCCTCAGTTTTCTCATCAAATTCAGGAAAAATTCCTGCGATTTTTAGATATGCATCAATAGCTTCTTTAACAGGAAGAAACGATATTAAACATAGCATTTTAACGCATATTGCTAAATTTTCTATATTTAAATCAAATTCTTGTTTTAAACCAGTTTTCCCTAACTTTCGGATTACTGATTGATTTAAATGAAAAAAACACCCTTTTGTTTCAATTCCGGGGAACTCGATTTAAAAAGCAAAGATTGCTGCCTTTTTAAAATTAAGTAAACAAGATTTAGAATTTAGAGTTGAAGTCGACCTTTTAATATACGTTGAAACATTCCGTATTTGTCCTCAGTCTTATTTGGCGTTAACGCAAAAACACATGGAAATGCTACACCATCAAGTTGAACATGGATACTGTAAAGCTAGAAAAATATTTCAGGTGGAACTTTAAAAGTTCCGTCCGCTAACCAATTTTGATGTGTTAATAATAAGTTTAATAACGTTTCATCTCTAAGTAGGAATATCCCATTAGGGTCATCAGATCCACTGTCATGTAATAGTAAGTTGCTATATTTCTGAAGAATCAGAAAACTCATGCTGGTTGGAATAGCAGGCACAGCAACTCTTTTTCCTTGCTTAGCACGCTGAATAGTTCTTAATTTTGAGTTTTTTTTGAAAGCATTAATTTGCTTCAAGTAATTTTTCAGTATACACAAGTTTAGGTGTTACTCCACGAGTTTTCATATTGACTTTCATTTTATTTGCCATTTTTCTTGCATCTGCTGCAAAGAGTTGTACAAACACACGTAAAGGCTGTTCGTTTTATTTGATAATATTATCACAGTTAGTGTGTACAATTGCTTTACACTTGTAATTATAATTGTTACGACATTTCTAAATTCCCGTACCCGATTTTGAACACTCTAGACAATAGCACAAAGATTACTATTGTTTCTCTTACTAAACATAATCTTTATATGTTCGAAGACATTCAGCTTCTTAATTATAACCAATCAAAAGGCTTATTACTTCAATGTCTAGTTTTATATTTTTATTTTACGAATAAAACATACTTACAATGCTAGAAACATTTTAAGATCGTTATCCGCTTAAAAATTTTGCGACTTAGGTACTTTATGTAAACAATTAAAATGAATGAACTCTAAATGCAATTATTGCTATGGGTACATCCATGGATTTAAATAAAACATACCATTTGGACATTGTACTTAGTGGTGCAGGTAAAGTGTTTACAATTTTGGAGCGAGTACTTAATCCTTTAATGGGTTTACCATAGTTGGGCTTATAATGCACGTATTTTAAATATACAATTAACAAATATTGTTAGTTCTAATAGAAATTTCCGGGAAAAGTTAATGTTGCAATTTCTATACATACTTGGTGACGCGTTTACACAATTTTTTTATAAAAGCATGGAGTTTTAATGACAATTACTAAGACAAACAGTATATGATGTTTTTACTGTAGCATACACGGCACGTTCTTCTTAATTTGTAATTAAATGACGTGTTCTAGATTCTTTCGTGTTTGATAGATTACAACAACGAAACGTAGGGAAGAAAGAGGATGAGGAGATGAGAAGAAAGGAAAGGAATCATAAAATGTAAATAAAGGCACCATAAATATTTGATAGTTACAATAAATAGAAAGATTGGCCAAGAAGTAATAATTACTAGAACACAATCTTAATAAATATTTTTTTATAATCATGACATTTGTAACCGCATACATTACGTTACAAATTCTTATTCAACATTTCATATGATATGGGTCAAAATGGGAAAGATGTATTTTCCAGCTGTCAAAACTTTAACAAAGAAATCTAATATTTAAATACGAATAAGAGATTTCATAACGCTTAAATTGAACTTCTATTGTAATTTATATTTCAAATACTTGCAAGCATAATAGTTACTGTAACCAAATTTTATTACATTTTAATTAAGAATTATTAAAATATAATAACGGTATTAACTAAAAGGTTCATTTTGGAGAACTACAAACGTTTCTTGGGTGTCGTTTTTAAACTGAAACTATTCTACATTAAAGGCGCACACAACAAAACAACTAACATAAAAGCTCAAGTTTTGCAAAACAACACGTAAAAAGATAGTGGCAATTAACTGACCCAAACAGGCTTATTATGAAATTTATCCTAGAACAAATAGAAATATTTTGTTATTCTATAATTTTTTACACAAAAACTTTTGCTATTAATTTATCTTAGTATTTTAATTATTTATTTATATCTACTTGTCAATAAACAACTTTTATTTATCAGGATGTAAGAAGATGAATAGTGAAAACTAATTTGATCACCTATTAGAGAACAACTGGGTAACTTTCAAATAGAAGTACATCTTTGACGGACTTACTCCCGGCCGGGCCCCGGCTCGCCTTACTTCTACACACTTCCATTGTAAAGGGGGGTTTATTTCGAAGTATTAATAAATAAAAACAATTTTATTTTTTAATCTTTGTTATCATACTATTCTTTACAATTATTTGTTAAAGATAATTGCTTTTAAATGTTAGCCGTAACTATGGTTAACATGGTTCATTCTGAAGTTCCAATTTTCAATGACGCGTTTGAGTATTTTGAATGGCATTTGGCCAATGACTCGAGTAATATTGGCTTCCAATGTCTCAATCGTTGCCACCTTATCTATGTGTACTTTAAAGTTTACATAGCTCCAAAGAAAAAAGTCGGGAGGTGTTATGTCACATGATCTAGCCTGGTCCCAAGGGTAAAATGATCTGTTCACCAAATCGTTTCCGCAGTAACGCCATGGTTTCACGGACTGTATGAACCAAATTTTGTCTAGATAACCGGCTTTAATTTTAGGTATCAAATAGTCTGTTTTCATGGCGCGATAACGATCACAATTCACAGTAACATTCTGGTCGGCCTCTGTTTTGAAGAAATATGTACCAATTTTTCCACAGGCTGTAGGCGTTGTGCCGGACTAAGTCTTTCGATTATGAAATGTCAAACACTACTGAGAAAGAATGCCACTTCAGTTGACTCGACGCAGCGCCATCTGCAATTAAATCCTCATCATAAGAAGTACCTCGAAATGTATCACTTGATATAAATGTTCCGTCACTTACCTAATTGCATAATTGCCTTTCTAAATCTCTTTATCTATCCGTGCCTAACTCTTGTCTACCTAAGTATCTTAAATAGCATAAACTTATAATTACTTAACTTCTCCATTATTATGCTAGCCGGTACACATTTAAGTGCAAGGGGTTAAAACCCTCCCAAAATATGCAGTGCTTTCCACTTTTAGAAAGTTATTGGTCCATATAATATAAATCTCTCTTCTACAAAATGCTACATCCTCTAGTTTCAGCCATATGAATTTACCAAATTCGGTAAATATACAGCAAAGGGGACCCACCTCCGATCGCTTTCTAAATAGGTGCGTTGGACATAATTGGGGGTCACGTCGGCAAAAAAAGATATTTATATTTCTATAAATTTTATTTGGTGCGCATGTCTACCTCATTATCATCATTTACCTCAGGACACTTCGCCGAATGGACATAATGTCGGATGGACACAACATATTGATTAAAAAAATTCTTAAACAAAAATTGTAATAACTGTAACCTACCAATCAAAATCGTCTACCCCCCGATCACATGAAAACAACTTGCATTGATTAAAACAAGTTTAAGTAAAGCGTAGTAGACCTTAACTAATACATTAACTTTATTCGTTAATAAGTTTTTAACAAACAATGACCCCCGAGTAAAATTACTTGCAAGTTGCTCGGGAGGGTGTCCTTGACAATATATGTGAAATTTAAGGTCATCGGAGGTGGGTCCCTTTGCTGTATATTCTACTACGCTTTCACTTAAATTTGTTTTAATCAATGTAAGTTGTTTTCATGTTTACAATTTTTGTTTAAGAATTTTTTTAATCAATATGTTGTGTCCATCCGACATTATGTCCATTCGGGAAGTGTCCACGACTCGTGTAAATGATGATAATGAGGTAGACATGCGCACCAAATAAAAATTTATAGAAATATGAATATCTTTTTACCGACGTGACCCCAATTATGTCATAGGGAAAAGTTGTTCCGCATCGGAAGCCGCGTCCAACGCACCTATTTAGAAGGCGATCGGAGGTGGGTCCCCTTTGCTGTATATTTACCCCAAATTCTTCTTTTAGAAATTTTATTTTGAATTTTTTGTAATTACCTCTATGTCTACCACTTTGCCTATAAACCAATCAATATCGTAATAAACAGCATAGAATGACTCTTTTTAAATAATTAGTGGGGTCTGATTTGTGCTGGTTTCTATCTCGTTTTTAACGTGATTCTGAGAGTTGACTTCAGAGCAGTAATTTTTACATTTACTATACAATGTAATTACTGAATAATTTGGCTCTGAAGTTTTAGACAGTGATCCAATTATCTCTTTCTCATTTTTATTGAGGGGTTTCTTTGTCGTTTTCACCTTTTTTAGTAATTTCGACCAATCCTTATTTGTTATTTTAATGGATTTATTTTAATGCATTTATTATTCAATCTTATCACGCAAAATATTCTATCTCTGTATATATATACAGGGTGTCACAAGCAAGCATGGGTCTTCAATAACCCATTTGCGGTTGGAGATATCGAAAAATGTTTCAAATAAAAGTTCCACCAATTCAACTTCTCTATACCATAAAATTATTTTAGAATATACAGGGTGTCCCGTTTTTTCTGTACGCAACCTAACTTAATTTTTTTAAATGGAATGCCCCATTTATTATTGCTTTATTAGATTTCTCGCTTAATTTAAAGGCCACTTCGTTAACCATACATTATGGCTGAAATGCACCGTTCCTCAGAAAATTAGCGCTAAAGGAAGAAAAATGCCGTTTCGGTACCCTGCGCCATTTTTCATATCTCCGAAACAAAAGAACTTAGAGGAATGCGGTTTTCACAGATCGCTTCTAAGAGAAATGACCTACCATTTGCACTATTTACACAAACATGTTTCTGTTAAATTCATTCAAAGCTACCGCATCAAAAATAAATTGTTTCAAACCGGAAAACTTGTTTTTTCAAATAGAACACTATTATTATTTTCAGCCCATCATATGCAGAATTTTATTTCCTTTCGTCTGATATAAGGTTGTTGCTATCAGTTCCTAACAGTTTTTGAGAAAATTGCAGTTATATTCTAAATTTTAATTAAATCGGATCATCGCGTGCGCCCTGGTCGGTGATTAGCTGCTTTTCCGCTTTTGTTTTCTACCTTAGGAATGAAAACTATTTCAATTGAAAAACCAGAGTGTTGTATTTTAGTTCAGACGTTTTAAATCACAAAAATAATTTTCAAGATGTCCACACAGAGCAGTGACTTTGCCTCAGGCCAGTTCTTGATGTTTAACTTTTACAAAAGCTGCTCGAAATGTCTGCCATTTTCTTGAATACACATCCTCATTCGACGTTTGAAGTTATTGTCAACGTTGACCAGAATGTCGGGGTAATTTCTCTGAAAGCGTTAGTTATCCTCTCCCGCATATCTTCGGCAGTGGTAGGTAAAGAGGTGTACACTTTGTTTTAACGAATCCCCACAAAAGAAGTCACATTTTGTGAGATCAGGCGACCTAGCGGGCCAGTTAATTGCCCCTCCTCTTCCTATCCAGCGGTTTGGGAAATTTGCATTTAAGTAGTTCCGAATTTCTTGGGTGCAATGAGATGGGGCACCGTCTTGTTGTAGCCACATACGTCGAAGAAATTCTAAAGGAACATCCTCCAACATTTCTTGGAAACCATTTTGCAGGAACTGCAAATAGGCACTTCCTGTTAAGTGTCCATCAAAAGTACGGTCCGAAAACACATCACCAAAACACCTCCCACACATTCAGTGACCATCGGTATTAAGAAAACGTCCGAAAGTTAGGAGGATTTGCCGTATCGTAATAATGGAAGTTATGTCTGTTTACAAAACCATTTTTGTGAAAGGTAGACTCGTCAGTAAACAGGACATATTTGAAGAAGTCTTCGTCTTCGGCTATTCTTTCGATGGCCCACTGACAAAATTCCGTTCTTGCTGCAAAATCCCTTGGAAGTAGTTCCTGATGTAGCTGAACGTGGTTCGGATGGTACTTATGCTGTTTCAGGACTCTTTGTACAGACATTCTACCAATTTCGGTTTCTCGGGCGATGTCTCTTTGACTGACATTCGGATTTTCCACCACAGACGCCAAAACACGGAACTCATTTTTATCTGTACAGACCGTCTTGGCGAAGTTTCTTTTTCCAGACTCCACTGATCCTCTAGTAAGAAACCGCTCCAGAACCCTGCTGAACGATTCCACTCTAGGATGTCGTCTATTTGGATAACGCTGGGCATACACCCTCGATGCCAAGAGGGGATTTCTCTCACATTCCCCAAGAATAAGAACCATATATATCATTTCTTCTTTATTCAACGCCATAGCGGAACAGTTCGGAAAATGAACACAAAGTTACAATGAAACAAACACAACGATACAATGAAACTTTACTGAACACCTTATGAAGTTCACAAATATGACATTGTGGAAAACAAAAGCTAATCACCGACCAAGGCGTACATGATAATCCGATTCAATTAAAATTTAGAATATAACTGCAATTTTCTCAAAAACTGTTAGGAACTGATAGCAACAACCTTATATCAGACGGAAGGAAATAAAATTCTGCATATGATGGGCTGAAAAAATAATAGTGTTCTATTTGAAAAAATAAAGTTTTGCCGGTTTGAAACAATTTATTTTTGAAGCGGTAGCTTTGAATGAATTTAACAGAAACATGTTTGTGTAAATAGTGCAAATGGTAGGTCATTTCTCTTAGAAGCGATCTGTGAAAACCGCATTCCTCTAAGTTCTTTTGTTTCGGAGATATAAAAAATGGCGCAGGGTACCGAAACGGCATTTTTCTTCCTTTAGCGCTAATTTTCTGAGGAACGGTGCATTTCAGCCATAATGTATGGTTAACGAAGTGGCCTTTAAAATTAAGCAAGAAATCTAATAAAGCAATAATAAATGGGGCATTCCATTTAAAAAATTAAGTTAGGTTGCGTACAGGAAAAACGGGACACCCTGTATATTCGAAAATAATTTTATGGTATAGAGAAGTTGAATTGGTGGAACTTTTTATTTGAAACATTTTTCGATATCTCCAACCGCAAATGAGTTATTGAAGACCCACGCTTGCTTGTGACACCCTGTATATATCCTTGTTTATCTGCGTAATACCATACAACTGTCGATTTTTTAACAGCCATTTTGTGATTATTTTATCATCAACTATTAAGATTTTCATTCGAGTTAGGATATTGATACTTTCATTTTCACTGTCTGACAAATCTTGATGATCATCACTATCATTTTCTTTTTTTATTTAAATTTAGATTGTAGTGAGTAATCTTTTTAGGACAAACATGTGTTCTTATTGTCATGCCCAATTTCTTAGCGCTCTCTATAGCGTGTTTTTTTTGTTTGTTGAAGCAGTCTTAGAATTTCCTCTGGCAAGGGCGACTTATTTACCTTGCCCAGCTCTTTATTTTGCTCTCTTGGAAAGCAACATTCAGACTCTAAAAAAAGAAAATATTAAAATAGTACATCCAAGAGTAAAATAAGGTTCCTATATTTATCTAAATCGGTGGTTATTTTATTAAGAGCCTGTATTCGATTAAGTCCTTGTAAAATATCTAGCAAAAAAAAAGTACAGTGGAAAAAAGTAGTTGTCATTGACCTTGGTTGGCAAAAAATTTAACTAACCAATGCAGGACTTTGTTGTTAAATTTTTGCTGCTTGTCTAAAATTATAATAAAAATATAGGCACTCAATTCAATAATGTATGATGTTCATTGTAATAAAATGCTCTTAAATACTCAATTCATCTTCGGTTAACTAAAAGTTCTGTAGTCTTAAAAAAAAAGACCACGTACAATATTTTGTTGGTAAATTTTTCAGCAAATATACTTATCTAAAACAATTATGTTGCATACTTATTAAAGTGTAAATGTCAAAACAGGAATTAAGTAATACAGTTATTTTAATACATACGTTGTAAATCACCTCGACAAAGAAAATACTGATTTTTATCATATTTTTTAATTTACTCTGTAATAAGTCTAAAAACTACAGCATGTTCATTAAAGAGTCATGTTTTTAGTTTTATATCTATATTCGATCTGTAAAATAATAATTAGAAGCAATAAGTATTGTAAAATTAATTGTTAGAACTGCGAATAACTGAAAATACTGTGCATATAAATTTTCTGATTTGTATGGTAACTTTGGAACAAATTTAATTGCTTTCAAGCATCTGGTATCTTCATCACTGGAGATTCATAAAATTATAATTCCCTGTTTTACTGATTATTTTTTAATATATCTCTATCTGGCTAATGCATGGCTAAATGCAAAGGAGTTATAGCTTCCAAAAGCAGCTAAAAACCAAAAGAAGATGAATTATCCTGTTTTTAAACGCATTTTGATGTCGGTCACATAATAAACTTTAAATTTATCAGTTTCTAGAAATCCAGTTCTTTCATTGAGAACACCAAGAAATCCAACAACTTTATTTGTGCGGACGTCATATTCAGCTCATGGAGTTATTGTCGTTTGGTGCTCTAATATAAATACAACTGAAAGGTGCATGGATTTTGAAAATAATTTTTAGACTTTAAGTCTCTCTTCAACGTTGAAAGTTTGTTGTAGAACGGTAGTAATAGATGGTACCTAATTCTTCAAATTAGAGTACAGGACTTTGTGTCATTTTACCACCGATTATAAAAATATACAACCAAAAACGTTTTTCAATAGAACCAAAAGTGTTAGAATGCAAATTATTTTTTGTATTTCTAATTGAGGCATCCATCAAGAACTTTAAATAGATTTTAAGGTGTTTCATGTCAACTAGAAGATAAATTATAATTACTGTTTTATCATCAACATGTGTGTCTTAAAACAGTTTGGAAAAATTCAGAAATTTTAGGCTGCTTATATAGAAGAGTTGACAAAATTCAAACCTTTATTAGTTTGTGAGGTAGTCGTACATTGTAAAAAGTTTGGTCCAGCATTTTTAGCAAAACTACTTGTATGCGAAACAAATTTGCTTGTTAAAAAAAACCGTCAAATATCCTCATTTAACTGATGACCTAAAATAATTAGCTGCTCGTTTTGAAACTCTACTTCCTGCGGAAAAATAAGTCAATTTTGCTGGTTAGTTGCATTTGCAAGGAAATGTGTCTTTCGGACTGATTTCCTAATCTGATCATTCTAAATCAACAATATTTTTTTTATAAACGAATGATGGGTCCATTTAATGTATTGGTGTTTATTAATTATAAAATATATTTATGTCAGCCAATACTTATATTTTTAAAAATTGTAACCGGTTTCGACTTTATAATAACATTAAAGTCATCTTCGGACAAAAGTAGGATTTTGTAGCACATTTAAAATACCATAATATGTAAATAATTTCATATTGGCACATATATAACTATAGATAATAAAATATATAAAATAATATAAGGTAATATAAAAATACTTTTCATTACTGGATATTCCAATTACAACGCAGGTGTATTTAAAAAGTCAGAATAGGAATAAAATGCATTTTGTAACAAAAATGTTTTGACTTTATGGACAAATATTTTATAATTCATGCATCTGATATTATGCGGAATATGATTAAAGAATTTGAACATCTAATAATTTACACCATTTTGCGTTCTAGTTAGTCGACAGCGTGGTATATGCAAGTTATTCCGTTGTCTTGTTTCATAATCATGAAACTCGTGATTTCAAGGGAAACTGTTTCGTTCGTAGAGTGTTTTGCAATATTTTAGGCATTCTAATATATAAACCGATGGTAAAGTGAGTATTCCTAAATTAGTAAAATCTTGTTTACATTCGGCTCTATACTCTATATCTGCTATAAGTCTTACGGCTCTACGTTGTAAACGAAATAAACTTAAGCCTTGTGCTGAATGACCCCATGCTAATATTGCGTATTGCATAAGAGAGTGAAAACATGCATAATATGCAACTTTTAATATCGGTTTATCGACGTTATATTTTAACATTCGCAACTGATATACTGCTGTAGCCAATCTTTTTGATACGTAAAATGCATGATGTTCCCAAGTCAGTTTACTATCCAACTAGACACCCAAGAATTTCACAGAACTACAGTCATTATTATTTCTTAGACTAAAAATCATGTTTTTGAGTTTTTACTGTGATTAATTGTAAGATTGTTACCAAAAAAACCAGTCACATGCTTGCTTAGAAATTAAATCTAGTTTTTGTTTAATATTTTGAACACAATCTCCATTACTGCAGAATGTTGTGTCATCTGCGAACAAGATAACATTTGCATCATGTATACAGTCATTCAAATCATTAATGTATATAATGAATAGTAACGGTCCCAATAAAGAGCCTTGAGGAACACCATGTTTCATTAAAACGTGTTCTGACAACATGTTATTATGTAGCGAACAATTTGATATCGATTGTTTAGATATGACGTCATTAAATTACAAAATTGTTTGTCCGCACCATACATTCATAGCTTATCAGTCAACAACTTATGCGAAACACAATCAAAGGCTTTACTCAAGTCACAAAATTGTTCCTGAATATAGTCCTTCTTCAAATGCTTTACTAATTATACTCAATAATTTGTTAATTGCAAAAGTTGTGGATTTATTTTTCCCGAATCCATATTGATCACTGCTTAAAATATTATTTGTTTCAAAAAACGTCAATAATTGTTTTCTAATACAAGCTTCATATACTCTAGACGTAACAGGTATTAGTGAAATAGGTCTGTAATTATCAATACAAGTAGGATCTTTTTTTTGGTATAGGTATACAGCAAGAAATTTAAAGACATCTGGGTACGTAAAATCTATGATGGAACGATTAATGATGTTTGTAAGAGGAGCAATTATTATGTTTTATACTTTTAACAGATTTACATTAATACCATAATAGTCTTTACTATTATTACAGGGCATCTCATCTATAATATCCCTAACATAATTAAAAGATACTTGTTGTAACTTAAAATTTATGTTTGTATTTATCCTTGGGATTTCATATTTATATGTACTATTATTATTTAGAGTAATCTTTCAGCAACATTTGAGAAAATTAAATTGAAATCATCAGGTTGTAAAATTATTATTCTCAGAATATTGGATGTTATTTGAACTATTATCTTTTATTACTTCCCAAGTTGCTTTAGATCTATTTGTTGATTTTAAAATAAACTTGTTGTTCGTTTCGATTTTGGTTTTAGATATTTGTTTGCTGTACAGTTCCCTAAAGAGTAATATTCTTTATTTGCATTATATTTTGGGTTAAACTTTCTGCGATAGTTTAAAATGTTTAGTCTTTCACGCATCAAGCGCAACTTATCATTAAACCAATGAATCTTTACGTTATGATTATTAGCGTAAATAGTTGTTTTAATAAAATTTTCATTTAAAATATTAACAATTACTGACATAAATTGTTTTGCTATAGTGTTAACGTCCAAACTTAAAGATTTTTGTAAATCCCAATTTGTTTCTCTAATCTATTATAAAAGTTAAATAAAGATAACTTTGTAAATGGTTGAATTATTAATGGAATTCTTTTTATTTTACTTTTACTATAAAGACACACTTTGATTAGTTGACCATTGTGGTCCGATAAGCAAGTTTTTAAAATGGAAACACTAAACACACAACTATCTAGATTAGTAATTATGTTATCTAAGCATTGATTTTCACGAGTATTTTCTTTTACCGTTGTTTTAAATCCATATATCTTAAGAATTTCACTAAATTTATTCCACAATTTGCAGTTTGTTGAATTAAAGTTGAGATTGAAGTCACCTGTTAGAAAAACTGGATCATTTGCAGAAACCGTATCAAAAACAGATTCCATTATTGTAAGAAATCTATCAGTATTACCTTTAAGAGATCTGTATACAGTAATCAAATCTTAGCAGACATCAAGCAAAGTTATCCCAGAAAATACGAACGGACAAAGAAACTATAATAATTAGAAAAACCCAATGCAGTGACTACTCGCCACGTGGTGAAATATATGTCAGTAAGTTCACCTACAAACGTTCATTCTAAACAACTTCCGGTTTATTTATCATTACATATCCGGTGTAATTTACGTTTTACAACAGGCGGCCGTAATAAGCAAATTAATACGTATGCAGAAAAATCTTAATTTTTATTGTAACAGGTTTACCTCTTATTCGACTTACTTTTTTATAAAATTAAAGTCACCAATTTGCGTCCAAGTTTCGAATTTTTTAAGATAATTTTAAGTATTTAACGCAGTTCTTGCTTTTGTAACATTTGGGTCGGCATCACAATCAGTGAGAAGATTTTTAAGGAATTCTACACATAAAAGTTTGTATGTGTTCTTGTTCCCCATTTTCTTCATTTTGGGTAGAACTATTTCCGTCCTGTATTTTATTAGCAATCTTATAGACCATGGGATGCTCTTGTTAAATCTTTTTGTTTTGATTTCGAACTTTTTGGCAAGCCTTTTCTGTGTTTGTATTCTTTTAAATAGCCATTATTACTTTTCTTTCACCTTCGGTAATTACAAAAAGTTTCTGTATATTTTCAAAATTCAAAATTTTCATTTTTTCTTCACCTTCTAAAGTTTGTGATAGTATAGTTTTAGAAAAATTTTAGTCTTACCTATTTCAGCTATACTTAGTCTATACAATGATATAAAGTTATTAATTCTAGAATAAATTAAAATATTTTTTAAAGATGTCGATATGGCTGTCCCACATATTTATAAAGTAATTGTCAAAGTTATATCTAACATATAAATTTTCTGTTACACCAAGGAACGACTTGCGTTCTTATTTCTCTTGGTACTATTGTGATCCTGTGGTGGTTTTTCTATACACTTGTCTAACATCGTCCTAACATGATGATATCCTTTTCAAGTCTGGTTTATGCACGGCGACTTAAAAATGGTGGAAATTAGTAAAATTTTATGTTAGAAATATGTGCACCTAACACTCATTCTATTCTCTCACTCTTTATCACTTTTCCTTCATGCGGATTTCTGTAAGAAGCATCTACATAAAGCATATATTGTCTCGGACTATATTTAATGTTAAAATTAAATTGCTGAAGACGCTTATTTGTATTTTCTATTCGCGGAACATCTTTAAAATTTCAGTTTAAATGGGCAGTGTTTAAGTTTATATAAGTGGTAATTCTGTTAGACTTGTTTTTTTACTGTAATTAGCCACAGAATGTAGCTTACGACCTTTGTGTTGTAACAAAATCCCAACTGCAATTTTTTTTTAAAACGTTGGTGGTTAGTTGTCTTAATAAAACCTTACTATTACCAAGCGGTTTAAAAATTCACCTAGCCGAGACAAACTAAAACAAGATATCAACAAAAACGACATCGATAAGAACATTCATACAGAAGCGTTCCCTTATTTTTAAAGATAATTAGTATTAACGTACAAACGAATTCATGAGTAAAGTATCGTTTACTTCCAGTTAAACTAAATCAATGCAGGCACAAAAAAAAGAACTAAAGCACGAATAAACAAAGCTATCCACATACATTTACTATGTTAGCTTAAGAAGTTCTCGTTAAACATTACTTTGCCATCACTCATGATATAAACTGCGCATAAACATAATTAATTATTTAGTAATTTCTTAAGTTGAAATTGACCTAACAAATTTGTATACCACGTTAATTTTCCGTATGTATACTTCAATGTAAACTCAAGTGTTAGTGGAACAGCGTTGAACATTTGCCAATTCTTAATTTTACGTACGTTTTTTCAATTCAAGTAGATGTAAACGATTCTTAAAACCAACAGTTTAAAACAAACTATAATTTAGTTACGTTCCACTTCTTGTTGCATTGTTTCAAAAGATCCCTTTTATATATTTTAAACATAGAATGAAAATGTCCTACAAGCGGGACTGTAATTATTTTACAAACTTTAATAAAATGGAAAAAAAAACATTGGATAAATTGGTGACAAGCGGTTCATGAGTGCATATTACAAAAAAAATACTTGCAAAATACTTACTTCTTGATAAAGAAACTACGTAAACGGTTCCTAATTAGTTAATTTTTCTACAGTTTAAACGAACGTAAAGATAAACACTGAAACGTGCAAAATGCAAAATTAAATATTGTTCAAAATAAAGCATCTTCAAAATTTATTTGAAACAGATTGTACATAGTTCCAGTAACACGTTACAAGGTTAAAACACCAGTGTGCATCGCGCTTTATTTTATTAGTTTAAACAAAAATACAAGGCGGAAAATTTTTTCTGACATATTACGAGAGCAAAAGCGTACAAAAAGAATTAGCGGTTTAATTTGTCGCGTTTGTTTTATTATTTAATTTTTTAGTCCGAAATTCTACACGTTTTTGCCGCATATGTAGCATACTGTCGTGTAGTTAATTTTTCTGTAAATATTATTCCGCTGACTGTGTAGTTATTTGAATGACGGTGATTGAATTCTATGTTGGAAAGTTTGGTATTGATCCTGTCAGCGTCGTCCTTTTATACTTATTTAGCAAAATGTGTTGATTTGTCTGCCCTTGATTAAGTAGAAAACGTCAAAAAAAGTTTTTCGGGTAACTCACACCTTCTTCTTCAAGCAGTTTAGGTAGCCATTAACTTTTCTAATCCCACTGTCATCAAAAGATATGTTGTAAGAAAATCTCGCCAAACTGACACGGCATTAACAATATCATTTTTGGCATAATAATAATAATAAAAATATAAGTAATAATAACAATAATACAATAATAATAGTTCAGCAATAGAGAGGTTCTATCTACCGAGAACAATAGGTGGAAGGAGATTGGTCAACATTACCCAGTTATGTAATTCACAGACCCAACAGCTTCGTGCATACTTCTTAGCAAAGAACGAGCTTCTTATAAAGAAGATAAAAGATCTCGATGTCAATGTAACTCCGATGAAGCTTTCCCAACAGCAGACACAAAATAAACAAAACATACCACAACAACGTATAAGAAGCTGGGAAGAGTAGGCAATACATGGCAAATATCCGATGCAAATAAAAACCGATTATGTGAACCAAAAGACGTCGTTTGCAATTCTCAAAAACGGTTGTTTGCATCCTGAAACGGAGGGATTCATAGTAGGCATACAGGACAAAATAATACGCACCAGGAATTATGATAAGCATGTACTCAAGAGCTCTGTCATCGACAAATGTCGCAAGTGTGAAACTGTAGGTGAAACTATAGAACACGTGATTCGAGGATGCCTTAATCTTGCAAACGTGGAATGCTTAGGAAGACACAACAAAGTTTCAGCAGTGATACACCAATTAATAGCGTATAAAAGTAACCTTATTAACAAAAAGTTGCCCTATTACAAGTATAAGCCGGCTGCTGTTTTGGAGAATCACGACTTTGTAATGTATTGGGACGGACCTGTAACCACAGATAGACGAACAGACTATAACCGACCAGACATCATCCATATAGACAAGAACAGAAAGAGTGAAATAATAATAAACGTGGCTGTACTGTTAACACACAATCTCACAAATGCAGAAAATGAAAAAGTCTCCAAATACCTAGACCTGAAAATAGAATTGATGAGAATGTGGAAACTCAAAGAAATAAAGATAGTCCCAATAGTTATGTCGGCCGAGGGGGTAGCAACAAAAAAGCTACAAAACAATTTGGAATTCCTATAGTAAGAAAATTCTTAGCTCTAGACTAGGCCAAGCACCAAACTGACAAGAAATAATGAAGTTTATCCCTGTCACTGCTGATTACCTATCAGCAGAATCATCTAGATAAAGCTGACAATAAAGAAGAAAAAAAATAATAACAATAAAAATAATAATAATAATAATAATACACTTTTGTACAACATAGAGAGAAGGCTCAATATGTTGACCAGTACAAAACTTCTTAATCCCACTAGAATTTTCTGTTATTAAATATTAAATTAATATGTTCTAAAGTCAATTTTCTCAGAAAATGACTTTTTGTAATAAAATTTTAAATTCTAAAGAAGGAAAGCTAATGTATACGTAGATTTAATTATTTCGTGAGGTAGAAAGTTTTTCATAAAATGATTCAAATTGACTTATTTTGTAATTTTTAAAACAAAAGTATACTGACTAAACAATTGTTTTTTTTAAAGCTTCATCAAATTTGAGAACCGTTGAAAAATGTCTGGAGTTTGTATATAAATTGAAGATAAGTCTTTCTGAAATAATATTTTGATTTCTGTAGAAAGAATATTTTCACACATAGATAGATTTTGCTGAGGCCACAAATTTGATGATAATTTAAGAAATCCTGAAAGTTATGTCCGCAGGATTCTGTTTCGAGGTACTAATGCCAATTTTCAGAATAATATAATTCTTGAAGTTCTTAGTTGGCCGCATTCTAGTTAGTACCAAAGGTTGTTAAGGTGAAATTTTGCCCTATTTCAAACAACGTGCAACAAATTTTAGATTTTTTTTAACTTTTTCATTTATATGGGCACTAGTCAGATTTTAATATGTTACATATTGGAACAAAGAAAGTTTTCTGAAACGCCTTCAGTTAAGTGTTAACTGCTACATAGCTAGCACTAGTTGTTATATAAGTAACTTTATTTAAACATAATTTAAATATCTGCAAATGTATTATTAATAAATAATTTATATCTGCGGTTTTATAATTGTGCAATTTCTAATTTCCAAATAAAAAAAATGTTCAAAATGGTTATTTTAAAAGTAGAGAAGTAATTTGTTTGGTATTTAGCGGAAGGTTAAACCATAGATTATAGAGTTACTAAAGATCCGCAACGCATATGGGGAAAATGTAACCTACAATTTTACCGCCGATTTAAACAAAATATTTTAGTTGCTTTCTTGCGTTCGTTGAATTAGCGTCATCGTTGAACCGCTCCGAGTTTGTGCGTGTGTCTGGAAGTTATAGTAATTTGTTGTGACAAGTGCAAATACGTGAATTGCAAAAACAATACTAAGAAGAACAGAGACAAAGATGTACAACGCGCCAGCGAGTGGAAAGAATTTGTGAGAACATTGTTATGGCTCTTGTAGGTATTGACGCTTTAGGAAATAAGTTAATTTGTAAAGAACAATTTTTAAAATCAGACATAATTATAAACAATAAAAGAAAACAATTACATAAAAATGCAGTGCCGGCAAAATTTGAGAAGGTACTTATAAAGGAAATTAATATTATTTTATTTCTTACTGAAATAGTTTTGTATATTAATTTATCTTTCTATAATTTTTTTTTAAATTTCAAAATGATAAGATAAAGAATTATGCACTCGTATAACGTGATTCACATAAATTTGTAGGGTGTTTTATTAACTTTATTCCGTTTGAAAATTGATCGCATATAATTTATGAATTTATGAGTTTTTACGCAAAACAAAATACAAAACAACTTTAATAGCATATTAACAACTTATTTGTTGTTTGATTACAATTTAGTAAAAGTTGTATGTAATTAATAAGTAAAATTTAAAAAAATATATTTAAAATAAAATGCAATTGACTCAGCATATCTTTTATCAATGAATTTATCAAAGGAAAGGAACACCAACTGCAGCGTCTATTTAACCATGAATTTATGTTATTTTTTTTTCTTAGAATTAACTTGCGAAGTCCTTCTCGATTCAAAAGAAAACTCAGCAAATTCATCTTTTCTAACTGGGTCCGAAATGAATAAAATGTTTATGTAAATAATAACTACAATTACATGGAAATACATAAAAAAATTTGTATTTAATTTAATTTTTGAGTGTATTTAACCGATTGACCTCAACTTGGTTGTGTTTTATTTAAAACTCTTATTTTTGAAAAAAATATGTACAAAAGTTTAGATCGTTCAGGAAAAGATTGTAACTAGTTTACAATGTGCTGCAGATTTAACAAATTTTGAAATAAATTTGTTTTAAATATAAATTGTTTTGTTTAGTTTGATGCAAACTTTTAAGAATAATATTAAATTTTATTGTTTTATAATTACACTTCGAGATATGATCCTCAAAATTAGTTGATTTTCAAAAATAGGATTTTCAAATAGCTTCAACTTTTTTCTTTAAATTTCGATTTACTTAAAAACAACGTCGTTTTATGATAATGTATGTATCATATGATGTTATAACTTGTGTTAATCAGTTTATAAGGACCCGGTTGTAAAAATATTTGGTGAATTATTTTAATTGTTAATTTTCTAGTCTACTTTTGAAATCAAAATTAGTATTTACAATCATTACATTTATTTACAACGTAGACTGGCTGGCAAAAAATTATCGAAACCTGATACCGTTGCTGATAACATTTTATTAAGGCTAAATGCAGTTTTACGACGGTGGAATTTGTAGTTCGCATTTTATAAGCTGGCGTCGCCAAAGTACAGTTTCATTTTTTATGAAAAGTGGGGGTTCTCCATAAGGCACGTTATTTAATATTAGGTTGCGCCTCTTAAAGAACTTTTTACTCAATAGTTAAACAATTATGTAGTAAACTTATTCTAACGTTTACTGCATGTGCAGAATTTGCATACTTTTTCGGCATTTCTAATTTGTATTGTTGTGAATTAAAGAAGTAGCCGTTCCAAAATTCGAGAGAGATTGTGTAATTTTGATCATATAATGTTAACAAAATTTGGTACAATTTTGCATTTGTATTAAACAAATCGGCACTATAATTTAATAAATTTGAAATGTTGCAAGGACGATTTTCGCATTCTTCAATTTTAGAAAAAAAAAAGGTTTAACCGGAGAACTTATGTGAAATTGTTATAAAAATCTACAGAATTCATTAAAATTTTCACCGCATAAGATCTCGAGCTGTATGCACAATTCCTTGTACTTGACAGTCAATTGCTTTAAGCTTTCTAAATGTAATTAAAGTTTTGACGTGGTACTTTTATCAACCTCATTTTCTGAAATAGTTGATACAAACGCTAGAAAATTATTTCATTTGTTTAAAATTGATTGTTTGTTGACTTCAACGACTTTTCTTTCTGGTTTTACATTTTAAAATTAATAATTTTTGTACTAGTAGTAAGTTTATGAATTGATATACCGTTAAATATAAGAAATCTACAAATGTACTACAAACAAAAGAGTTTGTTTTGTTTTGAAAAGTAATAATTAAACTTATAATCGTGTGTAGGCGAGTTTTAGAAAATTTTGAATTGTTTTATGTTCCTCACATCAAATGTATGCTTCTTTTGTCCTTTGTAGGGTTCCTAAAAACGCACAAATATAAAACAATTAAAATCTCAGTAATTTTCAAACGTTTGCTTACACTTAATTATAATTCTTAATATACAAATATATTCTGCTTTTTAAAATTACAACAAAGTAAGCGATTACAATAAAAAAAATAGTTAAAAATAATTTTTTAGAACGTACTCTTATTTTTAAAATATTGCAATGTTATTTAGTATTCCAGGTCTAAATTGATGATTAAAAGTAACCTCACAATGATTCCCATGTAAATAAACCCCAGTTCTGTAAATTTTCTAGAAATCAGAGGTGATCGAAAAAATTATTGCAGCTGTTAGCAATTTGATGTAAATTATCTAGGTATCCTTGTCAAAAGTAAATTCGTTATGATCTCCTAACAACCCTAAACGTCGAATCCAACAGCAAATCCTAGATTAAAATAGAGTTAATTATAGTTTTTAGAAAAATTAGGTAGTTGTCAATGTGCGTGTGTGAGACTATGGTTTTCTTAGGCAAAAGTAGTGCAGAAACGTAATTCAATGCCAAAAACAGCCAGAGAAAGTTAAAAAAACTAAAATAATTAAGAAAAATAATTAAGTAAAAACAATTAACGCCAAAAAATTGATAGCAAAATTGCAGAAAACTAGCCGGAATAAGTGTAATTGAGGAGAAGTACCATTGGATGGTAGTATGAAAGGTGGCAAACTTAGATAAATTTTTTTTGAATCAGACCGTGCTGACAGAATAATGGCTAAATAATAAAAAAATTGAAAGAGGAGACTATATGTGACGACAGAACAGAAAATTAAACTTTTTAAGTAAAATTTAATTTGAGTGCCCGCAAACAAAATAAACGCTAATGAAAAATCAAATCGAGTGAATTAAATAAACAATTTAAATAATGAAATCAAAATAAATTAGGAGTACGTACGCGATCAGGCGAATTTTATAAAGTAAGTGCTGTGCCATGAACAATTGTTAAGAAGCCGAAGATTAAAAAGGAAAGCCTCAACAAGGGCAGCAGTTTGCAGACCAGCCATCAGGACCCAGATTAAAACGAAATAATCTGCAAAAGTACAATATGACATAGCCAGAAAGAAAAAATAAGTCACGTAATTGTACTGATGACCAAAAACTAGTTAGTAAATTGTAGTAGTTTTTTTTTCGTTTTAGTTCAATTCTTGTAAATAAATTAATTGCACACATCTAAAACACTTGATGCACGTTCGGTGCGTTATGCGAGAACCACGAGGTCGCGAATTTTAAATGCGCTGTTGCAAGATTTTAATGTACAAGCAAAATTCATTAATGTCATGTGTGTGTAAATAAATAATTTGTATTGTTGGTTACTGTGTGGTTTATTTACTGGTACATTGTAAAAATTAGTTCAGATTGTTATTCTAAAAGGAGAAGAATTTTTTTTATTAGACCTGGTAAATTACAGAAAATTATTATTAAATTTAAAAGGTAAATTACGTCAATACAAAAGTTTACTCGGTAAAAGGAATCACTTTATTTGGATGTTATGGTTAAGATAGAAGTTAATATTAAAAATTCTAAATTAATCGGCCGAACTTTACCACATTAAGTACTAATTAATGCAATTAATACATCACATAAACAATAAAAAAAGATATTTGATTTTCTGGCTCCAAAGAAAGCGCGGCATAATCAGCTTAAATTCGATTTAGGGATACATCTTGAATGTACTAGAGAAATTTTTAAAATTTCACGAATGCAGAAGTTCAGCAGTAAAGTTATTCTCTGTTATTGTATACTTTTATGTCTTGGATTAAACTGACACTTTGGAATTACAGTTTACCATCAAAAGTCAAAACGAAGAAAAACCACTGGATATAACTAAAAAAAAAGGAACATAAAAGGTGAATTCGAATTTCAGTATTATTTTGTGTTAAAATTGTTATAAAATCAACTTAAATGTTTATAATGTTACTTTGCCGATTATATACAAAACATGAAATATAAAGTAGAAATTTTTATTTTAACAAGAATGACGGCGGCATCATTATGTCGTTCCCTTTAATATTAGAGAAACCATTTTTCTTCCGTAATTTATACTGACTGATTGTATATTTTGTCAAATTTATATTTACACCTTACATAAGGGGTCCGGAAGCCTCAATACGTCCTAGTTACAATCAGTCAATGTGAATCGAACCAAATTTATAAAAAAAAATTTTATTGAAATTTATTAAATATTAATTTAGTTTTAAAATGTCCAGACAAATATTACTATAAAATGTATTTTTATGTATATAAATAAAATATTCTTTTAACATTTACCTCAAATAGTCGCCCAATATCGTGTTCAAGTATTTACATAATTTTCTGTGTACTATACTTAATATAGTCGTCACGAATATGAATTCTACTTACAATTAATTTATTTAAAATAAAAATTCACTTTTGAACTCAACAAAACAACTAACGTTTACAAAGGACCACTAGTATTCTTTTAAACTTTAAAAAAGATTTACCTCTGACATTGCACAATACAATGAAAGTAATTGTACTTAATTTACAGTGATTGACATTGTGACAAAAAAATGGATTTATAACTGATATGCACTTGATCAATCTTTTGCTTCATTTAGTGTAATTTTTAACCTTTAGTACGAGATTGTTTATTCCACAGTATTTCTAACAATGCTTTTACTATTCAAACTTGCAATTACTACTCTTAAAAATTGGCACCAAAAAATTTGGTACTGTGCTTAAAAGATTAAGGTACATTTTTTCTAAAATATTTTAAGATGGTGGCTCTTTCGGTTATATCGCAAGTAGATCTTTAAAGTACTTTTATTTGTAACTATATCATCATCATCATCAATCAGCCTTCAACGTCCACTGCTGGACATAGGCCTCCCTCATGGCCCTCCATTTTGTCTGTCCTGTCCAACGCGTTGGTGGTCTTCCTCTACTCCGTTTATCGGCGCGCGGTCTCCATTCCAGGAGCCTTTTTGTCCACCTGTCATCCCCCATTCTTGCCACGTGTCCAGCCCACTTCCACTTCAATGAAGTTACTCTCTCTATGATGTCTGTTACCGCCGTTCTTCGGCGAAGATCCTGATTTGTAACATGGTCTCGTAAACTCAATCCAAGCATTGATCTCTCCATTTTGCGTTGGGTCACCTTCAGCTTTCTGGCGGAGGTTGTTGTTAAAGTTAGGGTCTCTGTAACTATATAGAAAACTGCAATTACTAAAAGTTGTTCGGAATAAAAATGTTTTAATATGTGCAATTACAATTATCTACTTAATATACCTATTTTTACAAATTTTACTCAAATTATCGATTCCGAATATTTATCTATTTTATTCATTACAAACTTTTCCGTTCCGTTCAGAAAGTATTAAGAAAATGTATTTATAAAAATCTAATTAAGACACCATTAAAGTAAAAATAGGTAAACAAAATGATTCAACATATTTATCTATTGTGTCAATACTGTTACATTTGCATTGTTGTTGTAAAAAGAAAATATATTTTTTTATTTAATTGGTTGTAATTTCATATTTGAACGTAGCATCAAGTTACGTCGTCATGCAATAGCT
Organism: Abscondita cerata; assembly: GCA_030710515.1. Taxonomy (NCBI): domain Eukaryota; kingdom Metazoa; phylum Arthropoda; class Insecta; order Coleoptera; family Lampyridae; genus Abscondita; species Abscondita cerata. The sequence goes on along the minus strand of JALBCR010002427.1, from coordinate 49,253 downwards.
GTGCTGTTATATTTTATGTGCTTATTGCAGCTTCTATAATGTTTACACACTTAATTAACATTATTACATGTAAATACTAGGGTGGGTAAGAGTTGGCATATTTAGGTTTTAGTGGTTTTCCTAAACCTTGAAGTAAATGCTTTGCCAAGACGAACCAATCCACTATTACACACGGTTTCGTCACCACACTATACAAGTTTATACTGATTTTCTGGGGCACTATACATAACACTTACATCACAATACAATATTTGTATAATCTACCATACGAATAAATAAATGATTAACTTTTTTCGATAAGAAATTTTGGTATTGTCAAATATAAAAGTACTTTACGACTGTAAAAATTTAGATGATTATATTTTAGATTCTAGAACATGGAGAACTTTTTATAAAGACTAACTTGATTTCGTAAAATTATTAATAATTCTGTATTTTTTGAGCTTCTATTTCTTTTCAACATTTGTATAATATCTCATTATCTTTTCTCGTCTCCATCTTTTCTTCATACCTCACTTCTCTTTTCCTTTTTTTATTTTTATTTACTCTTGCACTATGTATCCTGGAGTTTCCCTTTCTAATTCCAATATCCACTTGTATTTTTTGTAGTTCTACCCACTTCTTCTATTCCCACAACTCTATATTTTTTAAATATTTTTTTAATATTTTTAATACCTTTTTCATATCTTTTCAATTTTTCCCTTTGCTACTATGTCGTCCGTATTTGCCAATATTTAATATTTTTTCCTTACTACTATCCCTACCACCTGGTGTATCACCATTTCTTTTTCTAAATCCATAATATATAAAGAAAATGGATAAGAACTTAAAGGACATCTTTATTATAATCCTGTTCCAGTCTGAAACTTGTTTTCCAATTCCACCACCACTCTGGTTCTCCAAATCGTGAATCTCCTCTACCGCATCTATACTACCCTCACTGACCCCTTTTTTCTTGTAATATCCTACAATAGTCATCTATTCACCTTATCAAAACCTGTTTTTAAATCTATTAACAAGGCAAACATTTTTTCTCCTTTCTATTGTTTATTAAGTGCACGTATACTGTCAATCGTACTCCTTCCTCTTATAAAGCCTACCTGCGGATCCGGTATTCATATTTTTTCTTGTAATTCCTTTTCTAGCTTTCTTTTTAGTATCTTACTATATAGTTTGTATTCTAAATTTCGCCCCCCGTTGTAAATTGGATATATTATTGCTTTCCTCTATTGTTGTGGTAGTGCTATTCCTCTCCATACCCTTTATATGTATCTCCGTTGTTTCTTGTGTGTCTCATCAGTATCTTGGTCTGTAGAAAATTTTCGACGGAATTTTTTCTAATGAAAATTCGTCAACAGCAATTCTTTAAATATAATTTCGCGACAATGTAAAAATTTTTTGGAAGTACAATATTGTTCAACATTACAATTCATCGACATAAAAATTCTTTAAATTACTAATATATACAGAGTGTATCTAAATAACACCAAAAATTATGAAAGGGTAATTCTGTGATGAAATTTAAGGTGGGTATTTGGTATAAAGTTTTTTAAAATCTTTTTCCCCTGAAAACTCACACCACTCAAAAGATTAAAAAAAAATGTTCTATATTTTCATTGTATAGTAAGATTAAGACACGAAACTTGGTAAACATTATTTGTCAATAAAATTACATATTTTGAATTTTTTTCAACCCTAAAGTATACTTTGAAAACCCTTAAGATATTTATTCTTATCTTTGACAAATGTTTTTCTTGTAAATTTAAATTTAACATTTTTTTTTCTTGTAAATGTTTCAGTTTTTAAAAAAATACTTGTAGAGATAAAAAAAGTTAGTGAATAAATTAGGCATTTTGGTCATGTTTTACAAAAAAAAAATTACCAAAAAATTGTAAGAAAAAATATATTAGAGCTTATAGGCTTTTAAAACATATTGTTTATATTTAGAATTATTCAAACTAAATTATCTGAAGCATTGACATAATTTAAACACTTCAATGACTCTACATACATTATTTAGACAAAAATTTTCATGTCGAAAAATGTTATTTCAAAAGAATTGTTTTTGAAAAGTAGATGTGAAGAATTTTTACTCGAAGAATTTTTAGCGATACTTGTATCTATCGCTTTAGCTTTTTTTATTTTTTCTATTACTCCTTCCATTTCCACTTTTCATTTTTTATCTGTTTCCCTTATTTCTTATAATTTTTCTTAATTTTTATTTGTTTTTCGTGATAACTTCTTACAAAGTTCCTTTTATTTTCCTATTTATTTTTATTTTCATATCCCAAGTTTGTCCTTTGATCTCTTTTTCCTACTCATTTTTGTGTGTTCGCTTTCTTATTTAACAAATTTTTTAAATATTTTTCTGTTGTTCCTGTATTTTTTCTTTTCTTTTCTTTCTATGTTTTTAATATTCTTCTCATTTTTTTATTTCGTTCTTTGTTTTTTAAGAGTTTTCATTCCGTTATTTACTTTTTGGTCGTATTTCCATTGTTTTTTTTCTAAACCTTCTTTCTTTAGTTGCTTCTTTCATTTTTCTTGTCCATTTTTTATCTCCTGTTCTATTTATTTTTCTGTTTTTTGTTTTTTTTAGTAATACCTATTTTTCTTACTACAGTTAATTCCAGCTGTTGCTGATCCGCTTCATCCTGTTTCCGTACTTTAAAACTTGCTACGTCTTAATGTAGTAGTGTGTTGAGGTTTCAGGCGTTACTACTCGTATAAACTTTTAAATTACTGTTACACAAATTGTATTTCTATTGAATCGATATTGTGTTTCTACATTGGACCAACATAACAATCGCTTCTCTTCAATGTTAGTGCAATTTATTTGTCTAATAAAAATCGTTATCAAACTAATACAATAATCATATCAATTTTATATTAAACATTATTAACTTTAAAACTATTTTTGTAAAAACATTTATTTGTTTTACCTTCAATTAACAAATTCGTTTTACTAAATCGTTACATATAAAATTTTAGATCGTTCTAGAAATGAATATAAAGTGCTCGTATCTGAACAAGACGTATAAGTATAACTAAATATATCCCATATTACTATAATTTTTTTACTAGACCAATAATTTTCTAAATGTAAATTATGCCCGAACATTATAAAAAGACAGAAATTCGATTACATTTCTTTTTACAACTTGATTTGTTCGTTTTGAGGAAATTATGCACGTACAACTCCTCAATTCTAATTTTGCTTCAAATTCTTGGCTCAATCTCAGGTTCTCAAATTGTATTCATTCGTAATGTTCAATCGTTCGGCTTTTATCCAATGATATTAGTTTCTATATGGGCTTTATTGGGCAACACCTGAAGTAATAGAATTATTATTATCTCTTTAATATAAAAGTTTTGAAAACTTTAACTATAAGAAAGTGGTTGCATTTTTTCACTAAGAATAAGGCAGTAAATAATATTTATTTAATATTGGTTTTTGATCTCGTTACAAAAGGAATTGTTAGCGCAATTTAACATATTTATATAATACAATCAATAAATTACAAACACATTCTTGCATAAAAATTCAGTCATTTATTATTCATCTATCTCCATATTAGTAAGTCGAAAAACAATTAAGAAAAACTACATTACTATCATTGAACAAAAAGTAAATACAGTTAAAGACTTTCTGAAGACAATAGTAAATGCTTTTAACAGAGGAAAAAATGTTCTTACTTAGTTTCGCAATACAAAAGGTTATTAGAAACTTGTGCTTGCGTGATCACACGCCATGAGTCTTGCTATCTTTAGAATTCCTTCTTTGCCACACACTTACGTTAATTTTAAAAATTAAATCAAAAACCAAGTTGAATAATTTTAATTATTAAAAAAAAGTGCATAATAGTTTAATAAAGAAGCTGATGATTATCTCTATTAAAAAAATAGAATGGCTTTAAATGGACTGTTTTTAAAATTTTTAAATAACAACCATACTAATTTTGATAAATCGACCATAGTGGATTACATCCAAAAACAGCATATTTGCAAGTTGAAACAAGAATTGCAAACATAAAGCTAAAGTGGGTTTTTTTAAGTTGGTAAGATTTGAATAGTAAAATACAGTGTGACCCACTTGAAAACGGAGAACACTCATAAAATTTATTATTGCTTGATTTTGATAAAACTTTTTTTTAAATTGTAAACCGTTTAAAACTATACTTTATCATTGTTTTAACAAACGCTACGTAGTAGCGTAATTTTTAGGGATGAACATTAAAGAAATATATATATTGCGGTTTTTTTTCCAAAAATTTGAGTGCACTACTGGATTGGGCCTTTCCTTAAGTAGACATTTACCTCTTATAGCGATTGAATTTGATTTTCTGAGTTTTAATAAGTTTTTTTAATCAAAAACCGGATCTCTCTACTAAAAAGGATTTCTCAAGGGGCAAACGTTTATGTCGCTAAGAAATTAACACTAATTATTGAGTCTTGTCTCACTACTAATAACTACATCCAATTGCAAAAACTGTTCCAGGCTCTACACGTTTTCCCCTAATGCTCTTTAAATAAAAACCTCTGACTTTAAAAGTAAAAGATAATATAAAACTGTGATCAACATCAAGTTATCCTTTTAAAACTACGACAACATAAAACTTGCTGAATCTAAATTAGATGTTAGAGATATTAGAGGAGCTGTGAGAATTTTATCATCAAATGACAAATTTGCTGAAACTTTAGAAGAACTCAAATCAAAACACCTTTTACATTAAGCAAAGCCAACAGATAACTGTAACGACAATTGAATGTTTTAAATGCAAATCGTTGTAAAGTTGTATACCGCACTTGAGCTCATATTAAGAGCGAAATGCGCATCGGGTGTTCTTTTGTGCGTGTATGGTACTGTACAGAAATACTTGGCTTTATCGACACGAGTGTTTATTGCATTCTAAGTTATCGCTTAGATAACAATTTGCATTTAAAACATTCAATTATCGTTACAGTTATCTGTTGGCATTGCTTAGTTTATACTATTTTTACGTGTCCCTTATTACACTAGATGTCGTTAGACACACATTTCACTTATATCTTTTACATTTTCATCACCTTTGGTTTTTTAATCTATCTGAAAAAGGTGGCTTAGCTCTTTCTGTTAGTAAAAATGGTATTTTCCGAATGGCTCGGCTTTTAGTCTGGATAAACTTAGATCACAACACCTCAAAGATTTAATTGAGAAACAATTTTCTAATGTTAGACAACAACTATTGTCAGAAATATCAAATTTATCCACTTTTATGCTCTTAAGCAAAGTCTCTCCTGAAATTATACCTTTTCTCTCTGGAGCTAGTCTCTGTGCCTTTTATAAAAGGAATAGTGGAATTAGTAGATAGTGGATAGAAATAAAGCTATTAGCTGCACTTTTCAACGAACTTTTTAAATTAGGATGTTTTAAATATTCAACAACATTTACTAATTATTTTAAACATACTCAAAGAGTGTTGGAATAAAACATGGTTGTGAAGAGGCTGTTAATATTGTAAGATCATACCTGTTTAATGATCAATCTGCTAAAATTCTACTCAAAACCGATGTAAAAAAACGCCTTTAATTCAGTAAAACGAGATACTCGTCTACGAAACGTTAGATCTCTTTCTCCAGAATTACATCTATTTTTATGGCAATGTTATTCCTACTTCAGTAATTTATTTCTCTATGAAAATTTAATTAAACCATTTGTGAGTTGTCAGCAAAGAGACCCATTGGGGCCTCTCATTTTTAGCCTTTTTAGCCATTCCATTATTAAGGAGCTAAAATTAAAACTCAATGTTTGGTATTTAGATGATGGCACGTTAGGTGGATCTGTAAATGAAGTTTTTGAAGATCTAAAAAAGCTGACGGATGAATTTAGAGAAATCAGCGTATTCCTTAATTTTTCCAAATGTAAATTATTCTTCTGCAAAAATTTTTTTAATATTGCTAATTACGTTGATGCTTTTAAAACTATTGCCCCTGATATTAAAATTATTTCAAGTGAAAATCTCTTCCATCAAGGTTGTCGGTTAACGGAAAAACTTTTCCTTCATTATCTTCTAATCTTTTTTGAAAAATTCTCAATTCTTTCAAATAATTTAAAAAATATCCATTCTCATTATGCTCTTTTTCTTCTTCAATACTGTTTTTGGATGCCAAAGTTAGTTTATTGATTTAATGAAATTTACTGATTTTGATCATTTTGAAAATTTAAGAACATATGCGATATTTTCTATAAAAAAAAACACACTTACTGAACTTCTACATGTCAATTTTTTATCTACGGGTTCTGTTACCGCCATAGCCGAACATAAGAAACATTCGAAATACAAAATAATAAAAGATTCACAGGGATTCATCGCAGTCAAAACGGTTAGGGCAAAAATCTAAATTTTTATTAATCCATTAGCTCGCTTATCTAGGCAAAAACTGAAATTACTAATTCAACATCCTTTCTGCGGCAACAAAGAGGCATCGCCATATAGAGTGCCAACCTGGCCCGCGTTCTCAAAATAGCACCGGCCGAAGAGAACGAATGGCTATTTTATAATTTATTATAATATTTTGATAATTGCATTTAATAATTCGTAAAGTGTATTTAATTATAAATTACATTATTCTTATTTTTTTTTTGGTCAAGACAATGAAAAGAAATAATAATGTTTTCTAAAGTACAATTTTAAACGTTCTACAATTAAAAAAAATGGTTAGTCAAAATCGAACAATAAATTTGTGTGTTTGTTTACAACGAAACTTAGTTCGTTTTGACAGTTTTTTATGATATTGATAAATTGTTATATGCCACAGGTACAACATGATTTCCTAACACATTGTCAACATAGAGATCAACGTTAAGATTGCCTAAAATGACATCAAAGTAGGTTCTTCTGTCGATACTAATTCCATCCTAACCCATAACTAAACCACCTCCAAATCTTTTACTTCATGGATAACAGCGGCTAAGTAGCATTTTTTTGAACACGTATTTTGTAAATACGTTCCTTGCAACGAGTAATACAAAATTTAGATTCATCCTTGAATAGCACAGACTTTCATTGTTGAAGTTATCTTGCGACATGTTCACGAGCAAAATTCATTCTTGCTATTCTGTGGCATTGTGTCAAAGAGACTTTTCTTATTCTTATTCTTATCAATTTCGGAACTATGAATTTCTTGGACAACATACCAAAAATCTGTAGTTTTGGATGCTGCGCACATCGTTTGGTCGTTTCTGGAGTACTGATAATCAGAAGCAGTTTTGCTAAACTACAAACGAGTGCTCTTGAAAACAGTAACAACGCCTGTAAAATAATAGTAATAATACTAATAGTAATTCATTTATTTGTTTTTTATTTCGTTTGTGTTTAGGCCAAAGTTAGTGTAAGGGTTTGGGGGAGCGTTTTGGCAAAGTAAATAGGGAGAAAACAACTTGAGCTGCCAGGAAAATGTAAAAAGAATTATTGTCAAGTTGTCGTTTGACCATTAAAGGTCACAATTCTAATTTCAAGTGCAAGTACAAGTAAATTATTGTATAGTTAATTTCTAGTAAATTGTGGACAAATTAAAATAAAATATATACAGTCCACATTATCAAGTTTGTTCAACAGTTTATGAAAATAATTTTAATTAACGTAGTTTTTTTTTAACTATTTTCCGGATTTTTGTTGGTTTTGGTACTTTTGGGCTCTGGCATCAGGTAAGCAAATATACTTGCCAATATATTCTTAATGGTATTTCTACGCTTACGTAACTAGAGCCTTAATTTCCGTTGTAAAGGTTGTCAGGTGTTGAGTGTATGAGACGAACTTCTTTAGCTAATTACAATGGTTCTTCTAATTAATCCGTTAAATTAAATTAAATTAAAAAGTTTGATGTTTATGCAGTACAAACATTTGATTTGGAGCTCTCTTTGTTACCGATAACCTAGGTTGTCGCTCTGAAAAGACTATTTAAAATCACAAAGATAACTAGTCCAGTCATATACTGTGATGATATGTAATCATTCCTGTAGAGCTGTCTCCGATATACGTCAGATAAGTATTAAAAAATTGAAACTATTAATAGAACGGCAAAATGCCGTCAACTTCAAAACCCGTCTTTTGTAGATGCGCGAAACGTCTCAATTAAACTTTGGGTTTACTGTTTGTAAACTGTAGGATCTTACAGGCGTTGAATCATTTGTTTTTTTTAGTACTACTTTAAATGATTTATGCATGCATAAAGCGTAAAATTAGTTAATTTTATTAAATAATTTTAAATCTCAATCACTTATGAGTATCATCGTATGTTGCTTTGCGCGTTAATTGTTTTAATCAGTTTAATATAAAACTGAAGTTACCATTTATAATACAACGCTTGAATAAAACTAGACCCAATTACATAAGGTAGAATTAGATTATCAAACAAAATTGATTGAGCTGTTAAAACGACTCTATGTGATATTCAAAATAAAGTAAGAATATTTTCAATTCACTCGCATTTTTCAGGAGGGTCTAAAATAGTATGTACTTTAAAAAAGTGAGATACAAACAAATATTAACTTTTTAAATACCGCCTACAATGTTTGACGGATTAATTGGACAAAAAAATTAAATCCCTAATGAAACATTAGAAATTTCTTTCATGTAGTAATTTTTTGATAATCTAGTTCAGTCGATAAATGTAATAAATCTGTGAAACTGGCAATGTATTCAATTGAACTAAATTATCGTTTTCTGAAAGAACATGTTTTAATTTACGTAAACGACTAGATGAAAAACATTTAAAATTTGTCAAATACTCAATTAAAAATACTTTAATTTGACAAATAAATTTTCAATTTTATTCTAGTTGCAAATAATATAAATTTAGTGTTAGCAGATCTTGTTCAAATCTGTACTCCATCTGTCGCATCATTGACATTTGGGTGTACATTCAAACATCATTATTCTCTTTATTTAACAAATACATTTACTACATTCGTTTATAAGTTTATTCTACAGTGTCAGAATTATTATTATTTAATCATGTTACCGTATTATACAATGATATAGAAATCATTTGATTAGTAGATTTAACTTTAATTTTCCAATACCGCAATAAAACAAAATTGCAATATATTACTACTGCGTATATCTGTATAATATTATAAAATCCTTCAATTTGAGTAGGTATTGTACATGTTAATAAAATATATTTAATTAAAGCCTCCAGGGCTTAATATTTAAAAACATTACGGATTTAGGGACCTAGAGTTCAATATATCGTCGGTGATGTGTTCATACTTTGTAACAAAAATTAATAGTTTGATGTATTCTACTATTTTTTGTCATGATAATATTTTCTAACTCCAGAAAAAAATATTTGTGCAAATGTTTCTTAAAGTAATATAAAAGTTATCGTATGACTCAAGACCATCACCAAAAACCAAATGCTTTTACTTACAGTTTTGTCGGCAAATTCTTAAACCTATACCTATTAATAAAAATCATAACTCTTACGTAAGTATAAGGTTTTGCTTATTTCTATTAAATATAAAGATACCCTAACCTCCAAATTAATAAAAATGACCATTTACTGCAAGTGTCCTTTCTTCCGGTAAGTAATATCAAAATTTACAAAAAAGGTCGATAACGTCGGTATCAAGTTTTGTTAAATTATACCGATTTCTACCGAAAAATGTTTAGTGGTTACCAGAACATTTCCTGGACGAGACTAAGGAGACTAGAAGAGGAGCTCTGATACGGATAAGTCTATTGTAGTTTATGCACATACATATAGAATAACGCACCTGAAATTAAACAAAACCGCTTTGTGAACTTTGAAGTTTATTGGGCGAGTATAAGCAATTTAAGTTGTGGGTATAAATAAGTTTTTTTTACATTCAGGGTTTCAAATTAGTGTTGAGGAGGACATCAGCGTGAGTCAATCTACTGCGTGTAACACGTTGACAAGATTGTAGAAATAGCCAACTTATGGATCATTGTTCCGTCTTAAGTTGAAGACCTAAATACCAAAAAGGAGTCTTGGTTAGAGAAATCCTAATTTCCAACAGCTATTGTTTTTTTGGACATATCAAAGGCATATCAAAGTAAAGGTATCAGTAGAAAAAAAATTTCGAGCATTAATGTACATTCATGAAATTTAAAACTTGGACACCACAATTTCTGTAAACAAAAGTTTGCACATTGTGAAGCGGGCTTAAGGGTATCATTTACAATTCTAACAGCAGGTAGTCTCAGCAGTGGTTATCTTATAGAAGGACTATTGAATGAATTATTACACTAAGCACGTTTTAGAAAATAGGTAATTTACGTTGCTTACTTAATTTTTTTCTTTAAAGAATATATTTGAAGGTATCGCTAATTAAACACCATAGCTCGATTAATTATCGAATCAAAATTTTGTTTAGGAAATGTTTACAAAATAAAATTAGAAATAATTTTGATTTAAAAACGTCTACAAGCAATAACTTTTAAATTAAATCAAAAACTAAACATGGTTATTTGGGTTGACTGATTATTACTTATTTTTAAATAAATCTAACCTACTAATTATTGTAAGTTATTAAAAAAATCATTAAACTCTCTATTCATAATATTTAGTCCTTACAAAATGTATATTTTATGACGTTTCATTTTTTCTGTAGTTAATATAAAAAGTGAAAATAAAAACTAAGGCAATTCTTATTGTCAACGTATATATTTAGTTTTTTGACAAGAATTTATTACATAATTATAATTAAGATACCAAGTTATAGTTTAAAATTAAATGAAAACTTTTTTTTTAATAAAGGTATTACTATATAAATAAATATAAGAAATCAATAATGGGTGTGACCTCCATTATTATTGATACATTCTTGGAGGCGTCTGCTCATTGACGCTATCAAGGTATCAATATAATTAATATTAATCGTTTCCCATGCGGTATCAATGGCTGCAATTAGTGCATTACGGTTTACTGGTATAAAATTTGGCCCTTGTTGTCTTCGGATAACAGCAAGTATTCGAGCCCAAACATAAATATACATTTTGTAAGGACCAAATATTATGAATAGAGAGTTTAATGATTTTTTTTTAATAACTTACAATAATTAGTAGGTTAGATTTATTTAAAAATAAGTAATAATCAGTCAACCCAAATAACCATGTTTAGTTTTTTGATTTAATTTAAAAGTTATTGCTTGTAGACGTTTTTAAATCAAAATTATTTCTAATTTTATTTTGTAAACATTTCCTAAACAAAATTTTGATTCGATAATTAATCGAGCTATGGTGTTTAATTAGCGATACCTTCAAATATATTCTTTAAAGAAAAAAATTAAGTAAGCAACGTAAATTACCTATTTTCTAAAACGTGCTTAGTGTAATGATTCATTCTACAGTCCTTCTATAAGATAACCCCTGCTGAGACTACCTGCTGTTAGAATTGTAAATGATACCCTTAAGCCCGCTTCACAATGTGCAAACTTTTGTTTACAGAAATTGTGGTGTCCAAGTTTTAAATTTCATGAGTGTACAAGCTACTACTTGTAATGCCAATAAAGAATTTATAAGTAACACTGCTAAATGCATGAATCTGTGCATGACAACTGAATCTGGAGGAATAGCACTATTATGTCGCAGAATGCAAATGTTCAACCATTCAGTATTAATTACTAGCTGATCAAGGCTATGCAATAGAAAATTGTCTTATTACCCCTTTTAGAAATCCTGTAACTTCTGAATGTGAATATTAATAGTTTACTGAAAAAGGAAAGAGTCATAATTTAAAAAAGCTTTGGCCAGTTAAAGCAACGTTTACCATTTTAAAAAGAATTGTCGACTGAAGTATACCTGCCCACAGTTATACTCTCTGCTGTGTTTTACACAATGACGCAACATATTTAAAAGATAATTGACAATACAGAGTTTGAACAGAATTTGAAAGTTTCTTTGTTTCTAACGTTACTTCTTTAAGAGAAAGTCTGTTGCTGGTTGATGGTGGTAGTAGTAGTGGTCCTTAAAGTACCATATTTTTGGGGGCGGAGTGTATTCCTCTGTCGATTCTTTAAAACTTGTGTATGCCCAGCAAGTTTATTTGCCTCTCGGAGAACAAAACCCTTATAAGCAAAAGTATTTTATTATTTAATATAGAAATAACAATTTACTTTTACCGTAACCCACTATTTTCAAGTTATTGGTGAGAATCTCTATTAAAATTAATTTGTTGAAATTTTTAAAAATTATGATGAAATTGCAAATACATTTATGCGTAATTTGTATATCTGAAGTAATTTATATAATTTGTAGAAAGTACTAAAAAAATAAAATGTACCTGGGTATAATTGTATTAATGTTTTGGTAACATTGCCCAGACATAGAAATCACATGTACTGGCATTTTTAAACAGCGTATTATCGTTTTTGCCTTTCAAACAAATGTGTTTATTTCCTCTTTATATTATACTATTTTTAAAAATTTTTTTTGATTGTTTTCGATGGTCTAGTAGAACTTCAACTATTGGAGGCAATTTTTTGCAAAAAATAACACCAGAAACTACAAAAATTAACTCTTTATTGTATTTTGGCATAAAAAAGTGTAAAACTCGTTGTTGTAGCTGCAAACATGATTGACATTGCATTTTTTGTGAAATTTATATTCAATTCTGGATACTTTGTGCCTCTAGCAAAAATGCACTCTCTACTTCCCGGATCGTCAATGAGATTGCTCTCATCGTAGTTTACAATGAACTCAGATTTAATGTCTTTAATATTTCTTTCTAGAAATAGTTTGTTATTTCTTCGTCTGATTTTTTGGATCTTTTTCTCTTAATATTGGCAAAGTTGTTTTGTAAGAAACTTCTCATGTCTCTTGAGAAAGTTCTCTACCCATTGCGTTCCTAGGAGAATTTCTTTGAATGTGGACTATGCGACCCCCTTATCATTTAAATAGGATTTAATAACCTTCTTAGCTGTGTCATTGGGCACCCATACTCTGCACTGGCAATCAGGACGTCTACAAAATGCCGCTCCTCTATATCTGTAAGAGCGGTTGGCCTCTCTACAGGACCCATGTGTATATTTTTAAGTTTGGTATGTATGGTTTTTCTCGGAATATTAAATTGTTTTTTAGCTTGCCTACTACTTAAAACTCCTCTCACTGCTGTTACTGCAGCTCCCAAGCATTCCTCTGAATAATCTCTAAACCGCCTAGCACCCAGTTTTCTTTAGTACTTGCCCAATAAAACACGGATCTAATAGTGATTAAGTTTCATTATGACCAGCTAACTTTGCCTACTTTAAATAACATTTATAAATTCTATAACCTTATTTTTGAAACAAAATTGTAAATACACAAATTTTTCCAACTGTATAAACTATATCAAGTTATAATTCTAAAAAAAAATCCCTAGTTTATTGTTGAAGATATGAACCTTACTCTGCCAGTCAAAAAACGTTCAAAATTTACGTAAAAATATGTTTTCTCAAAAGTCGCATATACAGCATTCAACAGCGTTCAGCTTAGACTAAGTTAATCTGGGCAGTTTGATTAGGAAAAATAATACTTTTTCTCTGTTACTGGGCTAAGTTAGCCGTTGATGGGCAAAGTATGACGGTTTTAGGATACTTGAACCATTTATTGATCAGTAAAACTTTATACTTATAAGCAAACGCTTACAGGGAAATCCTGATTTTTATTAACTCTACCCATTATGTCTAGTTGGTGATGCAAATTGTATCTGATAGTGATCACAAACTGGTAACTCTTGCACATGAATATCCTTTTTTTAAATTTTTGTTCCATAATTATTTTTATCTTTTCTTAAAAAGAATATCTATTTAATAATTTAAACCTCTGGTTACGTTTATAATCTCTTTGGTGTTAGGTCATCACTGGGATAAGTTTAGTGATTCTAAGTTAAGACATAGGTCAATGCTGTCGTGATACTCAATCTGAAAGCTTTTGTAAGCAGTGGATTTGATAGTAAAAAATGGCCTGACCCTATTTTGTTGTTATGACGACAAAATCCATTTAAAAACTTTGCCAATTTGACGCGAATGATGTTCACAAAAAAAATTCTATCAATCTTAGATTAGTAGACCAGTGATTTGGCTTTTCTTCTGCGATTCATTTTTTAGATTGGTTTTTTTAAATTATTTTACCTTGGTTGTCCTTAACATTAATCTCATTTTATACATGTAACCCTTCCCTTACAGAAATCCTACTTTTCTAATATATGCAAGGAGAGTTATTTGTTTACCTAATTCTAACCACTTAATTTAAGATTAACTTTGCAGGTAACATTTTTCAAAAATATGTGGGCGTTAGAAGAAAGGTTGTTTGGTAAAGTGATAGAAAAAAAACGAGCATTATTTATTAAATTGATCCGAAGCAAATTGATAGATGCGGAGCGGAGATATGAAGTTGGAATTAGAAAAGAAAATATTACAGAAGATAAAATAAAACTAAAGAAAAAATTAAACAGAAAAAAAACATGATTTGTGAAGATAGTATTAAAAAAACAGGACAAAAGGAGAGAAAATATTACGAAAAGGGAGGACATGCAAGAAAAAGAAAGCAAAGAAAAAAAATTAAATAGAAAAAAAAAGAAAATGGAAAGAAAAAAGTAAATTGTGTAGGAGGTATGGGAAACCTAAAACAAATAAGAGAGGAGTGTGGGAAGTAAACAAAAAAATAAATTGTTAAAAGAAAAGCGGAAAGAGGTAAGAATTTAATGATAAAAATAGTAAAAGAACGGGTAAAGGTTGGAGTAAGAAGGGATATGTAGTGGATTACAATAATATAAAACAAAGAAAAGCTGTTGCTTCTATTTTTGTTTTATGTTCAGTGGAACCTGTAAGAAGCGTGACAATTTAAACTTGACTATTATTAAGATAAGCATATCTGTGACGTCGTGATGACGTCAGTATTACCGCTAACGCTGCTCCGTGCCGGAGTAACCTCTATTTTGTCCTCGTGATAGAACCCACTTCGTTTTGTGATAACAACCGCTTTTTAAGGAATGTTTCGGCATTGAAAGTTTAGTTACAGCGTCGTCCGTAAGCTGGAGCCGAACCGAAAAGAAGTTGCAGAATCCGACCCAGAAACTGCCGTTGAAAAAAAACGGTATTTGTCTATCCGTCAATCCGTTCTTCACCGCTATACTTATACTTTACTATTTGTTATACTCTTTATTTTTTTCGCAGTTACAAAAATAAACAGAGCGAGTATTCCGCTGTGCTCCAAATGAGTAATTTGTACTCTGGTTTCGCAAAAGCTCTTTTCTTTGACTTGATTGATTATCTTTGTACCCGGTTGAAAGCGTGTGTTTACTAATTACTATCACCCTTCTCATTAATTAATTCTTTATAGTTCACCAATACCTAATAAACCGCCGCAAGAAGCCTGATGGCTAGTGTCGCCGCAAACCGTACGCCATTGGGCAAAAACGGTACAGCTGGTAGATTCACTTCTACTGTAAGGGTTGTAAAATTTTGTATGTGCTTTTTAATTTCTAAAATAATAATTTTCTGTGCTTTAGTAAAATAATAATGCTTTATCACCTTTTAGCAATATCACCCTGAACTAATTCTCACGATGTTACCATAAGAATAAAACTACACCGCAATCATCAAATAAAATTCTTTATTTACACACAAAAGAAATAAAAGAAATTTTGCTTTTTATATTTAAATCGTGCAACAGCGCTTTTAAATTTCGCTACCACGTAGTTCTCGCAGACCGCAACAAATTCCGGAACGTTTAGCAAGTGTTTAAACGTGTGTGACAAATTAATTTTTAATAATGAACTAAAACTACTACTATAAACAACTAACCTTGGAAAAGAACACTAAACTGCAGCGTCTATTTAACAA
Organism: Abscondita cerata; assembly: GCA_030710515.1. NCBI lineage: Eukaryota > Metazoa > Arthropoda > Insecta > Coleoptera > Lampyridae > Abscondita > Abscondita cerata. The sequence continues at coordinate 33,427 of JALBCR010002427.1, read as the reverse complement.
ACAAAAAAAATTAGTATCGGTATCGCTGATGATGATAGCTTAGCTATTGAAACACGTGTCTGAGCTAAGTTTTTTGGTGCAGTTTTTGGTGTTTTCTGTTTGTTAACTAACCTTGGTTATTAGTACAGGTACGTAGCTTAATCGCTGTCCTTTGGATTCTGTCGGCTTCTACTTTTTTCAGGTTATCTTGATTACACCTGAGTCCTGCTGATTTAAATCCGCCAACTGCTGCCCTCGTTAGGTCTCCTTTTTTAACCTTCAGCTTCTTAGAGATAGTTCATGGCACAGTACTTAAATTTTTTTAACTTCGACGACATGTGTTTGTTTATATATTGCACTTAAATTTGGTTTGATTATTTAACGTTTAATTTTATTTGGAACACTCAAATAAATTTACTTAACGTTTATGTGTTTCTTTGCTATGAACTGATATTAATGTTTGGGTCACTCTAAGTTTAATTTTTTTATCACTCTATTTTGTTCGTGACGTCACATATATCCTTCTCTTCTAATTTTATTAAATTTTGCCGTCGTTATTGTACACGGTCTGATAAGGAAGAGAGTTTGGCGTCGGTTTGCGCCCACATTTATCAATTTTTATTTGATGACCATTCTTAGTCATTTTAAATTCGAAATTTTGCCTAGTTCTCCATCTTATCGTACAGCTATCTTTCTTCATCTTTTCTTCAACTACGCTTATTTCAGCTAGTTTTTTGCAACTTTGTTATTAATTTTCCGGAGTTAATTGGTATTGTGTTAATTAACTAAGGGAACGAGCGGTTATTCTCCAATTGTATGCGTTTTGCATTAATCTTCTGCGTTATAAAAATAATTAATAAGTTTTACATATTTTTCCACACAAACAGTGGTACCTATTGTGTTTACAATATTACCAATACATTCGAAATATACTTGCGAACATAAATGCAAGAAGTTAAAATAATAACTAAGTTTAAAAATGCCATATCGTAATTGATTTTTCGTATATCGTCGCCCAGATGTCAAAACCTCTTATCTCAAAAAACTGACGTTTTTAGGAAACGACAAAAACGTATCATTTCTTACTCCGTTCTAATGATGAATCGACGATTTGCATAAGGGTTGATTTTGTTATTTGAGAAATGGCTGTGTTTATCAAGATAATTTTTTTCTTAGTCATTTTTAGTTATTAGTAAAAAAGTTGAGATGAGTGGTTTGTATACTTACTTATCATATATTCGACAAGATACGTGTTTTTTATTGGATTGAAAAATGATTAATTTTATTTGTAAACTCATTTTAGAATGAAATAATCGAAGACTTGCACACAAAATTGATACCACCAATGAATAATAGAAATTATTCATGAAATAATGCGACATAAAATAGGTGATAATCCCTATCAATAACGGGTTTTAAAGCTTGGAGATGGTTGCACTTATCAGATTTAAGAGGAATAGCACTGTTATATCATTTTTTTACTTCTCCAAGAACTACTTTTAATTGTCTTGATGGTATAGAGCCATCCTTCGTCAAAATTCAACTTATACTCTATACTTTTGAGTTTTGTGTATCTTAAAGCTCTTCCCAGGTCGTATACATTTGTAATATTTGATGTCTAAAAAATCATGAAAGAATGAATGATCTACGTATTTTACTTTATATGGCTCAGCTGTAGAAAGTCTTCTAGAGTCTCTGATTATTTGAACATAATTTGAAGGGAAAAATATTTCTCTATTTTTCTTTCGGCTCTCAATAGTGGAATACTGTACACTATCACATTCCATTTGAGAATGACCCTTAACCAAGTATTTATGTATAATTTCAGTATTATTCAAATAATCAATGCGTGCGTGCGTACGTGCATGTGTCTGTGTATGTGTGTGTGTGTATGTTCGTCTTCTCCTTCGAAACGGCTGAACCGATTTCGGAGATCGATACTTCAAATTGTTTACGAGATCCACGCGCTGATCTTAGGCGTAATCACAAGTTAACCTGACCTTTGACCTCTGACCTGGAACGGTGACCTCACGTCTATAATTTCAGGTTTGACTTGATTAAGCCCATTTTCAAATGGGTTTGGTTACTAGTGCAGAAATATTTTCGGCAATAGCATCCTCTTTATCTCTACATTTTTCTTCTCTTGCCCTGTTTTTATCTGCCACATGATTATTGTAGATGATATCGATCTGACCTAACTTATGTGAAAAACACAGATCACACTGATCCTTACGTGGATGAAAGATATCAATGTTCAATTTTTTCATCTCCGCAATAAAATCATCTTTACCAGTAGGTTGTAGAACTTCTTGTTTGTAGAGTTCATACACTTCAGAGTAAGATCTGAATAGTGGCTCTAGGTACAATTTAGCGGTGGTGGCTCTACAGTAATGGGACCGAAGTTTAGGTATTTTTTTGAAAAATTCTCTGATTTGTTGACGCTTATTTTTATTAACAATTTTAGCTTTTCTAAAAAATTGTTTTGTCATTTCAGGTATGCCAGCAACCGTTTAAAGAGAAGATTTCTTTCTTCCTCTGTTATTAAAGAGCATTGTCTTTTACTTTTAGACTGTGTACAATTTTTAGAATTACATCTACTGCCCATTTGTCGCGGTATCCTCTCAACTAAGCTTTTCCCACTACTTGCTTCTTTCTTATAACTTTGGTAACTCTGGCCTTTCATTCTTAGCAGTTTAGTCTTATTTACTTGCCATGTCACAGGATCAGCAGACCCTTTTTTAGCACGTTTTCTAAACTGATTTAAAGGATGAGATTCAGCTTTACTCTTTAAAATTCTTGCTAATGGTAAGTCATCTGACGACGTGTTCAATACATTAGAACTTACATCACAATCCGATGGTTTATAACTGGAATCTGAATTTTGAAAAGGCCCGTCTTGCTCAACCTCTTCATATGAAGTTAGTTCATCCTAAAATGTTCTCACCATTATTCCAGACTCTGGCCCTTTTGGAATATTTAGTACTTTCCTCGATACGTTTTCTACAATCATTCCACATTTTTGTTCATCTGAAATATTATGAACCGTTTCAAAATGTTTCATGTCATGATGCTCTAAAGCAGTATCTTGCAGAGTTTTCAAATTTATGAACTCTCGATTCTCTCTTGTAGAATCACACATAATTTAGCTTTCCTCAATAATGAGTGGTTGTTTGGTATTGTTGCCGCTCTAGTACATAATTTTTTCTTCAAGTGCCATCTGACTTATCTAATCACGCTTTGAAGACATTATCTAAAATGCAAAGAAATTTTGAACAATTGATGTCTACTGATTCTAACATTATAATATAAAAACCTTGTTTCTCGAAATTGTTAGTCGAAAAATTAAAGCAAAAACCACGTATCTCGTGAATTTACTACTTTCTGTAAGAAGAGCAGCTCAGATTCGTATAAAATACCATTGACTATGATTACAATTATATAACCTAACAGAATTGACTCATGACGATAAATGCCAATAAAACTTTGTAATATGCAATACTGTAATTACTTTAGTAAATAACTTACCTACCTTTGTTAAAAATATAGGTCAGCCACTAAAACAACACAATACACACAGATTATCTTCAATATATTATTGTGCTGATCGCAGTAACTTGTTCATACCTGAACCTATTATAATATACAAGGTTTTGACATGTGAACTATTAAAGTTGTCAGAAATGGGGATTTCAAATTATGCACTACGCTTGCGTGTTGATCCGATATTACGATACGAGCATATCGGCCTTACGCAGTAAGCATCTCTGTTGTTATTGAACCTCGTATCTCAAAATCATCAGATTTTGAGATACTAGGTTTTGACATCTGGGCGACGATATACTGATTGAAAAACTAGCGCATTTTGCTTACACGATTGGACACGAATGTTAAACTGTGTTGTTTATTTAAAGATATTGCGATGTTATTGGGCTGTGAGATTAAGAAAATTAATTTTTTTATAATTTTCTAATTCACATTTACCCACCAACGTTCAAATTAAATTTGACTCACAATCTCATGATTTTAATTATGCGGGTAGTTTAACTTTTAAAATTTCAATTATTAATTCTCTGGAATTTTTTTTTTAGATAATAATAATAATTTGTCTTGTTTAGTACTACAAATTGACTAGATCTCACGATCTTACCAACAAATAAAACCAAAGTACAACATGTGTTTTGTTTTATTGTGTGCGACCAAATTATCTTACAAAGATAGACTAATAACTAAACTCAACTATTACAAAATTAAACAAACTTCTGTCATTAGTGCAGGTAACGTAATTAAATTCTTTTTTTCTTGTTTTGTCGTCTTGTCCTTTTCCAGGTCACCTTGTCATTCGCCAGATACTTCGGTTGAATTTTTACTGCTGCTGGTCGTACAAAACTTTTTTCTCACCCCTCAGTCATTTATTAAATGTTTGTGGCACATACTCTTTAATTTTACTTAGTTCAAACAAACACCAACTTCGGTACATATTCAAATTTATTTTTTTCAATTATTTGTGTTGAATAAACTTGTTAATGTGGACTGTATATATATTTTATTTAAACTTGTACACTTTTACTACAATTAACTAAACAATAATTTACTGGTACTTAAACTTGAAAACTAGAATTTTGACCCTTGATGGTCAAATAACGACAACTCCACAATTAATAATTTACATTTTCCTAACAGCTCAAGTTGTTTTCTCCCCCACTTACTTAGCAAAAACGTTCCCCCAACCCTTACACTACTTTGGCCTAAACAATTTGAATGTTTAATCTTATAAGGTGCACTTGTTTATTTTTATTTTGGCACTCGCATTTAAACTTTTTTACGTCACTTGAAAATTCTTCTGTTACCGTTTACGATAATTTGTGACGTCACCTCTGCCGTTTTTTTCTAATTTTCTATAGTTTTGCCTTTGTTCTTTTGACACAAACAAACGCAAGAAGATCTAGGCGTCAGTTTGCGCCCACATTTATAATTTTTTATACCATGGTTTACTATAATTTAATTTTTGAATTCAAACTCAAGCCAAATTTTTCACCTTTTGTTTCGCATCTGCCGGTGCTTATCTGTAACTATAATAATTCCGGCTACTGTCCTGTAATTCGTATATTAATTATCCGGAATTACTTGCAGTTACTTAATTAACTGGAGAAACGATCCATTAATCTTCCCTTTTACGCATTCTTCTTACATTTACTATTAACCTTCAATGCAATTAGCGTTTTTTTACAAATAAATTATTCGCAGATTGTTTTGGTCTTTGTATTCAGTTTCTACACTATTTTTACATAATACACCATTAGTTTCACATAAGCACATTGTTTTGTTAATATTTTATTACGTTTAATAACCTATGATTTTGACAATTACCTATGTTTCTTAAAAACTTATACTAATTCAAATTAAATGTAGGGTTTGGTGCTGGATTCGACTTTTGGAGTTGCTAGAGGATCATAACTACATGGTTTTATCAAGGTACATGGACAAATTACTTCAATTTTCTAACCAGCTGCAAGAATCTTTCTGAACACCAACGATTTCAACACATTTACAAGAATTGGTATTTAATTGCAAAGGAATTATCGTGTGATCACATTTAAACACCAAATTTGGACTTTGGGATGCGGAATAAGATTGCAATTACTTAATGAAATAATTATGTTTATTCTTTCGAATCTCGTAAACATGTTTGAATTTATTTTGAATACATGTAAAAGAGTTGTGTAAAAGTACCTACAGATTTTTCTTGTAGTTAATTACTTAAATTAGTTTTATTTAAATTATCATATATGCTAGTTCAAAGGAATGGAACTCTAAACCTCAGGGTCTATCTGTAACAAAAAGGAAAACACCAAAATATTACACAAAAAAAACTATACTCCAACACCTGTTTTCATAGTTAAGCTATCATCATCAGCGATTGAAACACGTGTTTGGGTATAGCTGAGCATCAGCGAACTGATGTCAGTTCGCTGATGATGATAGCTTAGTTATTGAAACACATGTTCGAGTACAGTTTTTGTGCAGTTTTTTTATTGTTTTCCTTTTTGTTATATACTAGTCTGTAAACAATAATTTTTATTAATTTTATTGGTGTATATTTTTTGAAAATTTATGTATTGGTTGTAGTTACTTTTGGAATAAACATATGCTTTAAAAAAAACTGAGCAATGTCAATCAAAATGTTGGCTAAATAATATCGATAGTGATTGCCTGAAGTTTTAATTTTAATTTAAAATTCAATGCAAATTCAATTCAATCTAACACTTGATTAAATCAGGAATACTTCTTATTAAAGTTTAACACTTTACGTTCCAAAGAAATAATGTGTTACTTATTGCTGAAATTTATGCGCACCATTCCTTTCCAAACAGTTTTAATAATATTTAGCACATAATTTTTGTGGCAACAGCTCTATCTTGATATCCCGAACACAGCTATTCACCGTGCAATGTTCAGTGAGAAAAGCGGCTTAGTTCAAGAAGCGCTAATTTCGAAACCCACAATTAGAAAAATTAGGTCATTTGTCATTTTTAACTTTACATTACATCGGCTCCTTTATTATTTTTTTACGGCTAATAGCAATATTACTATTTTTATGAAGTCAAAACTTGCCAAAACGTGCCAAAAAACTTAATATGCTTACGGATATAAGAATTCAATAGACATCATGAAGTCTCTTAAAATTCAAGCATCTATAAATCACCTAACAAATTCACTATTGTGACAACTTATCAAGTCTATCTTTTTACCGACAAAGTAATATAAGGTAATATTTACTTCATCATAAATTTAATTATTTTCAATCTGGACGTCGTTTTATCTTTCTTTTAGGAGATGGGGCTTTTTTTTTTATACAAAACAACCAACTTATTTGTATTCTTTTAATACGCAACGTTTCGGGAACTTATTCTTCCAAAAAGATGTGTTCTCTTCATCAGGCTCTGTATTGACAAAAAATATAATACATTTAGACTAAGTTTAACAAGAGATTAATACGTTCACAAACAAATTTAAGAAATTTCTAATTTTACAAAATTATATATCTAACTATATTACAAGAACAATTAATTACGAGTCATAATACTAAGATTATTATTATTTTTTTATTTAAGAATAAATTTTAGTTTTGTACTTACATATAAGAATTTAATAAGTTTTTGTCATTATTTTCGTTTACAAACATAAGTGTTTTTAGTTATTATAATAAAACTTATGAGATTCATCAATCTTTGTAACAATTAACGAAACACAGACGACAATTTTTACGACTGTTACAACGTACAGGTATAAAACGAATTTAAAGGCGATTAGCGCAACTACAGATAATCCAGTGTTTGAATAATAAAATTATCTAAAACCGATAGTTGACGTAGAATTATATTAGAAAACGTTAAATTATTACGTCTAAAGTATGATTTTATAAAATTGAGTAATTGCGTATTAATAGAATACAAATAAGTTGGTTGTTTTGTATAAAAAAAAGTCCCATCTCCTAAAAGAAAGATAAAACGACATCCAAATTAAAAATAAAAAGGAGAAAAAACAATTGTACTGATAATTATTTTCATAAAATCATCGTTAAGCTATAAATTATTTTTTATCGCTGCAGATGACTTCATTCTTCAGGTAATTTTCAGTTAATTTCATTACCTTATATCACTGAACAAGTTTTTGAGTTTACAGAAATTTGAAAGCATTGAAGAAACTGTTTGCACAAAACAAAAACAATTAATGTAAAATATACATGCAGTAGGTTGATTAGATATAACCGTGTCCAATAAAGATATTGTTAACTATCATTATTCTACCTTGTTTCTTTAACTATTGCCTAGATGTGCAAATATTTTTTGTGATTATTTGAATAAAATTATGAATATAGAAAAATACTTATGTATGTGTAGGTTTGAATATTATAAGAGGAATCTATTGAAATCATTTATTATTGATGCTAATCTGTAGTTGATCGATAAAACAAACATTCTAAATTGTATAATTTTTAAAGAATTTAACAATGCTCCTGTCATAAAGTGTTATTTTTTTCAAAGAAATTGGACTTTTAAATAAATTTTGGTTATGTAATATATAGAAGGTTTTTATTGCAAGATTAAGAAAAGGATAAAAACACCTTTTGGAAAATCGCGCCCATCATAGAAAACAGTTGCTTGCTATCAAGAAATTTTTAATTTTTACAAATTTTTGGTAAAAGTAAACTCTGAATTATCATGATTAATGTTTTTCTTACAGAAGAAACACGAAAAGAATTCTGAATTACAATACAAGAAAGGAAATGTACAAATTCGGTTGGAAAGATTGTAGCATAGTTTTGTTGAGTTTTAAGACAAGTAAGATAGGACGCAAGATCAATTCAATATTTATGCCAAATTACATTTCTATATGGTTAAAATTGAAATTTTAAGTCCACTGATTGGCTAACAAATTATTAATGGGTTGTTACGACTAATTACGATTTATGCAACCGGCCATTAAAGTTTTACACATCATTTCATCGTTTATTTCAAAATTAGAATAATTGTCTAGAGAGGAAAAAGTATAGCCGGCTCATATTGCAATGAGCATCATCAATAATTCGTGAAGGGGAGATCCCTTTTGAAACAGCTATAAAACGTTCGTAAAGTTTTTGATACAGACTTTCTTAACCCTAAAGTGCTGGGCTGGGGTGTTTTAAAAATAGTTGCACTTAATTCTTTAACTGTTGTTTAAGGTTCTGTATAGCAAAAATTTAAAAAAATGAGACAAGACGATTTCTTTAAAATAAAGTTTTTATATCATAAAGCGGTTTACGAGTATGCTTTCCAGCAGGGATTATCTAAGTGATTCACAGAAATGACACCTAAACCCTTACTTTTCAGAAAAAAAAACGTTGTGATATCAATATCAATATAAAAACGAATGTTTTCAATATGAACTTTGCTAGTTAACGCAAGAAAATCCAAATTTTTAAACAGCTTTCTTACGAAAGAAAAAAAAATTTCTAAATATATGGTTCTTACAACAATGTTTACATCAGAAAAATATACCCATATTCGAAAAGATTAAACTATCATGCTACGAGCTTTCGTAGTAACAGAAACAAACAAGATGTTAAATTGGAGGTGATTATATTTTTTAATTGGTAAAAATATATATATATAAATAATAAGCAGATCAAAATTTATACATCTGCGTATAAAGCACTGCTTTGACTAATTAGGTAGCAACCGATCACTTAAAGACTACTGTCGAATTAAAATTAATGAAGATAGTAGTTAGATCTATCACGATCGACTATTGTCTAATTTCCGAAACGTTCCTAATTTACTAAGTTTACACACAATAAGAATATTCAATTTTCTTGCACTAAAACGTATATGTTGGGTTCTTATTTTACAGGCAACGATTGTTATTTATAATCTTTGCTAGCTCAAACCTTTTAAGGATGTAGAGGGAGTAGGTCAATGGTGCCACCTCCGATGTTAACCCGATTAATAAGCGCCACGCGCTTTGATTTCTCAAATAAAACCCACCGACAATTATATAGTATTACTAAAGCTCAAAAATGTAACACTTCGTTTGTGTGTTAAAATAAGAATCTATCACCTACATGCATCACAACTAAATCAAAGATCATATTTAAATCTGAATTGTTGTCTGCCGAATACTTGCAGAACCCGAATTCCCGAGCTTCTATATTTAACTAGGCGAAGGTGACCAATTGATTTTCGAGACAGGCCACATAATAGTAGATACGAGATGGTGTAACTGCACACGTTCAATAGGTGTTTACTTTAATTTCACTTATGATCCATAAACTTGTCACGACGTTACAATTTTACTGCATCCCTTAGATGTTCACCATAAATTGTTTATTCGCCCCTCAGATTTTAGAATTACCGACTCCAAACCAATCAAACAAAGTTGTACCCACAGGAACTAACCAGGAACAATTGTTTTTACTTCAAAAATAAATTTATCAAATAAAAGCTGTAATTTCTTACCATTTATTGACTATAAAAATTATACTATATATAATTTTAAAAGTTCAATAGAACACATCTGCTACATGTATCCAATAATTAAAAATGAAATTACAAATATTTTCTCAAGTAGGTCTTCAAATAAAATTTTTAATAATTCCACATTTTAAATACAATAAAAGTTTTAAAGTTTAAATAATTAACAAATAACTTAATTTTAACTAAAGGGACGAATAAAATTGTATAGTAATACTAGACAAAGATATTTAACTTATCTAATATTAACATAATTTCTAAATCAATAAGCACTTTTCAATTTTTAATATACCAATTGCTAAAGTAAGATCAACAAATAAAAATTACCTATACGATATAGTCTTCTTAAGATTCATCAACAAGATTGCCTATTAGACCAATTGTCAGCTATTTAAATTCACCATCTTATTTATTATCAAAATTTTTACCAAACATATTTTTCAATGAAATTAATTTCAATCCTCAACATTCAATTAAAAATTCTTCAAAACTCAATAACTTAATTAAACTATTTTTTATCAAATAATTCAGATTTAATACTTATTCCTTTCGATATAAAAATCAATTGTTTACTTTTTAAAATAATAGTCATAGACAAAATCAAGATTTACCAATGGGTTCGCAATTACAACTATTTTTTGTAAAAAATTTCTTAGATAATTTGAAAACAATTTTATTTTTAAAAATATACTTTTTAATAAACACATTGCAAGATATATGTGTTTGGATAATAAACTTCAAATTCGGTTTGAGTTAAATAAATAATTAACTGCCAATAACCTTATAAATGGACTGTATTATAACATGTACAAAACTTTTGTATAAGGTACAATAAAAAGCTGAACTGACCCAAGCGCCAGTCAAGGGTGGAATGCAATTCCGTTAAACTTAAAAGTAACAAATTGTGGTAGGGGTTTAATCCCTACACCTACAAATTATTTTTGTCCAATATGTAGATGACATTTTCAGTATCGTCCATCAATAGTTAAATAAAACTAAGTTAAATTTGTTGCAAAAATGAAAGCAAGCGTTTACCGCAGAACCCCACATTGCCTTTATAAGCGATAATAAAGTTCGAAAATCTGTGTAGGTTAACGGTCCTTTTGGTTACATAGATTATGCCCAAAATCTAATCAAATATAATTTGTAATAATAAATGAAATCCTTATACAAAGGTTCATAAAAATTGGTCGGCTGATTTTCTTGATACCTTGTTCACAATCGGACGGAGGGCCGGCCGTTTTTGCTTCATTATACCTACTAACTTTAATTCGTCTAAAAAAGTAAAAAAAAAATGAGTGTTAAGATTTTCGGTTTGAAAACCGTCGCACAACTAATTTATAAGATATGGAATAAAAATGTAACAAATTACTTTTAATAGTTTTGACCGCGTCTGCATACTTCTAGAGTTTACACAATCATCATTTTGAATTATTTGTAGTTTTGTTGAAATTTCTATGTTTCGTGTTAAAGGATAACACATCTATTCACACTTCGCCAGTAGTGTTCAACTGATCGAAAAAAGTTGCCTTACCTTGCAAAGAGTATACATTTTAATATCATACATTATAATATCATGACATCTTATTACAGCTATTACAAATGTGTAGGAGACAATTCGAAACAATTAATAACCTTAATAGCGCCAATTGGTTCAAAATTGTATTAATAATCAAAGAGGTAACCCATTATTAATTTTTAAATACATACGAGGGTGGTCTGAAAATTTTCCGACCTAACAAAGATATAAGAAATTTTTTTTCATAAAATTTATGTTTAGTTTTCTACATAGTGTCCTTGTACTCTACACACACTTCTCCCAGCGGTGCCCCCATCTTCTTTAAATCGTCTAAATAATACTCGGTGTTTTTCTCTGCAATATAATTGTTAACGAAGGCGATTGTCTTTTTCATTTGACGAAAATCTCGGTTTTTCGAGCGCAATTTTTAAATGAGGGAAGTAAAAGAAGTGGGTTCGGGCTTTATTTGGTTTCTTACCAGATCTTGCCCCAATGCGGATAGACAAACAATTTAAACGGTAATTTGTGGATTTACGTCCCGCTGAGGTCTGGGATAGGATTTTTCTTTTCTGCAATTGTTTTGCAAACTTTTTGCCTCCAGCTTGTCTAGTAGAGATGCGCACTACAGTCGTGTACTGCATTTTACTTTTTAAACATAATCGATTAAGATAACTCTATCGCCACCATTTTTCTAGCTGAAGAAATAAGTTTTTGTTTTTTTTTAGCTTGTTTCTTCTTTGCAGTATACTGTTCTGACTGTATTTTAGTTTTGAGTGTATAATGGTGTATCCAAGTTTCATCCACCGTAATAAATCGGCGCAAAAACTCGGATCTAATGTGCCTAAGGTGCGGCACCAGAGCGTTGAAATTGTTCATTCAAACACGTTTTTGGTCAACGTGTTTTCTTATGCGTAAACCTTGATATAATATGTGAAAAATACGTTCTTCAAACATATTTATAACTTTCTCTACCTCTCTCACTTTAATTCGATGGTCGTCTAGCATTTGACAAACGAGCGCTGCTATCTTCATGTTAAAGTCGGAAACTTTTCAGATCACCTTTGTATATATTTTGTGTATGTTATAAGAATAAAAGTTGTATTTAAAAAACACTTAATCCTTTATTTTAATTTTTCCTTACTTTGTAGGTGCCTATGATTTTTATTTTTAATTTTAAATTGACTTCTTAACTTGCATTTCTTGAATCATAATTTGGCAATAAAATATATAGGTAATCCAATAATAACAATACTAATCGCATGCACCAATATACGTTTTAGAATAAAGCATTGTCGAAAATGTGGTAGTAGTTTGTAAAATTCATAATAATAAATTTGCTTATCAAAGTGGAAACAGATAAAAAAAAACTCTATTTGTTAGAATTGGATCGACATCTTATTGACAGAAAATTAGAAAATTTAGCTCGAAAACAAAATTATTTTTTGATGGTTATTGAATAATTTGTCGTTTATAGACTAACCGTGTCTAATTATAAATAAGATGAAATTATAAAAATTGATTAGATAACCCCGCTTTACTATATAAAAATTTTATTTTAAAGTAAACGTCTTGTCTCGTTTTTTATTTCTTTAGTGTACTTCTATGACTACCTAAGAGTTTCCCGTGACGTTACTCGTAAAACTTAGAAATAGAAACAAGTTTTGATCTTCGTTAGAAATCTTCGTTTTAAACTATGGTTAATAAACGATACCTTAGTTTTGATTAGTTATGATTAAATGTAACAATTTTGCGTATGTAATTAAGAATACTACAGTTGTAACCATATTTAATAAATAAAATTATACCCTGTTGCATAAACCCTAGTGAAATTCGTTGTTAGGTTTATGATTTATCCTGTAAAACCTCAACCTGGAGAAACGTTAGTTTCTTAAGACTTGTGCAAGTATAAGATTTACAACACTTATTTTGCGCCGGGTAACCGCAGCAAAGATGTAAAGAAATTTTTAAGACGTATATTAAGTTTGAACCAAAAAAACATAATTAACAAAATAATTATATATCCGATTAATTAATTATTATATAACACAAATAACGGATTAATTATCTCTTGCAACATCAGTAGTTCTCCTACAACCCATAGTAGTCGTTAGTCTCGCGGTGGCGGTATTGAAGACACAGCCAGAAATGGGCCAACTTGTGCAACAAGTAATAATAAACCGGCGGTTAAATTATTTGTAAATAATAAACAATGAATTACTTTTATTACCTACCTTTAGTGGTTACACACCAAGAAACATTTAAATCGTAGGCGGTTTTTTATCAACTAGAAAAGGTTGGGGTTCGATATAACTAAGCGATATTCTGAGCTTGTTCATATTTATAACGCGGGGCGGATTCTGTACGTGGTTGTAAGTCCGGTGATAGCCCCGTGTATAAATTGTTTTCTTGGTGAACCTGGTTCTTACGAATCAATTCACCTGAAAGTTTGTACGATACTGTATATACATTCTGCGGGTTTTCGAACAATTCTATATCGCAAGTTATTTTTAAGGCAGTGCTGGCGTCCTGCTTGAGCGGACGGTTCTGTAACGACGTCAGTATACGCTGTGAAGCGTTGAAGATTTTTTTAAGACGGTTATCTAACCAGGTATACAGTGCTCGGGATTATGACAGGGAGTCAGAGTATAGTATAAAAAAAAACGTCTAACGTTTTTGGCCTACAAACGCGGTAAATCGAATTACTGGATTCAGAACGACCGTTGACGTAACAAAAGAAGAAAACTGTACTTTCGTACGCAACACATTAAATTGAGGAGATTACTTGTGCGTAATAAAACAAAGTTATAGGAGCTTAATCAGATATTGGTTTCAGATCTAGTTCAAACGGTGGTCAATAATATTTAAACAAAATATCAAGAGAAAAATCAGGTTCAGGCGATGGGTCGGGTTTATTTAAACAGGTTGGAATAGTTCTAGATTTAAGTAAAAGGCAGAGAAAACTCTACGTCGTTGTAACTAATGAAAACAGGGAAATTTATACCTAATCTTATCTACAATTTTAGTGAGCATTAACAGCGAGAGAACTATGGTGGAAAAAACGACAGGGGCGAGTGACGTCAAGATAATTATCTTATTATAAAAACGTCACCAAACGTATAATCATTACAGTCCGTTTCTCTTGGAAAGCATAAACTCTAGTTTTTTCTAGTATTGATGAGGACTACTTTATGCTGATGAACCCTAATAGTGGTTATGGGGTAGACTTTTAAAAATTATTTCTGGGCCTTTATCCTACATTTACTTTCCCTCCTATAATTAAGGTTTTTTGAGTAGATCAAACTTATCACTCACAGTTACTCACACTGCACTATTCGTACACAATATATGTATTTGTAGTTATTGTTGTTGCTTTTACAAACAAATGCAGGAGTGTCTTAACCTATTGTTTAATTAAAAAGAAATTTATATAGTTAACTAATATTAATGGCCCAATAATACATAAATTAGTTTTTTACATTTAAAATGAATATTGTAACAGAGTAACATCAATACATACTAACGTGTTACTCCAATTATGTAAGTGAAAGATTTCTCCTATTTTTGTTTTATAATATATACAACGTAATTCACTTGAAAGCAGAACACTCCCATAAAATTTATATTTATAGTCAGATTTTGACAATTTTTTTTAAATTGTAGAGCGTTTAAAACTGTACTTTACGACAAATTATCACATTCTTCTTACAAAACCAAGGCTTCTACATATTTTTTTATAGATCAAAACTAAAGAAATTGATTTAGCAATTTTTTTTTTAATTTAAATACATTATTAGTTTGGGATTGGCTTTAAATAGACATCTCGTCTAAAACATTGACACGTATGAATAGTATAAACTAAGAAAAATGCCAACAGTTAATTGTAACGACATGTGTGCGTTTAAAGTGCATAGCGCTATCTAAGCGACAGCTTTAATGCTTGAAACACACGTGTGTCGATAAAACCAAGTAAAACTTGTACAGAAGCATAACACGCAACGAAAGAACATCTGATGCCGCATTTCGCTCTTATTATGAGCTCATCAAGGTGTATACTTAAGTGCGGTATACAACTGTACAAGACACACACGTGTGTTTCAAGCATTAAAGCTGTCGCTTAGATAGCGCTATGCACTTTAAACGCACAAATGTCGTTACAATTAACTGTTGGCATTTTTCTTAGTTTATACTATTCATACGTGTCAATGTTTTACACGAGATGTCGTAAGACACACATTTTACTTATGTTCATTGCTCCACGAGAGTTTAAAAGACCAACCGCCGTCTTGTACAGTTGTATACCGCACTTAAGTATACACCTCTGATGAGCTCATAATAAGAGCGAAATGCGGCATCAGGTGTTTTTTCGTTGCGTGTTATGCTTCTGTACAAGTTTTACTTGGTTTTATTGACACACGTGTGTTTCAAGCATTAAAGCTGTCGCTTAGATAGCGCTATGCACTTTAAATGCACACATGTCGTTACAATTAACTGTTGGCATTTTTCTTATATT
The DNA here is from genome assembly GCA_030710515.1 of Abscondita cerata. Classification (NCBI taxonomy): domain Eukaryota; kingdom Metazoa; phylum Arthropoda; class Insecta; order Coleoptera; family Lampyridae; genus Abscondita; species Abscondita cerata. The sequence continues at coordinate 17,409 of JALBCR010002427.1, read as the reverse complement.
AATGTATCTAATGCCTATAATTTAAAAAAAAGTTAATTGAAAGCGGACAGTAGATATAAGTTTTATCAGTATGTTTGGCATTGAAGTGGGTCACTGTGGTACTATGTCACTATGTATAAACGTGCACATGTCCATTTGTTTCTTTGGTTGTTTCCTATTGCATTACTCTTCAATTTCTAATTAAACTATGTTTATAAATTTTATTAAGTATATTTGAAAGATGTTTTAATCAAAGGTAAAAATTATTAATATTTATTTACGGACTTAATTGTAATGTAGATAATTGATATAGTAAGTGGTAGGTACTTAACGTATCTACATCTTTTTAAGCTCAATTTAAGACGAATCAATTTTAATTTTTAGAATTAACAAATTCAATTTAAGATATTGAAGTTTTAATTGGTATTTATCAATTTTAATTTGGTACAAAACAATTTTAAATTGAGACTAAGCAAATTCAATTTGAGATATTTGGTTTCAAATTGGTCTAACAATTTCAATTAAAATAAAAATTCAAAACTAAACAAAATACATTTGGAATTTGACAAATTCAATTTGGCTGAAAAAAATCAATTTAAAAATTTAAAAGATATAAAGTGATAATCATTATCAAAATCACCTAGTTCAAAAATTTATGAAGGAGACAAGAAGTTCTAATTAATTTTTGTTTCAGTTTTGTAATAGTTTTGAACTTAAACTTTATGATGGACGACATAAAGTTTAACATGTAGCCAAATCTTTTTTTTTTGTAAATTACATACAACAAATAAATGAGGATAAAGAGTGTTGCATTTAAAAAAAAACTAACTTTGATGTATTACACTGTTATAAACCACCTTGTATAATTGAAAATAATTTAGAAACATAGTCCTTATCAATTTGCAAATCGCCAAAATTAAGTAGATATCCCTTACCGTTTAGGTACAAGAGACCAAGGGAATAGTCGTGACTCACTCTATATATTATTCGCCAGGCCAAATATCTCAAAATAAATTTGTTCAGTCTCAAATTAAAATTGATAAATTATACTTAAAACTAATTACTTCTCCAAAACTTATATCAAAATATTAACAAAAATTTTGTAGAAAAAATAAATACCAAACATGTACGTCAATTTTATTTAAATAAAGTTACGTTACCACTACTATAGGGTATATATATATATATACAGGGTGCCCATAATCTATCTCATAACATGGGTAACTTTCTTAATATGCAAAATAGGTAATCGGTTAAATTAGGAAAGTTGGGCAGAATTACAAGCAAAATGTTAAACTTTTTTCAAATTTGACATATGTCTTCAACTTTTGAAATTTTGTGAAAAAACTGAAAACAGTCGATTTTTTTAATGTTGTCCTGTTCCACTACTACTTACTTTAGAACTGAACTAAAATGACATCTTATACATATTTTTACGTAGAATTCGATAAAATTACTCAAAATGTCATAACCCTCTTGATTTTCGAGATATAACACAAACTTACATTTTTTTAAATGACAATCATAGTTGGCTGTGATCTTATTAAATAGCTTTTGTTTTTGCGATTTCATTGATATAAGGTTCGATATACTTTACTCTTACATTTTTTTTTAAATGCTAAAAGTAGTTTATTGATACAATTAAGCTGCAGAATAATACACAGGCAGGCTATGGGAACAAATGCTTCAAACAAAAACCTGTTGAAACAAAAGCCTGTGTCGTCAACTAAATAATTTGATTTACATAAGTAAGTTGTATTATTCACGGTGATTTATTTTAAAAACATAAAATTCTCAAAATAAACAATGTATTCACATGAAGAGAGAAACGACATGCTTTTTTGTTATTATGCTAGCAACAGAAATAGTAATGAAGCCAGTGAAATGTATTTGCAAAGATATATGGAAAGAAGACAACCAGATAAAAGACTTTTTTCCAAACTGGAAAATAATTTAAAACTATACGGATCATTTATGAAACCAAAAGCTAAGCAAAAGTTTAATCAAGAAGACGAAGAAAGAGTTTTGGCATATGTAAATTATAAACCAAAACATCTACCCGTGAAATTGCAAGTGAGTGTGGTACTTCTACAGAAAAAGCTCGTTTAATTTTAAAACAAAATCGATTCAAGCCGTATAAATTTCATATCGGCAACACCTTGTATCCAGCCGACTCAGAGAGAAGATTAAATTACGCTCGATGGTTTTAAGAGAAACTGACAACGATCCATATTTCTCGCGCAGAATTTTATTTACTGACGAGGCAAAATTTACCAATAACGGTGTATTTAATAGACATAATAATAACTATTGGTCTGAGAACAACCCTCATGTTACTGTTGAGAGACGAGATCAACATATTTTTTTCAATAAATGTGTGGTGTGGCATCCTCGGTAGCAGAATAATTGGTCCGTTCTTTTACAATTACCATTTAAATGGAAGGCGATATTTAGAATTTCTTCAAAATGACTTGGAAGACATGTTAGATGAACTGCCATTAAATGTGGTACAAAATCTTACTCATTTCCAACATGATGGTGCTCCTGCTCATAATTTTAGAGCTGTTTCTGAATATCTTTCCGAACGTTTTCCGAGCTGGATCGGTAATTCAGGTCCTATTAATTGGCCGGCAAGAACACCTGATATCACACCTCTCGATTTTTCTTGTGGGGAACCGTTAAAGACAGGGTGTACAAAGAAAAACCCAATAATGTAGAAGAATTAAAAGATAGAATTAGGTTGATTATTAGAAGAATTCGTCCTCGCAGTTTGGAAAAAGTGCATAGAGAGATGGTTAGAAGATGTCAAATGTGCATATTGGTTAACGGGGGCCATTTCGAACATTTAATATGAACTTTTATGTCTTTTGTACATTATTGAAATAGAACATAATTACAAACCATTAATAGTACCTACTTGTGGTATTATATTGTCAATATAAATTTTTGTTTCAAGTTTAACTAACTTGTAAATCATTTTGTTCCTTAATGGTATCAACAACACAATTTTGGGCATTTAAATAGAAATACAAGAGTAAAGTATATCGAACCTTATATCAATGAAATCGCAAAAACAAAAGCTATTTAATAAGATCACAGCCAACTATGATTGTCATTTAAAAAATGTAAGTTTGTGTTATATCTCGAAAATCAAGAGGGTTATGACATTTTGAGTAATTTTATCGAATTCTACGTAAAATATGTATAAGATGTCATTTTTAGTTCAGTTCTAAAGTAAGTAGTAGTGGAACAGGACAACATTAAAAAATCGACTGTTTTCAGTTTTTTCACAAAATTTCAAAAAGTTGAAGACATATGTCAAATTTGAAAAAAGTTTAACATTTTGCTTGTAATTCTGCCCAACTTTCCTAATTTAACCGATTACCTATTTTGCATATTAAGAAAGTTACCCATGTTATGAGATAGATTATGGGCACCCTGTATATATTACATAGTGGGGAATTTAATCCTTCAATGGTAATGGAAAATTATGCGACAAACAGTAAAGATAAAAAAATTAAAAAAAGATAGAAAAGGAAATTATTCAACTCCAACTGACAAGGTTTCACATATGATTTTCCGAATGCGATTTTGGATTCGGTTTTAATATATTTCATCAAATTGTTAAATCTTGTAGCGAGGTGAAAACTATGTAAGAAATCGTTCGTCAAAATAAAGGTAGACAATTTAATTTTTATTTATTGGCTTACATATTATTAAATACGTCATAAGTCATCTACAAAATATTTAAGCGTATAAAAATAGCGAATTATCTACTTATCTAAAAAACATTCATTCTCTCATTTTACAAATTCACTTCACACTTATTTATATAAACTAATGCACATAAAATATTCAAAACAATTTACGGTTGAATATATTACAAAGTGATGGATGTTCAAATTGGTTTGATCCATGCTGTAAGTAGGAATGTTATTTCCAACAGAAGATAGTTTACGTTGTCGCATTCGGCGGAGTTGTAATACCCATCCCCCAGGAATAGTGAGTCTGCCAGATTGTAAACCATGCAAATGAGATTGAATATTAAATAATTATAAACATCTTGTTTTACGCAACCTACCTTTACGAGATAAATCTGCATGATAAATACCTTTGATAATAAAAAAAGTGACATTAATTATTTTCAGCTTTACGCAATGACAAACTTACTGTTTTTAGCTGAATTTTTCTTAATCGATGAATTGTAATCGTTTCCTAAAACAAAAACGATTGCGTTTAAATTTAAAAAAAAAAACTAAAATTGACGTACGATAGATTTGAATTGTTTCTTCTGCTTCTCCGATCGTATTCTTTGATATGCACTGGTAGCTTCCATAATCAATCTGAGATACGTTGTGAATTGTGAGTCTCATGTGTACTTTATAATTATTACTCTCGATTCGTTCAATGTGAAATTTTTCATCTAAAATTACAACTCTATAATGTATTTAACAGTGGGAATTACTACGCTTATCAAATATATTAGCGAATTAATTAAACGCTAAGTTTATTGGTATGCGGAGAAAGCACATTAAATTAACTTGAAAATTGCTTTGAATACGCCTTTAGTGTTAGTTCTGCAAAACATAAGGGACAGTAAGTTGTCGTCGGATTGTAATACTACACGCCCTTTAGAAAGTGAGCAAATGTGTAATTAGGGGATACTTGGCGCTTGTCGGGTCCAGATTGTTTATTTACAAAGTTGTCGCATAAAAAATACAAGAAGCATTTACTTCCAGGAACAATATCTCCGTTATTTTTGGTCCAGTAATTGATGGATTTTGGGTAAGCTTCCGAATAGCAGTCAATTGTGACGCTAAATCCATCGTATGTTCCCAATAATTGTTTATCAACTTGAATACTAGGTGGAACTAAAAATAAATGCCGCTTTGTCGTAATCATTAAATTAGTGTAAAGTTGAACGTACAATTTACAATTAACATAATTCGTTTACTGACGGACGGTGGAATTCCGTTAAATGCGATGCACAGATAAGGCCCCATATCTTGTCTGTTAACTTGATTAATATTCAACGTAGACCCATAAGCACTCGATCCTGAAAACGAATAAAATGTTTTTTTCTAAGAAATTATTAATCGTCTTAATTTAACTTACCCATTTGACCGTGTCTTAAATGAAAATGTTCGCCTCCTTCCCTTTTCCATAATATATGCGGACGAGGGTAGCCTTTAGCTTCGCAACGTAACGTTACATTAAAACCCTCTTGTACAATCATATCGGCACTAGTTGCGTAATCGAGAATATCCGGAGATACTATAAAATGGAACGCATAAGTAAATGTCTTTGTCATGAGTTAATAGTTTGTTACCAACAACGTCTAGGTATCCCATTTGGCTCTTCATTGGATCTGTATTTATCTGACACATATACCATCCTCGATCGTGTTCTTGTACGTCTCGAATGTGCAAATTCCAAGTTTTGTTCTCGCTGTGCGTAACCGATATGCGACTGCTTTTCGTAATTAAGTGATGATGAATCGTCAATATTGTTTGCGTATCAACTCGTAACCACGCTACCTAAACGTAAACAATAACACAGGTATCAGACATCTTCAAAATACAATTTATGCAACGAAAAAAAATCTTAAATTTTTGCTGATTCATGAGTCATTTATTTTTATGTAAGGTTATTATTGTCTGATAGCGATTCCCGGTTATCGGGTTTCAGTTGAACATCAGCATTTAATGAGCTATAGTAGAATATAAATTGCAAGGGGAATGTTGGTTTAGGGTGAACATTGCAATAAGTATGACATTTGGGGTGCTGATGAAATTTTTGACATTTTAGAATGTGAATGTAGACGTAAGGTTCATAAATTTGGCGTAGATTAAATATCGCTAAGAGTAAATCACAATAGAAGTTACGATAAGTTTTTCGTTCAGATTTTCGTTCCGCTTTGGTTATTTAATTAAACTAATCGGTTACTTTTATACAAAATTCTTATCTGACGGAATACATTCATTATAGTTTATCTAAGTAAATTAGTAATAGCGATTTAGAGAGGGATCTGATGACAAATCTGTACATTCCAAAATGAATTCTAGGATCGAATATTTTACATATGAATTTGTTACTAGTTTTAAAACTTATTACTATTTGATAATGCCACGAAACTTCGAAGTAGCTCATTAGTGGCAAAACAAAATTATAAGTTCAAAAATAGTAATTATTATTGTAAAATATGCAGGTAAACATAATATAACTTACATTTAAAAAAAAAATTTAGACGGCTTGTCACGAAAGTGACACATATCAAAGTAGCAACCTGAGATCGAAACTTCAAAATATCACTGACCAGTGAGGAAATAATTCATATCATTCACGGTGCATGATATGCATTCAGCCAATGGACGAAGTTCTATACCGATCGTCAATTTTCTAGTTTTATAGTTTATACACAAATTCGGATTATTAGGATTTAAATAATTGTGCACAATTATTATTTGAATGAAATCTTTATTAAGGGCGGACATTGTTCAACTAAGTTGTATTGGGCCGCGTGATACACTTTCAACGATTCAATCTGACAAACCATACAATTTACAGTTTTGAAAAAAATACCGTAGATAGTTAAAATGTGACATTATTCAATCAGAAGTTTTGGTTGCCAAAGGTTAACGGAGACAGTCACAAAAATATAGAAAAGTTGAGGTACTTTTAGGCTACACAAAACCATTTTGAAAACGAAATTTGCATACCTATATTTTTGTAGAATGAATCATTAAAATGAAATAACAACACACTTTTCCTGAACTTCATTTTTTAGTTTAAAATGTTGGTATCGATTCGACTAGGTCTATTTATAAACTTGTAGTGCAGATCTTATTGAATAGATGGCGTCACGTTATAAAACAACGTTTGTGAATAGAAACAAGGTCACCAATAAGTTTCACTGGAATTCCCAAGATTACTATCGGGTTTTCGCAGTTGTGGTAGCAATTTTATTGTTTTTTGAGATTCTAAAATGTAACTTGAATCTTGAAACACTTCAAACCTTTACTCCTTTTGTTCAATATAATTTAAGGAGCCAAACAATTTTCGTAGAAAAGTTTTATTTCGGTAACATTGTGTTTGACCATAAAGGCCCAATTTTTTTGGAATCCCTGTTAACTATAAAAACAATTTAAGGAGTTTTCATCATTATTAATTATTGTGCTGTTATAGGTTTGAGGTAGATAAAATATTTTTTATTCAAACATCATTCAGCTTAGATGTCTATCTTATATTTTTTGACGCTAAAGTATCTCTTTTTGGTACACAACCGGTTGCTATTAGTAGCGGAACACGAATACTTCGTTATTAAAAATATACCTTATAGCAACTTTTTGTAAATTAAATAGTTAGTAATTATTGTGTTGAAACAGTTCAAACACATAAACTATAAACAAAATTTACCAAATGCCATTTTCAAACATGATCGCATTAGATAATTCCCTAAATTCTATAAATATGCTAAAGTTCTGGAGACACGACTGCTTCTAAAGAAATATTTAAAAGTATGACAAACGCTAACTTCAGTTTACTGCAGTTTTTCAGGGATTCAACTTATACAGTATTGTCATTTTTCCTAAATTTCAAATTCACTCCCGTGATTTGGTACATTGAAATATATGGAAGTATTACTCGCGCCAAACCATAACGCCACTTCTCTATTTGATGACGTCACATAAAGTGACAAGGACCAACGTAAGTAAAACGTCTATAAATATTTTGGATGTAATTAACAAAAAATGCACAAATGTTTTCTCTATGTTATATTTATGAAAAAAGAAAATTAGTGTCCAAAACAAAATAAATCTAAAATACGTCACACTAACAAAAAATCTTTTTTTTTGGCGTGCACCGCAAAACCCGCTAAAGTACGTAAAAAAAAAGGTAATTCGAATTTGCAACGACTAAAATAAAATAAAACCGCAAGTGTGCTGTTACAAAATTAAAAACAAAGATAAGGTGATTTTGTAGTACTATATTCAAGCAATGATTCAAGAATTATTTCATGTATGAAATATGATACCGTAGTTATACAATGTAATCATCAGAATTTGTAAATCCAGAATCATCAGTAACGGATTGGTCATATGTGCAAATGCAAGTCTGACTAATTGAAAGTTTATCACTAATACACTCAAGATATCCTCTAAAGTTGCTATTCAAAACTTAACTTTTGTTAATAGATACCGCCGCAAACAAGATCAAAATTTTTCGTTTCTTTTTTGAAGGTACTTCTCTTTTCAGTAAACCCCAGCCTGAATAGAACTAGAAAGTTACATTATTAAATCTGCAGTTATTGAAATGTATTACTTTTTTATTTGAATTTTCAAACATTTTTGCCAAATTTAATGATTTGACAATTGTTGAAGAAATTGTCATGATGGATGATTCTGCTCATTGTTCAAGTTATCAGTAATTGGATTAGTTTCTGACGAGGTTTCTGACGAAGTTTCTGACGAATTGTTGACGGGCGAAGTGATTGTTTTAGCAACTTTCATTTTGTGCCCAATAGACTCTGATATGTAACCTTCCGCTACTGATGAAGAATCCCATCCACCGTGGCGTTTCAGATCTTCAATCGTAGCACCAGCATCCACAAAAATGGTGGAAGATGATCGCCTCATACAGTGGCTCGTATAAGATGCGGGTTCCTCTAAACCAAGAGAGGTAGCAATCAATTTTGGGATGCTACCTACCTTGTTGATTTCAACAGGCTGTTTAGTGCATTTGGCTTGCGGATAATAAAAAAAAAAGCGATGTTCAGACTTATTTGGTGGTCGAAGAGCAGCATATTTGCGATAGATACCGTAAAACTCGTCAACTATCGTGAAAACACGATTTTACACTTACGGCCGAACCGACATCAGTTAAATTGTCAATTTTTAATTGGACCAATTCGTTCCTTCGCATAGCTCCACTAATTCCGAACACCAAAATTACGTAAAATTGAAACTTCAATTGATGAAGGGTCTTTGTTTATAGGGATGTACTTACTTTCTGTAACAAGTATTTGCCGCCTGACGGTTTTTTTATGAATTTATTAACTTCTTCAGTAGTTAAAGTTCTCGATTTTTTCGGTTTCTATCCTTGCAACATCCTTTTCAGAAAGGCTTTCAATTTAGGATATTGACTAATATTAGTATTTTGGTAAACAATAAGCGTGCTTTTTTATCATAGAAAATTGCGTCCATAATGTGCTTGAGGCAATTTTTTTCGACAAGTCTCCAAAATACGCAAGCAGGACGTTTTGCGAAAACAAAGAATTTACCCTGTTTTGCTTTCGCCACTCCATAAACTTGCTATAAGCTTCCTCATAGCGTTGCCGGGATTTAGGGGGCAACAACTTGAGGCTGGTTTCATTTGCTGCTTCCAAAATACTATCTTCATTATTATCCATATTTCAGAGTTTACAGATCACCATCAATATTTTATCGTTTACAGTTTAGAGGAGATAACACACTTTTTAGAAATTCAGAAACTCACAGCGAGAATAAGAAACAATTTAAAATAATAAACAACATGACCATAGCAACGGTTTTAAGTATCCAGATTATAGAGGAACTTGTTTCCGATGGAATTGGAAACTAATAATTAGTTTCAGTTATGTTGTTGAAACCGTCTAAAAAATATTGTTCCTAACTCGTGCAAAAGTGCAAATATCGTGCTACTTTCGACACTCGGTAGGAAAATAACTATAATAACCTATAGTAATCTTGCATACCCAAAAATCTCAACCAGACGTTTTCTGAAGATTAAGTGTAAATGCAGAAAAAATCAGATAAAGATGATTTCGATTGTTATGAAAACCAAAACCAAAAATCTAGAGGAGTGTGACCCAAAATGATTCCTAAGGGCATAATGTTCCCCCTCTTTTATATTTAATACCAATGCTGCCCTCTGTAGAATGAGTCGAGTCGACATTTTTAGTTGGCCACTGAGACCATAATAAATTACAAATGTTTTACAAAAACTCTTAGTTTTGTCTACTATTTGACTAGTTTAAGAAAATAATAATCAGAGTTATTATCAAACTACCATGACCTAATGCAATTTTACACTTTCGAGCAAAATAATCCCTCACTGAATAATCAGGGATCATATTACCCGATGTACTTTATTTTTATGTACTGTATAGTTTTTCTTTTCTTTTAGATAAGAACATGGTTTAAAAATATAAAAGAAAAACTGAAAAGCAGTTTTGTTACAAAGATAAAATGCGTCAAGCTATTGAAGAAGTCCATTGTGGTTTAACTTACAAAACAGCAAGCATAAGCTTTAGTGTTGGAGTGATTAGTTTAACCCCGCGTTAGTCGGTACATCAATTGTAACGCGTTTAGTCGCACGTGAGGGATTATAAATTGTAATTATTTTTAGTATGCACCTATAAACTGTTATCCACCATACATTGCACATGATATAGAAAGTCAATTCACACAAAATCATAAAAAAAGTAGCAAAATTTTTAAATTTACACCATGTTTTTTTAACAATTGACATATTTTTAGCAACTATGCTGAAAATATTGATTATTTTCTTTATAAAAAAATTGAAATATACAGGGTGTCCCACGACGATTAAGACAAGTAATATATCAGAATTGGGCAGTAGTAGATAATTATAATTTTGGGGGTGTAAATTAGAACAAATGTTGCATCTTTTCTTGTTATTGTGTTACCCAATGAGGTATTTGTTTTTGGTCACGTGACGTCGCATTCAAAATTATTAATGGGACAATCTGTATATTTGTGCCTTTCTGTGTTCCTCCCGATAAAACAATTCCAACTAACTACCACACTTGGGGTCTAAAGTGATTAATTCAAGAGCTACATGTACTTAAAGGATTGGAAGTTAAAAAATTCAAATTGAATCCCCTGTAATTTTCGGCTACAGATTTAGAAGATTTGAAAAAATACCTCATTGGATAACACAATAACAAGAAAAGATGCAACATTTGTTCTAATTTACACCCCCAAAATTATAATTATCTACTACTGCCCAATTCTGATATATTACTTGTCTTAATCGTCGTGGGACACCATGTATATAAATGAACAGCTTATTTATTATTTATTTATGATACAAATTTGAAACGTATTAGTCTTCAGAATAAAGTAAACAAGTAGGACAGGTAGTCTTCGTGTGTTCAATGCATGTTTTGACAGAAATCACGGGCACAGATAACAAAGTCCACTCTGTGCTAATTTAATGCCTGTTATTCTAGAGATTGAAGTTTGTAGTATCAATGATATATTGGTAATTTTAGAACGATTAACCAGGCGCGGCTTTATCAAGAGAAAAATAATTTTTTCAATTTATCTTAAAATTTTTTTAAAAATTTTTTTTTTTCTCCTTTTTTTTTTTTTTTAAAAAATAAAAAATATAAAAACCTTATAAAATAAAAAATAAAAAGGAGCCACTTACACCTTACTGTAGCTTATTTTTTATCCACAACAGTAGTAGCAATGGGGGCATTCAGCAGCAATAACTAGTGCATTTTGCAATTACTCTCTGTACATGCAAGTACACGGCGTGTACTTAGTGTAATTGCGCGCGCTTGCGGTGTGTGGACGATGTACATGTAGTGCTTTTTCAATTACTCTCGGTGCTTGCTACTTTTTTTAATTACTCTCGGTACTTGTGGGGTGTAATTGGTGCAACCCTTTTCACCGCCTCCTTGATGAAGTAAGATGGCGGATGCATGTTCGCTTGCGGGGTGTAAACGATGTACATGTAGTGCTTTTTCAATTACTCTCGGTGCTTGCTACATTTTTAATTACTCTCGGTACTTGTGGGGTGTAATTGGTGCAACCCTTTTCACCGCCTCCTTGATGAAGTAAGATGGCGGATGCATGTTCGCTTGCGGGGTGTAAACGATGTACATGTAGTGCTTTTTCAATTACTCTCGGTGCTTGCTACATTTTTAATTACTCTCGGTACTTGTGGGGTGTAATTGGTGCAACCCTTTTCACCGCCCCCTTGATGAAGTAAGATGGCCGATGCATGTGCGCTTGCGGGGTGTAAACGATGTATATGTAGTGCTTTTTCGATTACTCTCAGTACTTGCTACATTTTTAATTACTCTCGGTACTTGTGGGGTGTAACTGCTGCAACCCTTTTCGCCGCCCCCTTGATGAAGTAAGATGGCTGATAGTGGGACTCGCCCATTGAGGGTGGCCATCTTTTCGAGTACTTGTTCATATGAGTGCTATGATTGGATAATTCGCCGCCCCCCGGTAGGGGGTGGAGCGCAGTTAAGGCGGCGATTTTTGATTAGAATTGTGGGTGTGGTCGTCTTTTCGAGTACTTGTTGATATGAGTGCGATGATTGGATAATTCGCCGCCCCCGGTAGGGTGGAGCGTTGTTAAGGTGGTGATTTTGATTAGAATTATGATATATTTGATAATGATATGCAAGATGGCCGTCTATAATTACAAATCGTCGACACCGCCCCGCGTCGCGGGTGGGTTTAATTAAGCCGCACTCGAGATTACCGAACAAGTTGGAACAGGGAATTATGTCCTTTTCTAACCAAGCTATCTCTCTCTCTCTGATGTGCAGGTGTTGGTTAATTATAAATGCATAGATTGCAACGGGTGGATTTCATTAAGATGAACTAGACAGCTAAACAAGTTGGATCCTGAAATTGCGTCTTTTTCTAACCTGTTTATCTCTCTCTAGTTGTTTGAAAGCCCAGGTGTTCCTTAATTATATATGTGCGGGGTGTAAATTACGGATCACGCTTGTGATAAAATAAAATGAAGCGGTCATTAGTTTCTTTCGAGTCTTCGTGGAGGTGATTTCGGTTGTTCTTAGTGTTATGAGCGATAAAATAAGTTGTGATATAAAAATTTTATTCAGCGTGCAAAATCGCGCTCCGTTCCATTAAATTTGGATTCCCCGTCTACGACGATTGGGTTTTGTGGTGGCGGTGTTGAACAGAAAAATCAATGGATACGTTAAACACAGGGAGTCAACAGCAGCAAAACGCTCCGGTGGATTCGAATTCGTCGTCGTCGTCTTCGTGGTCTTTTGCCACGGAATACGACATAGCCAACGAGTCGAGGCTTCTCAATTTCAACAACGCTTCGAACGAGAAGCTGGTGAACGCGACCTGCTATAAGCTAGACTATGACGATGAGGGAAAATATATAGAAATCGGGTACAGTACTTATCTGCAACTTACACCGGTAATTAGAATTTGGAACAGCCCAGAGTATAATGGTGTATGCAGCGCAAGTGGCCCGCACAATGCGCATTACAACGATCGAGAAAAAACAATGTCCTGCTAACCATTGACGAATGGAAGAAGCTAATGGGGCTCCGCAATCATCTCATGAACGACTTTTTCTGCAACTCCGTCGGCGAAGAGTTTAGACAGGAGTTTGTAGATGTTAATGATGGACCCATAGAGTGCATAAGTAAAACTTCTGACATATCTCGCGATGTGAAAATCGTTTACACTACAGAATATCATCCCGATTTGATTGGTTGGAACGCCTGTAGTGATAATGGTTTTGTAAACACAATCACTTTAACCCGTGATTATAAAAATTGCGTTCTAAACAAGTGGGATGTGGATTGCATGTTTGGTTTGAGAGAAATAATTAATTATCGGTTGGAGTTAATGCAATCACACAATCTGGAAGCGTTCTACAACCATGTAATCAAGCGTGTTGCAATCGAGCAGGGAAAGAAGAAAACATTGGATCAATCCAACTACGACGATGATGGCTGGAGTGTTTATGACGCGTATGAAAAACTGTTAAACATTGAATGTAATATTAATTCGCACAATGTATTATGTTTAATGGAAGTTTTATATCGCCGTCCTAGTTTTATTATGTCATGTGTAGCGGAAAATATGCGCTAGAAACCAAGCATCGATGATGCTTTTTATGTATTTCTTTTCATGTATTGTTTTTAAATATATGCATATTTGTCTAGTAAATAATTTTTTAATCAAGCCTACAAGATAAAAAAAATATTCTATGATGTCTGTATAAATATATTTGCATGCTAATTGTCAAGCAAAAGGCGTCATGCTGGCATCAAAGAAGGGTAAAAAAATGAAGTGCAAACAAGGAACTGGTGTTATAAACAGTCTAATTAACAAACTTCCTGTAGAATTACACCTGCCCGGGTATCAATATTGTGGACCGGGCACAAAGCTACAAAACGGTTGGCCAGGGGCGATGCTGGTATTAATGCCCTAGATTCGCACTGCAAAGCACACGATATCAGCTACAATACCAGCCCTAACGATTTAGCTGCAAGACATCGGGCTGATCATTTGCTCCAACAAAAAGCTTGGGAGCGATTCAAGTCAAAAAGACGCAAGTTTGGGTGAAAGAACAGCTGCTCTAGCAGTTAGTGCGGCTATGCGTGCTAAGCGGTCATTAGGCATGGGTTTGAATAAATCAAAAACTAGAACCATGAAGCGAAAAATAAAGAAACGAAGAGTGAGAGCGTCGTTCAACAAAGTTCACCGTATGATTAAGAATAATACGAAAACTAATTATGTAAACGGCGGCGGAGGCGGTAATCCTATCTCGATGATTAAAAAAGCCTACGATCAAGCGAAGCTGGCTGTTCGACATTTTGGCGGAAAACGAAACATAGTAATGCCTCGTATCATTCCAATCCCTAAAAGTGGTGGAATATTACCATTTCTAATACCACTATTTGCCGGACTTTCTGCAACTGGAGCGCTCGCTGGTGGTGCAGCTGGAATAGCTAGAGCCGTTAACGATGCGAAAAACGCAAAGCAGCGTGCTGAAGAAGCTACTCGACATAACCGCACGATGGAAGCTATAGCCCTGGGGAAGAAAGGTAGCGGCATATACTTGAAACCATACGGAAAACGCGGCTCTGCATTATATCTAAAACCATACACAAAGACCGGTTCTGCACTATATCTGAAGCCACATCGCGGTTCAAAAAACTAATAAAGCTTCCCGAAAGAGCGTTAACAGATGTCGATTTGCGAAAGTTAGCTAGAAATGCACCATACTTTAGAGATGTATTTATGCGCGATAATTTACCAAAAGACGGGCCTGATGTGAACGAATCAGCGATTGTAAACCTAGATAGTGTTCGAGGACCAGGAACACATTGGGTGTGTTATAAGAAACGAGGATCGAGAGTATGGTATTATGACAGCTTCGGCAATGTAAAACCACCATCTGAATTAATCAAGTACTTTCGGGGATGCGAGATCTACTACAACTACAAAAAGGACCAGGAGTTTAATAGTGTAATTTGCGGGCATTTATGTCTTAAATTTCTACATTCGTAAATGTATACAAATTTTGTATAAATAAATAAAATATCTATACACACGTATCATTAATCAGTTACAATGTCGATAACATTCAGTTTGGAAGGTGTTGGTAATACAGCTTCGCATGATTTTTATCCACCGATTGAATTAGACGAAAAATACAATCATGTGATTGGTCTGGTCGGATTTTTGGGTGTAATTCTATTCGAAATATTAACGATGGCAACGATAAATTATACTATATAGATAGTGATACAGCTAAAAATCTGCTAAAGTCCTCCATATCCCGCATGGATCATACGAAATAGATGAACTTAACAATTATTTAACAAAACAACTGGTTGCTGATTATCGTACAAAAACAAATTAAGCAAAGAAGAGGGGGATTGGACGACTCCTCTATATTTAAACTGCGGGCAAACAATAATACTCTGAAATGCGAACTTCAGAGTGTTTATGCGATTGACTTTACGCAGCCGGGAAATATTGGTCGTATGCTCGGTTTCGAATCCAAAATACTCAGTCGTAATATTAGCCATAAATCTAGCTTGGATATTCAAATAATAAAACACACCAACATACACGTCGAGTGTAATATTATAAAGGAGCGTACAGAAACGGGAGAATTGCAAAGACCTTGTACGAAGTGGACATTTCAGTACCACCAGGATATCGTTTGGATAAAATACCGAGCAATACCCAATATTTGGAGCTAAACACCCGCATTATAAGCAATATTAGCATCAGATTAGTCAATCAAAAGGCGAACCGATAGATTTTGGCGGCGACGAGCCTTTCACTGTGAGATTGGAATTGAAGAAAGAATTATGGGGTTAAAATTTAGTAAAAACACTTTTTCTGTTGTAAACTGCGGCGGCCAGATCTGCGGCTCTAATAAAAAAACGCCGATTTCTATAAAAAACAAATCATTCGCTGGAGGATCCATTAATAAACAAGCCAACAACAACACATCATCACAGATATTTCGTGCATTATCAAGTAAGAAGAAGAAGAAAAATAAGAGCGTCAGCAATCACTTGACTGTAAAAGAAAAACTTTTCTTAAAATCAATCGGTGTTAAGGTGAAACAATAACAGAAAAAGGAAAAAAAAAGATGAGCGAACAATTAAATATTTTCGACGATGCTCATTTCGACGATTCAATCGTTAGATCTGATATTCACACGTACTTGCCTTATGGGTCCAATAGTTATGCGCCATCAGACGAAATCAGAATTGCAATTCAAAGCCAGGATTTGATTACGGCCACCCACGATAGTTTTCTATACATCGAGGGTTATATTACCCGAAAGCAAGCAGACGTCGCAAAAACGTGTGATTTAACAAACAATTTTGCTTGTTTCTTGTTTGAAGAGATTCGATATGAATTGGGCGGACATCGCGTGGACGTTAGCAGAAATCCTGGTATCGGGTCGGCAATGAAGGGCTATGCATCGTATGGTGCTGCAGACAAAAAGCGCTGGCCCACATTGGATGGTCTCCATTGAATGAGAACACTCTACAAGTGCAATTCAGCGCAAACGATGCTGATTTGGCCAAAAATTCGGGGTTTGTCTGCCTCTGAAGCACATATTCGGTTCGCCGAACATTATAGACAGGTTATCGTGAATATGAAGCAGGAGCTTGTTTTGATCAGATCGAGAACTGATTTGGATTGTTATTATGGGAGGCCGATGCGACCATAACCCTTTCCAAAATTCAATGGAAAGTGCCGCACTTAACACTCAGCGATAGAGCCAAAAGCTGAAACTTGTTCGAGAAGATTAATAGAAACCCTGTAATCACCATACCGTTTCGACAGTGGGAATTATATGAATACCCGCTTTAAAGCAGGTTAAAACTGATACATGGCCGATAAAGACGTCTTCGCAATTAGAGAAACCCCGATGGGTTTATTGTTGCTTTTCAGAAAAACCAAAGGAGACGCTCAAAAAATGACAAGGCGAGTGTTTTTGATAGCGGTAATATTACAGATATTAGATTACATCTTAATTCTGAGAGATATCCGTATGAATCCATGAATTTGGATTTTGGCACAAACAAGTATGCATTGGCGTATAGGAATTACATTAACTTTCAACAGAGACTATTACGATCGAAACGGAGAATGCAATATT